>JAOXJJ010000641.1:54512-66083 GCA_025769935.1 Phoenix roebelenii | reverse complement strand
ATGTAAAGGTTTTTGGATTGTGAGCCCGAAAAACAATCCAACTGTAATCCGCGGGATTATAGTGAATTCCCAAGGGGTCGCTTGGGAAGTGGACGTAGGTGCTTAGAAGAGCACCGAACCACTATACTTCTTACTTGTTTGTATTGTGTATTGTTTTAACTTCACTACACGCACGCAATCAATATTAACTGAATCACTCACTCATCAATTTACTTAATTAAGGAACTAAAAATTTAAAAAAAACAATTCACCCCCTCTTGGCTTGTCATTGGGCAACACCTCCTTGATTACAATTACAATATAAAATAAAACATTGGGGGCGGTTGCTTACCTTATGATATATACTGTAACGAAATTGTTGATCACTTTGCAACAAAGTTTGGTAACCCAAGAGGAACACATAATTTGGTGAAGTAGTTTTTCAGATTGATTTATTGCAGAAAATAATGGGACATAATAAGATATTGATACTGTAAATTCATAGCATAAGTTTAGTTGCAATCCTCAAGCTAACATGCCATGGAGAAGACTTAATGATCAACTAGCATCTGTAGTGTTGTTGCACACTTGTTGTGGACTTGCGAGGGCAAATTGGGTACAGAAAAGGCAAACAAATTGGGTTCTAAAGATGAGATGAATAGGGTTTGATAGATACATTTATTGCACGTGAGAGTATAAAAGGACATTACAGCAGGTGTGCACAAGAGTCTAGGCTTGGCTGATTAATTCTATGGGGAAGCATATATAGATAATAGTTACTCAAATTTCTATGATTGCTATATTTTAATGCTCTGGTGAAGTATTGGTTGACAGTATTTTGGAGCGGATGAGGCTAAGTCCAAAACACCACAATCTGCAATTGCTAAAGTTAAATTCAATTGGTTTAGGAAGGTACTAGGTTTTGGAGATTGCAACCTACTAAATAACAGAAGTGGCCCTCTTGTCTACCCACTATTTTCCTCTTTGAATTTATAATAAAACTTTTATGCTAGTAACTATTGAAACTAGATGTAGAGATCAAAACACCTACAAGGATTCAGTATTAAGAAAACATCTATAGTTAGATAAAATCCAGTATGATGTATTAAATTTAACAAGAAATTTCATTTGGTACATCAAATTATTATCCATAGAAAAAATAAATAATGACACAAGGACATGTGATGCAAATAGTTATGCCAAGTCATCCAAAAGATTTTTATAAACTCTGAGATATCCAACATGGAAATATTACCATACAATATACGTGTATATTTACATATGTATGGATGTGCAAATATAAGTATAGTAATGTATCATATAGCCAGTTAGATTTGATGCAAACTGATAGAAGTAAGATGTTTTAGGAACTTATTTAATTCTTTTAAGTAAATTTGGATTTATTGAAGTATAGAGATTTAGCATGATGACAGTCATAGTTAGTTGGGACTCCTTGTATAATTTTAACTATCACAGATTTCTGTTTTAAGTGAAACGATAGTATAAAGAGTTTCTGTTTCGTATCAGGTTAGCTATGTTTTAACTTCTTTAAGATTGTCACCATTGTCACATTTGGGGTCTTCAAATATGCATGTAAAAGAGGTACGGACACAAAGTTTTTTAGAATTACCAATGTTTTTTTGCCATGGATGGGTTCCCCATAAAATCTTCTTGTGCCTTTTCCTCCTTTTCCTTTTCTGATTTATCCTTAATTTCCTTTCCCTTCTACTATTCTTCTTTGCTCTTTCTTTATCTTCTTTTTTTCTTGCTTTTGTTCATTTACTTCTTTTCTTCCTTGCCAAGTGGCAAGAGTTAATACCATCCAAGCAAGCACTCGGTTATCCGTTTATTAGTTCCTAGTTAACCCTAAATTAAATCATAGATAGCAGCAAGAGAAATATGCAGTTTTGAACAGTACTAAACTACAGATTTTAATGTGTTAGATACTTCAGGGTACAAATTTAAAGGCTATATTTTAGGTTGACAGTTTCTGAGCGGCAACTGCAGATTTTATATTATGGTACAGTAAACCAGCAAAAATAAAAGTTAAGGGCAGATTAACTAAGGGAAGAAATAATAACACACACAAGACTTTTAACCCAAAGATAAATCAGACATCAATATTTAGTAATTTAGTACTAAGATCAGATAAGTGATTAGATACAGCAGAGAGAAATAAAATTACGACAAACAAAATGTGAAATACAAATGTCAAGAGAGTATGTATATGTGTGTGTGTGTGTATATGTATGTACGTATGCATGCATATATGTATATATAAATATATGACAGGAGAAATATTAGAGATAAAGGGAAGAAAGACACGAGAGAGAAAAGGACCAAGCAGATTTGGTTGGCTTGGTGGAAACCAAAGTTGGGAACGGAAGGCAGCAAGAATGACCAGATGCCTGGGAAAGGATTGTAAAGCCATTACTATGCTAGGAACAGCAGAATCCAAACAAAAAAAAACCTTCACTTCTTTTCAGTTAGTAACTCATGGACATTCATTACTAGGTTAATCATAGGGCTTTTAGAAAGATTAGTTTTATGGCCCCAAAGCATGGTCAGGTGAGTCCTTTATGGCAAAAACAAAATCTAAGCTTATCTAGTCTATGTATAACTAGTCACATATTCTTTTAGAATCTGACTCCTGATATGGATATTAAGAGGAAATAAATCCTCACCAAGTAACTTTTCATTATTTAAAATGCTGGAGCATGAACAGTGCTGGTGAAAGAAAACATTTCAAAAACAAAGGCTTGTAAAACAAAACAGATCTTCCTAAAATCCAATAGGAACTTGAGGTTTAAGTAAAAGGCCCTTATCATTCAACAAATCTGGACTGTTGACGCTCTTGGATACTCCAATGAGTCAGAAGTCATCAACTAGTTATTTCAGTTGTCTCTTCAAACTATTGTGATGGAGAAGGCATCAATTCAGATCTATTAAACACTCTTGAAGTACTTGGATGTCTGTTCAAAATTGTCAAGAAGCAATTATTTCTTTAACAATATATGATTGAGCCATTAAATAGTAAAATAGAAGGGGGAAAAGCTATTTTATAAATAATAGTCCTAAGGGACCTAGCAAATCCATAATTTGGATTATGGGGTCTAATTTTTTTGTAACGCTATTATATTTTGAACCTTTGAATGCACCAATTCAAGAACATGCTCCATCAACATTCCAGAAAGCTAACCATAGGGCCAGGAAATCATATAGATTCATGCAATGCATAATATCAGCCCTTGACTACATATAACTGATTGGTATCAAGGCATTCAAAACTTAACTGCCTTATAGTATATAAACTGGAATTTGAATATTTCAATGAGGTCTACCTGCATTGCTAGCAGTTCACTGCCAGCATTTATTAGGACAAGACGCTTTCTGCAAATCTAATTAATATGTTTTGTTGCATACAACTATATATCTCCATGTGAATAAATGTATTAACCTATAGCAAATTAAATAATTAAAGATTAACTGTTAGTACATTTCTTATTAAAATATAACAGTGAACAATATCGCATTGAACTATGACATTAAAATGAAGATGGTGACATAGTGACATAATTAAACAACAATGATACATGTTTCATGGAAGACATGGAACATCAATATCAATCTGTATGCATCCTCAACCATCCATGTCTCATTACTATAGTGGACCTAAGCGGGTTTCCCCTCCAAAGCAGATGTGAAAGAGAACTCAAGTCAAAAGCAAGGATGGCAAAGACATCTAAAAAAAAATAGAATGTGAATATTTATACAAAATACATAAAAAAAAGTTACAAATTATCAGTTGGTTGCAACATTTATAAGAAATATATGGTAAAGAATCTAGTAAATTATAAAATAATAGATAATGCAATTATTGATTAAATACAGACTTTGACACAAATTGTAAAAATACAGCATGATTGAAAAGGACGATGAAGGAAGCAAGAGGATTGTTTTTTAGCAGGTCTAGGACCTTAGTTATAGACAAGAATGTTTCTTATAATTTTTTTTGCTAATTCTTGTACAGGATAGGTAACAAAAAGTAAAGGAATGCATCAGATTCTTCAAAACTTTGATTCATGAAACAATGGACTTAGTTTACATAATACAAAGCTATATTTTAATGAACTACAAGAATTCAACAATCAATAGCATTGGTATGGTCTGTACTTATCCAATGCATGTATCCTGACGTGGTAGCAAAATACCCATCCTGCATTATTACAACTCAGCTTCAAAATTTCTTAGACTTCATAGAGATATAACTAAAAGACAAAGAATGAGTTTCTATAGTAGCTTAAATGCATATGCACTTGGAATTATAATGAACAGGTAAGTGAAGCTTCAAAGCCTCTCGATAAGCTAAAGAGTGCATTCAGCCTACTCAATCTAGAATTGCGAAACATGTTGTTTTGTGCTTTAAATATTGAAGCAAGCACTATCCATCAAGATCAAATCACATGTACATAGAAGTTAGGATAACAACCTCTATTCACACAGCATTATTTCATTAAATTACATGAAACTATCATATCTTGTCTGTATTTTTCAGTCAAAAGTCAGAAGTGATTGAAAACTCAAAACCAAGGCAATATATTAAATTTAACAAAGGATTCAGATGACTTATTTAACTAATAAATCAATGAGTGTAGAGACTTAAAGGCACAACAAAGTAATGGTATCGGTACCCCATCTAACGCAGCAACCATCTTTCTTCAAGAAAATCAATATCCTATAAAGAATAAAAAAATTAAATCTAATGTAGGTTGACTAATATGTTGAATAATGAAGTAAGAACTACAAGATATATAGGCATAAGAATCAAACAGTGAATAGAACGAATCTTAGATTGTCTTAGGTATTCGTTTTAACTGCAGTTGAGTTATCACTGATGTTACCTTCTGCATAATTCTGTAACAAGTAAACAAGCCACAAAAGATTGAGGCATAACAATGGCAGGATGCAATGAAAAGGTGGAGAGAACATGTGAAAGGAAAATACCTTATAGAGCAAATTGGACTTCTACAGAGCATGCAAAGGATATATATATATATACACTTAGAGATCACTAAATTGGACTTCTACAGAGCAAGCAAAGGATATATATATATACGCGTAAATATTACAATAGCTTAGATTGGTTTGAATTTAACCCACTAGACAACTCTATCATGTACAATGGCATAAGACAACATGACTTTTAAGAAAGATATAAGGCCAAGTGGTGGCATGCACAAGTCTCAGCTCAACTACGATCAATTTGAACTTCAAACAATTTTAGAAGTCTAATGAATACTACTGTATAAAAGAAATAACAAGAAAAAGAAAACTGAAAGCAATTATAAACATGATTTTAATTTCAATAGACTGGACGAAGATAGACGCAACAAGGAAAAAGGGCTAATCATTATTCCACAATTTATCGCATCATCAGCCCATATCTAAGAAAAGAGTTCAAACTGATGAAATTATAAGAGCTCTAATGCAAACTAAATGCAGAGATGCACTTTCTTGCCACCAATCTTTCACCCCAACAGCCAGTTAGCAGTCAAAATCCTGTCTAAATTTCAATTGTACTATAGTCATTGTATCCCATATATGTCTTATGCATTCTAAACCCGACTTTCCGATGGTTTACTTATAAAAAGGGCCACTTTTACATTCCCAATTTGCATCTTTTCATAAAACATGAATAAAGATTTAATTTTTTTAGATCTACAATCGATAATCTTGCAAATTAAACAAACACTCACCAACATTTTTTAAGATCCGTATTCCTCAACTAACAATTCTAAAGCAAACTCTTAAACAAGCGTCTTACAAGATTTTAAACAACTACAATCCTTTCTTTACGAAATCCTTAGTTCTATTCAGGTTGATATTAAAAAACAAAAACATATTTTTTCTCTCTTCCACTCATTGAGCGCAAATCTCGATAAGATCTAAGCAAAGGCATATCGAGAAAAAAAGAAAGGAAGGGAAGGGAAACCCTAACCTCGCCGGTGTGGCCGAAGCAGCTGTGGAGGTAGTTCTCTTCCATCCAGTAGTGCAGGTCCCCCACCCAGATCGTCTTGTTCGCCTCCCCCGCCGCCGCCCCGGCCTGGTGCTGGTGGTGCTGCGGCGGAGGCGGCTGGTGGTACGACAAAAAGTGCTGCGAGTACTGCGGAGGCGGTGGCGGCGGCACAGCCGCCACCATCTGATGCGGCATCACCATGGCCGCCGCCGGCGGGTACTGCATCGCCACCCATTGCTGCTGCTGCTGCTGGGAATCAGCGCCTCCTGCCGCCTGCTGCATCGTCGCCGCTATTTCGCCGCAGGGATTCGTCGCCGGAAGAAAGGCGTGGCGAAGAGGCGAGAAC
Source organism: Phoenix roebelenii (assembly GCA_025769935.1). Lineage (NCBI taxonomy): Eukaryota > Viridiplantae > Streptophyta > Magnoliopsida > Arecales > Arecaceae > Phoenix > Phoenix roebelenii. Next base: position 59,742 of record JAOXJJ010000641.1, on the reverse strand, counting down.
TCGGCCGAGGGGCGAGAGAGAGAGAGAGGGAGGAGGGTCATGGGCAGGGGAGGGGATATATGAGGGGCGGCTTCGAGACGAGGAGGGATATGGGCCGTTGGATCGAGATGGTGGAACAGTTCTTGACCGTGGATGAGAGCTCGAGGGTGGAAGCATGAGGTTGACCGAATCCACGTTGATGTCGGCCTCCTCTTGGGCTCGGCTCTCTCCGGGTTACGCGTCGTCCCACCTGTTCCGACTTAAATTAATTAAAAATATATTATATGAAATGGAAGATAATTAATTGGGGATTGGAGAGCTGGGCCGGCCTGTACTTGACTGGGCCTTTCAAGCCTAGGTAACATTAGTTCATTACTGAAGGTTCTTTTGATTAGGTATTTGCCGGAAACTAGATTAAAAGAAAAAGAAAGCAATGTGATGAGCAATTATTATATCTTTTTTATCCAAAATATGTGGATTCAGAGAGAAATTATTGATTAGATTAGTATTTTAAAACTTCTCCAATGGATTGTTTTAATGAATGAGAAGGTCAAAGGTTAAAACAAAACATCATACTTTCCACTTTCCAGCATAAAGTTGCATATAAAATGACCTAATGGTATCAATTTAAGATTGTAAAATAAAGTTACTAATTGATGGAGCTGAAGTAGTTTTTTATCAAGAAAAAAAAAAAACAGAAGTTGAAGTAGTAAATGGAAGTGAGACTTGGATATATGACAAGATGTGGATCAATTTTATTGGTTAGCATATGCTAGGAGCCTTGAATGGCACCAAGGAGCACCATTAAGTTGGAGCAACTAATCACTACCATATCCTCCTCTAGAAGTAAATTCAAGGTCTAATTAGTGCTTCTTGATGATTGGAGATACAACAAAAATAATCCAGTATTGATTATATAATGATTTAGTTATTTATGAAATTTATTATCTCCCTTTGCTTTCCTTATCCATCTTAAGTCTAATAAATGAGATAATTAATAGTTGTTATCATTTTACCTTGGAACTTCATTGGAATTTTACTTTGTTTGACACCTTGCTCCATCCTAAATCAATGAAAACTCTTTTCAATAACCAATCATTCACATCATAAAAGGAGTATAAAGGGATAGAGAAACCCATAGTCACAATCATTAATTTTATTTCTAAAAAGCCTTCTTTATCGGTGTATTCTTTTTTTCAATGACCCATTAGATGGCCATAAGAATGGGCCTAGAAGAGGCAAACTCTAGTTCCAGTAGAGAAGCTCTACTTCTCCCTTAATCCAACAAATTCTCTCAACTTCTCCCCCCGTCGCTTCCACTTTCTTCTCCCTCCTCCAAATCCATGCTTTCCCCCTCTGCCATGGCCTTGATGCTAGCCTTTCCCTCCTCACCTACCTCATTTCCTCCTACTCTTTTCACTACGACTTCTGGGTGCCGTGCATGCCACGCCTTTGACTAGAACTTTGCCTATGACTCTATTCTAAATAACCCCTATGATCCACTCCATCATCCACCACCACCACATGTCCATCACCCTCTACTTTGGCCTGCCATCTCTCCCTTATTGTTTATCATTTTATCTCAATAACTATGCATTCACCTTTCTCCTAAAATCTTGTACCTCTATTGTTGGCCCAAAAGGATGAGCCTAAAGAAGGCCTCTAGCTCCATGTTGATATGATAAAGTTGGGAGTTCTACCTAAACTGGGAAAGGGAAAAAGAAATAAAAGGGGGAGCTTCAAGATTCATGCCATCCTAGATAAAAAATGTAAAATTGTGGACTCTGATAAGGGTATAATTATCATTTTAGTACTCCTGTAAGAGACATAACAAGCTAAACGAAGAGATGAATTATAACAAATTATAACTTTATTTGCATCAATTTGCAAATAGGGACGATAGAAGATTCAAAAGTAACTTTAAAATCTTTATGACATAATTGACTAATACTAAGTAAATTATATTTACAGCCATCTACTGACATAATATTTTCAATACAAGCAGAGAGGGCGATACTAGTTTTATCAATTTCAATGATCTTTTCTTTGTCGTTGTCACCAAAAGTGACCACCCCTCCTTTTTTTTGAAAAAAGATGAATTATGATTTATCCTCTGTCATGTGTTTAGAGCATCTATTAAGTACCATTTTCTATTTGATCTATGGGCAGCTAGACACACCTGCAATATAGAATTCAAATTTTTGACTTAGCTATACAAGCTTTCTTGGATCCTTGCAAGTTAGCTATTATGGTCCTTTTGGAACCCCGATTTTCTTAATAGCTACTTTACCATTTAAGATATTTGCTCTATTATTGCAGATAAGGAATTTATGGCTAGTTGTTCCATATTTAAAATATGTTGTTTTATTTGATTGATTATTTGGTGATTTGACAAATATTTTCTTCAAAGATCTCTATTTTAACAGAGAATTATAGGCAAGTCCATCTTTATCAAAAATAGCTTGTTGGATATCTAAAATCATGTTTAATGTTTCAAAACTTAAAGTAAATCTTGCAATAATTGGTTCCGGTTTACATACTTCTTTACTTAGGTTCTGATTTTCTTTTAATAATGTTTGTTTAGCTTTTAATATATTCTCATTTTCATTTTAGGAGCTTGATTTTTTAGTGTAAGTTCTCTATTCTTGTGACTAAGCTTTTAAATTCATCTAATAAATCATGAAAATCTTTCTGAAGTTCGTCAACGGTGAAATTATTTCAAAGTTCAGAGTTTACCTCATCCTCATGAACCATGAGGAATAAGTTTGCTGTTTTTGGGGTCTCGTCCTTTGAGCTTGATTTATTGCTATCACTCCATATAGCGATCATTACTTTTTTCTTTTGCTTTTTTGGAGCTTTCTTAAGTAATGGGCAGTTCGCTCTAAAGTGGTCTGATTTTTTGCATTTATAGCATACCAGCGACTGCTCTTTCTCTTTTTTTTTTTGCTTAGCTCTGCCTTAGCCAAAGGCCTTCTTCTTATCCCTTGCTAGTTTCTTCTTATAAATCTTCTAAATTTTTTTGATATTAGAACCATTTCCTCATCGCCTTCTATAGTGTCAGATTCTTCACTCTCTTCTTCTTGTTGAGTTGTAGACTTGAGAGCATGGTTCTGTTTTTCTTCGACTCTTCTTCTTCAAGGTTCTCCTTCATTAATAGCTCATGAGTCATTAAGGAACCCAACAGTTCTTTTAGAGGAAAGGCGTTGAGGTCCTTTGCCTCTTAAATAGTAGTGACTTTGGCCTCCCAGCTCTTGATAATGACCAAAGAATCTTTCTCACCAAATCACTATTAGTATAGGATTTACTCAAACTTTTAAGACCATTAATAATATTAGTAAAGCGAGTAAACATATCAGACATAGACTTATTAGACTCTATTTTAAATAGCTCATATGTATGTACAAGCATACTGTTTTTAATTCTTTAACTTGGTTAGTGCCTTTGTGAGTCACTTCCAATCTATCCTACATTTCTTTAACATAAAGGCAAGTAGATATTTGATTAAATCATTTGCATCTAGTGAACCGTATAGAACATTCATGACCTTAGCATTTAGCTGTGCCATCTTTTTATCAAATTCATCCCATTTTTCTTTGGGTTTGGAAAGGGACACACCATCAATGATCTTGGTAGGTGTGTGAGGTCTATTAACTATGACACTCCACATGTTATAGTCTAGTGCCTCAATAAAAATGCCCATGCATGCCTTTCAGTAAGTATAGTTTATGCCATTAAACAGTAGATGCCTGTTTGTGGATTGTTCCTCAACAAGAGAGGTACCAATAGGGGCTGCCATAGATCTTTGACTCGTTGACAGTTAGGACAATGAGAGGCTTGAGTACCAGGCTCCGATAACACTTCTTGCCTAGCTATACAACTTAAGAAGGGGGTTGAATTGGGTTTTTCAAAAAAACTTGAGAGTAATACAATGGAATTAAAAGCTTGACAAATGAATATTAACTTCAGCAAATGAGAAATAAGTAAATATGCAAGAAATTTATGCAAGCAAAATATACAACACAAACACACAGAATTTATAGTGGCTCAGTGCCAACTTTGTACCTTCGTTCACTCTCCAAGACTTTCTTCTTAAGAATTTTACTATAATCTTTCAAAATTATAGCTTGATTATGTTAAATAGGCTCATAATCATCCCAGTTGATTTTTTCAGACAATTAACCAAAATCTATGCTGATTGTTTTACTCGGGGTCACAATCAACCAAAACCTTCTCCGAGCCTATCTCAGACTCAACATAATCCAATTCAAGGTTTGGATGGATCTTTTTCCAAGTTTTAATTTTTAAAACTTGTTACAGTAAAGTATAGAAAGAATTAAGTACAAGCACAAAAATACAGATCCAAAATAAAAATACAAGAATAAATGAAACTTGACTTTGTTGGCTAGGTTTGAATGATCCTGAATGCGCTTCACCAATTCTCATTTGTAGAAGATATGAACGTTCATTTCACTATGAAAGCTCTTTAATGATTTTTTCTTTGAAACTCTCCTTTTTCATTCTCTTTTTTGCTCTGATAGATTTTTCTTTGTACTTATTGAGCTCTATTCTTTCTTTGGTGTGCTTAAGCTTTTATACCCTTTAGAGGAGGGTGGAACATACTCCTAGTCGTTAGATAAGTAATAGAGTTGCTGTAAGATGAAAAACAACCAAACTGCCTCACGAAAAAACTAGTTGTTATTGTTGTCAGACGCAAAGGAGTTGATTTGACATTTTCAGGGTTCGATTCATGTTTTCCAAGAATCGATTCATGATCTTAAGGGGTCGACTCAAGCTTGCTTCTGTTTCTGCTGCGCTCTGTCTTTCTTATGTATACATTGTACAGTCGGCTCTTTCAATTCAAGGGTCGACTCGTTTGGTGATAGAAGTTGACTTATTACTTTTAGGAGTCAACTTTTCAACGGATTAAGTTTTACTGCTCTCTATCTTTCACTGTGGTTGTTCAGGGGTTGACACATTATTTTCTAGGATAGACTCATGTTTGACTAAAGTCGGCTCGTGAACTTTATGGGTCAACTCGCCAAAATAATAAATTTCTCGACTTTCTTTCTATCTTCTAAGACCGTTTTGGGGTCGACTCGTGATCTGCTAGAGTCGGCTTGTGATTTTTCAACAGTCAGCAATTTTGTGCTATGGCCGACTTGTTGCAACTTGGGCTCTGTGGAGTGATTGATAATATCCCAATTGGATTTTGATGAGACCAAAGCATTTGAATATATTTTATGTCATACTA
>JAOXJJ010000641.1:23527-34469 GCA_025769935.1 Phoenix roebelenii | reverse complement strand
AGTGCTGGCAGGTTACTGTGCGGCGTCCGGACAGAGAGTAAACTTCATGAAGTCAGCCATTCAGTTCAGCCCTAGCATATAGAGCCGAGTCAGGATGGAGATCAGGAGGATCCTACAGATACCAGAGCAGGAGGGGACATTGGTCTACCTGGGAGTCCCTATCACAGGCCAGAGACTACGGGTGTCAGAGTGTTCGGGGTTGGTACAGCGGGTCGAGAACAAGCTGGAGGGATGGAGGGCATCATCTCGATCCATGATGGGGAAACTGACATTAGTCAGATCGGTATTAGGATCTATGCCCGTATATCTCATGGCCAACACTGTGGTCCCAAAGATGACTCTGTTGAAGATTGAACGTCTTCTTCGGAGTTTCTTATGGAGGTCTCATGGTGGGGGCCATGAGGTACACTTGGTGGCCTGGGAGCATATCTGCCTTCCCATCAACGAGGGTGGTCTGGGAGTGCAGTCCCTCCTGGAGCGGCGTGAGGCCCATATTGCTCGGCACGTAGCCCGTTTCTTGTTGGAGCCACAGGGGCTTTGGAGTCGGGTGATGACAGCCAGATATGGCCGAAGGGGCATTGAGGTGGCACGGAGAGGCCGCCGAATCTCCTTTATGTGGCGTGAGATTGGAAGGTACTTGTCGATTGTGTCGGATAATACCAGATGGATGATAGGCGATGGACGGAGCATCGATATGACTGGTGATCCGTGGGTGGATACTTTTCCTTTGAGATGTTGGCCGACAATGGTGGATACTGAGGCAGCAGAGGGGCTCCGGGTGTGCGACCTCCTAGCACCAGGAAGGACAGAGTGGGACGAGGCTAGACTACATCAGTTGTTTGGGGCACATCTTGCTGAGAGGATTCGATCCCTTCCAGTACCAGGATGCGAGGGACCAGATGTCAGGGTTTGGAGCACCTAATCCAGGGCCAGTGTCAGGCTGGGTGATTTGTCCCGGGTTATCCAGCGGGAGCATGAGCGGGGACCGGACTGTGCCTGGATCTGGAGGTCCGGGCTCCATCCGAGGGAAGCACTCTTCTTATGGAAGGTGATGTGGGACCGCCTTCTGACGAGAGCAGTGCTAAGTCGGCGTGGTTTGGGGATCCCTGCGGAGTGTAGGGCTTGCGGTGCAGACGAGTATGTGGATCATGTACTATTTCGGTGCACTTGGCGAGGTCGACATAGCAGTGGTCAGGGATCCCGGAGGAGGCGTAGTGGGAGAGGAGACTTTTCTTACAGATGATACGACAGTGGTTGGCCAGTCCCAGGACATGTTAGGAGGCCATTCGAGCGACTTGCATAGCTCATCAGATTTGGCTGGCAAGGAACGCTCGCACCTTTGGCGAGCGCAGGATGTTGCCGAGGTTTGTTGCGGAGTCTGCTCGAGCATTGGCGATGGAGTCCAGACTTACTACTCCTTCAGACACACCTTTGATAGCTCGGGACACCTGAGGTTCCCTCTCTGCTCAGGCAGCTCCTCGGACGGTGTTCTTCACCTGGGAGCCTCCACCCCCGAGTTTCCTCAAGGTAAATTTTGATGGGTCAGTGTTGGATGGAGATTTGCGAGGCGGGGCAGGATTTGTCATACGGGACCCTCAATCCAGGGTAGTGGCAGCAGGCGGCTGCCGGTTATTCGACATATCAGTTCCAGGGGCAGAGTTGCGAGCTGCCTAGGCAGGTCTTCGCCATGCGTGGCAGGTGCTGCGGGCCGGCTCGATCATCTTGGAGGGCGACTTGGCTACAGTTATTGGGTGGATTCGGCGGGGTCCGAGTGGTGAGAGCTCCGACCACCCTCTAATCCGGGACATTAGGATGATGGTGAAGGATGGCGTGGCTTTTGAGGCCAAGCATGTATACAGAGAGGCCAACGAGGCGGCTGACTGGATGGCTGCATATGCGGCCCACCACTCAGAATACACCCTATGGACAGGAGAGAGGGAGTTGCCATTGGCACTACGTGAGATTGTGTATTTTGATTTTTTTGGATGCATTCGGACTCGTATTGTCCGAAGAATCCGTTTAAGCAAAAAAAAAAAAAAAAAAAAAAAAAAAAAAAAAAAAAAAAGGATTCCTCACTGTGCTTTCTTGTCCCAAACACTCATCGATGAGTGGCGGCTTTTCAACCAGCGTGGTGGCTTGCCGATCTCTTTATTTGCAGCAAGTCCATGCTCAACACGCCTTACATTCTAAAACAAACCCCACTGATACATGGGACCTCACCCACTTCCGTCTTGTCTTGGAAAAAGAGGTACTAAATCTGAGGTGGTGGAAGGCACGATAGAGCCTTACTAGTTTGAAAACTAGAGGAAATTTTTCCACCGTCTCCCACTTCGTTGGCCTTGACAAGATGGTGGTATTTGTTTAACTCCCAAAAATACAGAAGAGGAATGCCATTAAAAATGTTTACACCGATAGACATGAAAGTGCCATGAGTTTAATTTGAAAACTAGAGGGAGGTACATCGGGAAAAGAAAACTAGAGGAAGGTTCTACTCCATGGATTCTAGCATGCTTGGTTGGCTCCTCAAGTCGGGGAACTTTCTCCATCACCAAAGAGAAGATTACAGCCATGAGCACCCTATCTTTTCTTTTATTTCTTATTTTTTGCTTGCTAGGCGTTAGTGCACAACGCTATTACTTTATATAAATGTCAAACGGTGGTAACCAAAATTTTTAATTTATTGTAGGTACAGCAATAATGTCATATAAAATCAGGTACATTCAACCTAGCTTTAAAATATTATTTGACCAATCCTCCTTGAATGGTTGGAAGAAGATGGAATCATGGAAAATCTACCACGGAGGCAAATATTGGCCAACGAAGTTGCTCGATCGGATAGTCAAAGACGTTCCATGACCAGACCTAACGACCTTTAAAATGACATTCTTACTTCTAAGCCATTAAAATATAGTAAATTATGGTTTCATACATATCATAGAAGGACAGCTAAGTTTGTCTGACTAACGATATATTCACAGACTCATGCGGCTGTAGTGTGCCCATTTTTTATGTAATAGACTATGTTCACTTACTTCTTTCGGTGAATAAATGACGAGCTATAAAAGAACCTAGTACAGTTTTAAGCGACAATATGTCGACAACCAACATGAGTCCACCAGCCAGCTGTCCAACTAATCGAGAAAGCAAAGTCAAATTTCTTATTTTACTATTGAAGAAGTCTAGGAAAGAAATTGTCAACATACTTTTGCTATTGTACGATGAAACTAGTAATGGTGTTCAAAGGTAGGAAACCAACTAGCGCAAAGGAAGGGAGACGGGTTAGATGCAATCATGAAGGGATCGGCCAGTTCAAAGAGAATAGAATGGTCAGGCGGTCTAAGGGCGCTTTGCCTTTGAGACATTCTCTGTAGTAGGCTGATCTAAAGCGAACTCACAGGGAGGCATTTTTTCTTTTTATTTTGTCATTAAGATCTTCTTTGGGTTGGGACCTTTGGCGACCGTCTCAGTCGCCTGAGGATTGGGCCGGCCTTGATGGTGTTACATGAAGTAATATATGTTGATTGCCATCATACTTGTATCCTAGTACAGTTTTAAGTGACAATGTAGACAAAACTAACATGAATATACCGGCCAACCATTCAACCAATGGAGAAGACCAAGCCAAATTTTTGATTTTACTATCAAAGAAGTCTAGGAAAGAAATGGCCAACATGGGTTTTGCTTTGTCTGAAACAATGCAATAATGTTACATGAAGCAATACGTTGACTGCCATCATAATTGTATCTGCAAGTTCAAACAACGTGCAAATTTTTATAGTACACGGAACGCTAGAGAATCTTAATTATTCATTGTGGAAATTGGTTTACCTAGCTTGAAATGAAACATTAGATTCATGGAATGGAGCATTTTGCGTTCCTTGGCTAATAAGATGAGAGAGTGTCAATGTAATGGCCGACAATAGGGGAGGGGGGAATTTTCCCCGTGTCTTCTTTCCTTTTCTTCTCGGGCATGCCATTTTTGGCTGCCAGCGAGAGAGGAGCTCGAAGCTACGGGATCTCCTTACAAATAGAGATGTACTCATCCGAGCAGGGAGCTCTCTAGTATGGATTCTAAACTCAAATCCTTGGATTATGGTAAAAATTATAATTTCCTCACTTAGTTAATTTTGATAATTAATTTGAATTAGTGAAGGTTAGGAAAAAGTAAAAATTAAGGTCAAATTCTTTAAAGGGATGGATATCTTAATTATGTTTTTTGATATTGAATTTTGGAAACTATTAGAGGCATAGTTGGATTGATAGGTGCCTTTTGGCTTTATTATCAGTTGGAGAGATTTTTCTACACTTTGTGAGTTGAGCAATAAGTACATCTACTATGATGTCTTTTCATATGAATGATTTTCTTTATTATCAGTTAGGATCTAGTCTCCTTCCAAATCTTCAGTGGACGATCACTGGAATTGTTGATTGATGGCATATTGTAGTCAGGAGCTAGTTTTCTTTGTCAGCCATGCTAGTGGGATGATCATTGGTATATGCTATCGCGGGCATTTCTTCCGTGTGATTTCAGAGCTAGTTTCCTTTTAGATCTCCAGTGAGGCGATTACTGATACATGCTGATGGATGGCATATTATAATCAGGAACTAGTTTCTTTTGATGCTTACCACAAGCCGATCATAGATATAGTCATAAAGGCTAGAAGAGTGTGTGAATAATTGAATATATTGACTTGAAATTTTATGTTTTAACAAGATGCATTAAATATTTTTAATATACATATTTTATATTCTTTAGCATGCTTTTATTTATAAACCAAAACTCTTAAATTATGAGCATTGTTTTTTTGTGTATATTATGCTTAATCAAATTAGAAATAGAAGTGACTTATTGGGTTTTTAATTTATTTTTATTTTCTCTTGTTCCTTTTCAGATGCTGACAAATAATGGAGATGGGATCATGAGCTATGAGTGAAAGAACTAGGGCCTAGGAGTTATCCTTTTTATTAATTAAATGTCATGTAGCCGACGTTGAGTTTAAAAATAATACCGGAATTTGTATTGTGGATGTTTATCATTTAAGAGATTTTAAGTATCTTAGTTTACCTGTATTGATACCTTGTGGAATTCTTCCTTAGGCCTTTGAATGTCTTACAGGTCAAACCCTGTAGGACGTGCAGTCCATCTTCCATGCGTTCGCTCATGCTAATGAGGTAGGGCATGATAGTCAAATAGGTATGTTGTGGAATAAATGTAAAGTCATAATTTTTTTTTTTCACAAGTTGAATCTTGGAGACATGTATATAATATGCTAGTGCTGAATATTTTGCAAGATTACTTAATCTTACTAGCTTACAAATCTTCTGAAAAATTCTCTATATACATGCATCTTTTGCTTGTATTGTAACACTATTTATGCATTATTGAGCACTATTTTTGCACTTTGTTAGATGAGAAAAAAGTATAACTTGTATGAGATAAATAATCTGGTTCATAGCGCATTGTCATTTCCTTCATTAATTTTACTTCGATAAATTTCTCTCTTTATTATCATTGATTGAGCTACTGGAAAGTATTAATCTTGTGAATTACTACAAAATATTTAAGGACTACCATTTCATGTATTGTGAAACTTGGAACTAGACCAAAACATATGCAACCAAGGCTATCTTTTGCCTAGTCTTACCCTACTTCCTCTCCTTCCTCACCCATGGAAATATAACTTATAAAGGAAGAGAGAAAGGGGGGGAGGAGGGAGGGAGCGAGAGAGAGAGAGAGAGAGAGAGAGAGAGAGAGAGAGAGACTGCATCAAATATTAATTATATGACTATAAGAAAATGCTAACTTCAATCTCCAAACAGATCATACATAAAACAAACTCATAAAACGTTACTGTCTTGAAAGAAATACATAAATCGATATACTTCCTTGAACTTCGAAATTTCAAATGATAGAGCGAAAATATAAACACATACACCTATAGCATGCATACTTAGGAGGTTAGACCTCCTGATGATGCCTGTTCTACTAATTCTTGTCTCCGACACTGCTTTTAATACTATGGCCTACACCAGGGCTGTGCCCGGGTGTCGTGGGTCGGGCATCTTCTGTGGTCACAATAAGTACGCGATCATCATGACCTTCAATGGTGTGTGAGACCAAGCTGCTTGTCGTTCCTTCGATATTGTTGCCACCTCGTGCCAGGCATTCTTCACATCCCTTGGCTTTAAACTTCCCTGCCATCAGATGCCTTCCCTCTGATGAAAGGCATTCATTAACAAGAATTAGCACAATAACAAGGGCGCAAGCATAGAAATGCTTCTTCCCTGCCATGAGAGAAAGAGAGAGAGAGAAAGAGAGAGAGAGAGGCAAGTTTGGCATCTCTATTCTCATCTCTCGGCTATTTATAGTTGAAGAAGATTCCCTGAACTTACTATTCCCACCACTATATCAAGTGGAAAGGAGAAAGTTAACGAGTGCAAAATATAATCTTCCAGAAGTTTTTAAGGTTTTCTAAGTGGCAGCTTAACTAGCTAGAAGACCAATATCTTGCTAGACGCCCCATTCAATCTTTTTCCACTTTAGGCCATTTACCAGGAGGATGTATCCAATATTTTCTCGCAGTTTGAAGTAGTTAGCGGTAATATGCTTAAAGATACCCCTTTAGTTATGTGAAAAAGCAAAGAAATATGGGATTCCCTTATCAAATGTCCATTCCACTAAGCTTAAAGTAGTTTCTATTGGATGGTTGCCATGGGAGACTGATTATAATTTTGGTGGACGAACCTACTTTCCGCCCGAAATTTCTTGGTTCAACAAAGCCCTCATGTTTTAAATATTGGAACCCTGAACAATGGCAACCATGATTAGCCTTCAAAATCATAAGATTGAGCCTGATTACAATTTTGGTTGACAAAATCTACTTCCCACCAAAATATCTTGGATCAAGAAAGGCCTCATGTTTTCAACATTGGGACCTCGCGCGAGAATAAGGGTTATGATCTGTAGCTGCCGAAAGCTTAAGATTCCCTTATTTAAATCATATTGCAAGTTTAGTCCTTGGGTTAGGGAAGGGACACCCAATATCTTTAAGAAAGCAATACTAGTAGTACATTAGTTCTTGTGGTGTCCATGCTAGCTAGTTGGTCTAGTGTAGTCTGTTTTCCATATATAATGGCTTGTTTTGCAAGAGATTTCTATGAAGCATGGAAGAAATAGTATTGAAGTGGAGAAGATTTTTGGTACACAAAAAAACCTTTCATATTATTGTTCTGTTGATTTCTTAGTTGTTATAACCATTGGACCATGATCTATATGAGGATTTTCTTGAGCATGTTTTCAGAGGTCAGAATTAAGTAATTTCGGGTAAGGCATAGAATCTCTTTGCAAGGGGGAGCCCATGGTCCTGAATGGAGGAGAAGAAGAATCGAAGGCAACATTAGAAAGGGTTGGGATCAGCTTGCTATGGTCATTTATTGGCACATTTGGTTGGAAAGAAATTCTAGGGATTTTCTTCAAAAAGGATCTTCCATCAATGCAACCCTGCAGAAAGCGCTTCACTGTTCTATTCAATGGGAAAGCTTGTGCTCGGCAAACCTAAAAGAAAGTCCCCAAGCAATTCTGAATCTTATTGGTTCCCTGTTGAGGAAACAATATCCTGGTTGGTCTGTTGGTTTTTTTTCCCCAGATGTTTTTGAGGTATTGTAATTTAACATCACTGTACCTTTGTATCTTCTGTTTATATTGATCTCATTGGGGGAAGCACTTCGTTTCCTCCATGTTCCTTCCAAACGAGATCAGAAGCCTGAAACTATGTTAATAGTCTGATGGCAGGTTCTATTTACCTCACTATTTTACTGTACAAACGTGATAGAAAAGGCATCGTGTTTGAATTTGCTATTGAATGGCCTCAATCCTTTTGATCCATGTTACACTTTAAAGCATTCTCAGGGGACTTCTTTGGTTCAGGGAAAGAAGCTCCACCCAAGAATCCTACCATGATAAAAGAAACTTGAAGCTTAGAAGATTGCATTCTTTTCATTTCTATTCTAGGCTGCATGGCGGCATTGCTAGAACAATCTCCACCTCAGTATCCAACCTAAAGGTCCAATAGTAAAATGTTTTGCCATATGAGCTGTTATTTTACAATACATAGTCTATAGCATGGGCAATGCATGTGACATTGCCTCCAATTTAAAGCGGACATAACGCTTCCGCGTGCAAGCTAAATAATTGACCACAAGAATTGCAACCAACATGGTCGGCCATAATGTATAACAATTGAGGTGATTCAATTAAGTCAAACCAAGATAAAGACAAACCAAAGATGCGTGTTGGTAATGGTTTCGAAATCTCTCACGGATGGGTAGGGAGAGCCCAGATATAGAAAAAAAAAGAGGGGGGGGGGGGGGGGGGGGGGAGGGGTCCATCTCTCTTGAGCTTGCTAGTGATGGAAAATCAGCAAGAAAATGAAAGAGGGCAAGAGATCAAGCAGATTTATGTGGCCCTGATCTGCCTGCTTGTAGTGATTTTAGCTAGGTTGTCGATTTTTGATAGCTTGAGTCTAGCCTTGTCAGGCCGGGTTGATTCGGCCTGGCTGAGTTACGTTGGGGCCAAGTCAAGGCCGAGCCAAAGAAATGAATCAGGGTGTTACACTCCCTTTGGTAAATGGTTATGTTTGAACGCATTCACCCTCTCTCCACCAAAAGATTCTGTCCTTTTCAAATCAAGCGATCACCCGTCATCTGTTGTTCGCGGCAGATCCTCCATTCCATGTCACAAAAACCGAAGCCAATTGAAAAGCTAGGACCCAAGGTAAGGTGTGGAGGGGTGGCGAGGGAGAGCAACTTCTTAACAAACTATGTCAAATAACGAGAGTATGATTGAAGGGAAACATCAAATTTCTCTAGAAATTAAATATAATGCATACATGTTCATTGTTGCAGACACAAATTATAGACAAACCTTAAAGCTTTGCAATAGTAGATGACAAATGCTTTTTGTCAAAGATAAAGAAGAAGAAAAGATAATACCGAGAATTACATTTGATAGAATATTATTTGAATAGCAAGTTACACTTACAATTAGCAACAAATAATACTGAGAATTACATTTGATAGAATATTATTTGAATAGCAACTTACACTAACAATTAACAACAAAAAATAAAATTAAAAAAAAAAAGACATGCATGCATGACGAGCAGCAGATGCCTCCATTAGTTGTTCTTACCGCCATCTTTGCTTTCATGGGAATGCCCGACACCGGGGCTATGCCCTGGCACACTGGGTCGGTCACCGTCAGTGAACGCAAGCACAGCATCACCATGGTTAATGCCTCTGTTCATTCTTCCTATTTTTGTGTCACCTTGCATTGGACACTTCTCACTTATTTTGGTCTTCACTAGTATCAAGTGCCTCTCCTCAGTTAAGGCAAACTTACGAGCAAGGATCAACACTACAAATAGGGCGCTAATATGGACTGGCTCGATCCCAACCATACCAGTATGTGTGTGTTTGTGTGTCATATCAGTATGTGTGTGTTTGTGTGTCACAAAGAGAAATGAATAAGAGAGAGAGAGAGAGAGCCCGAAAAAAGAAAGCGATAATCCGGGCGCTCCGAGCCCGGAGTGCGACAGACGCTGCATATATGTACGGCGGACCATACAAGCATATAAGACAACGGATCATATCAAAATAATGACAAATTCTTAAAATTTATTTAAGCATTAATGTATTCAAAACAATGTTACAAATTTTCAATATGACATGTGCTAACAATGACATAAATCAAATTAAATGCTCTAACTGGGCTAACTAAAATGCTAATAACTGAAAGAATTTTTGAAATTTAGCACACTCCCTAAATCCCGTGCGATCATGCGTCTATATATTTAGATTTGAATAATAGAAAAATATAGTAATAAGCTATACTAGCCCAGTAAGCAACATAATACCTCAGAGTGGGATCAAAGCATGCCAGATATTTAATTAAAATACAAAATAATAACTAAAAAATAAATCAACAATAAACATATTTTTTTTGAAATTTACGATCATTTTCGTAAAAACTCTAATACCAAAATTCCAAAATCAATAGGTTATGGCTATGTAACCCAATAGCATGGGTTGCACAAAGTGTCAAATCCACTATTATTAACTACCAATAGCAGCAATATCCAAATATAACTATTCTAATCACCGGTAGTATAGTGTCAAAATCAGTTTCTCACAGGTTACAAGTCAACAGGGCCAATGAATAACTCCATTGGCAGGGCCAGAGTAGATCATAACCATGTTGATAATATATACATACAAAATAGATTTTTGTATTGTGCTCGGTCACATTTTCAGATTTCATGTTGTTTAACATAAATTTAAAATGATCATTAACATGCCTAACCTTTTTTAACTAAGTACATAACATATATCAAAATTTAATCCATGAATAATTACTTTACCAAATAATTTGAAAAATAGACCTTGAAGCATTAGGTTATTACCTCTTTTCGCTTTAAATCCCACTTCAGGCAAACAAATGAGATACACCTAATTAATAAAATATTATTAATTTTAACATAATTTCAGAAATCAAAATTAAATACTACAGTCTCATGCCCTCAAATCACGTTGGTCGGGTGATAGTGCCTGTTGCCCAAGGAGACAACCCAAGAGGGGGAGGGGGTGAATTGGGTTTTAATTAAATATTGATCGATTAAAAACTTAATGAGTAATTAATTAAATCTATTGCAAACATGTGAATTAGATTACTAGATGTAGTGAATGAAGAGAGTGAAAGAGACAATTAACCAATACAAATACAGGAGAGTTTATAGTGGTTCAGAGCCAACTCTTGCTCCTACGTCCACTCCCCAAGCCGCATTTAGGAGTTCACTATAATCCCTAGGATTACAGCCGGTTGTTTTACAAGTTCACAACCCAACTTGTTGTTTTCACGAGATTACAACAAACTCGGTCGGTTTTC
>JAOXJJ010000641.1:0-23427 GCA_025769935.1 Phoenix roebelenii | reverse complement strand
TGCACATCCTGACAATATATCCGTTGGGGTCGGAGTCGACTCGTGCGATCTGGAGTCGACTCGGCTGTTGCTGGAGTTGACTCGGCTGTTGCTAGAGTCGACTCATGCTTTACTGGAGACGACTCACCCACTGTTCAGGATTTGAATTAAAGTGCTTGTCCCATCTTGGAGTCGACTCGGACCAAACCTGGAGTCAACTCGCCAACATCTGGAGATGACTCGGCACTTAGGAGACGGCTCGTTCCCAGGGTTTCAGAAATCCATCTATCTGTTTTTTTTCTCGAGTTAACTCGGGTTCTCTTGGAGTCGACTCGACTGTCTTGGAAGACGACTCGAGATCTTTGGGAGACGACTCGCTATCAGAATCCGAAAGGCCGATTCTCTATCTATTGAGTTGATCTATCTCAGAGTCGACTCACACTTTGTTGGAGTCGACTCGGCTGACTTGGAGGTCGACTCTAAAATTCTTGGAGTCGACTCGGGCATAATTAGGAGTCGACTCACCAAATGTCAGAGTCGACTCGCATCCTTCTGGAGTCGACTCGGTAACAAGGTCTAAAATCCATCATTCTGTCTTTTTGTTTGTTACCCCTTGGAGTCGACTCGAAATTATCGGGAGTCAACTCGGCAAGCATCGGAGTCGACTCAAAACCTTTTGGAGTCGACTCGCTGACAGGGTCTAAAACCCATCTTTCTGTCTTTCTTTCTATTCTCAGTCGGAGTCGACTCGTAGAGTATCGGAGTCGACTCGAGCTCGTGCCAGAAATGCTAAATCACTCGGAGTCGACTTGTAATCTTCCGGAGTTGACTTGGGATTCAGACTTTGGTTCATATTGAGTCCAATACTTATCCAAATTATTTTGAACCAAAGCTTGAGGCACTTAATTAGAAATACACAAATATTTGCCTGAAACACTAGATTGAATTCATTAGTATAACATAAAATATACTCAAATTCTTTGAGCTCCTCAAAATCAAATAGGGGTTTACTCAATCACTCCACGGTGCCCGACTGCTCAGGTTAGTCCGAGCCTGGAAGATTTAATAGGTTAGATAAAGATCGAAAATGGTCAAATTTAGCTAGGGATGAAGTAATGGCCAGTCAACAGTTCGGGTACTTGTTGCCCAGCAAGCAGCCTAAGAGGGGGGGGGTGAATTGGGTGTTAATTAAAAATATCAAATTTTAATTTACGATTAAGCTAAGGTATCAATTTGGAGTGTTAGAGGAATAAAGACAATGAGATAAAAGAAGGCAAGGGACAAAGACACAAGATTTATAGTGGTTCGGAGCTAACCTTGCTCCTACGTCCACTCCCCAAGTTTCACTTGAGTTTTTCACTGTAATCCTAGAATTACAGCACGGTTGTTTTACAAGCTCACAACCTAACTTGTTATTTTACCGGCTCACAACGAACCACCATGTTTGTTTTACTCGGTCTCACAAACAACCCGATTGGTTTTCACACAGGATCACCAACTACAACCTTAAACCTCCTGATTCAATCTCTTGATTGAATCAAGCACCTAAATATAAAAATGAATGTGTGAGTACAAGCTTCTAAGAAAGCAGTTAAAACAATCTTAACGAGAACAGGGAAAAGAAGCTTCTCAGATGATTTTTGCCGATTGAGATGCTGCTTCTTTTCTTCTAGATCCTCTCACGAGTCAGTCAGTGATGGAGGATCTTTCTATTTTGGCTTTGGTGTGGAGAAAGGATGGGTTCTTCGATGAAGAGTTGCTTTCTTCCGATTTTCCTTTTGAGTGTTCTTTTGAGCTCTGAAGCAAATGTTTTTGCTTGATCTTCTTTTTGGATTTTTTGTTCTCGTTACTGTTTCACTCAGAATGGGTCTTCTTATAATATCATTTTGAAAAACTAGCCGTTAGACACAAAAGAATAGCTGTTGGCGCCTGGCACTTCTGACAAAAAGTCCGTTGAAGCTAGAGTCGTCTCACCCATCCAGGGGTTGACTCGGCTAAAGTGGGAGACATCTCGCGTGATTCTGAAGTCGGCTCTGGCTCAGAATCCCACTGACAGGTTATCGGTCAATTTTTGTTGGAGTCGGCTCGTGCGGTTTGGGAGTTGTCTCGTATCTTGATCCACCGAGAAAGAGTTCTCTGCCTCTATCTAAGAGAGACATCTCGTGGCAGTTAGGAGGTGACTCGCGCTTCGTTCGATAGATAGGAGACGACTCGCACTCTACTCGCGCTTAGCGACCCAAAATACATGTTTTCGTCTATCTGAGAGAGGCGTCTCGTAGTCGTTGGGAATCGTCTCATGCTTCATCCGAAAGGTGGGAGATGGCTCGTGCCTGACTCGAGTCGACTCACGCTTTGCGACCGAAAATACATCTTTCTATCTGTTTGAAAGAATCAACTCGCGCTTTGTGGAGACTGCTTGAGGGTGTGCCAGTATGCCATTCTTGTGCCGGAGTCGACTCGTACTTTCTGGAAGTCGACTTTGGTTCTGAAAAATGCTTGAATTGTTCCAACACTTGAGTTTAAGATCCATGAACCATTTCCTAAGATTTTCTTTTGAAGTTATAGCATTGTTACCCTAAAAATACTTGTTTGAAATTGTTAGGCCAACAAGGAATGTACTCAAAATATTTTGGCAGATCAAACCAAGTAGGGGAATAATCAATTACTTAGCAATCTCCCCCTTTTTGATGATGACAAAACATTGAGTGTTTTCAACCAAGTAGAAATTACATAAGTAAATCCAATCAAGAATGTATGCTCATTTTTTTAATTTATCCGAGATATGAAAGGTGTGAGCAACAAACTTCAATATTATAATGCTCCCCCTTTCACTTGGAATTGTATAGTTATGTAAATTTTATTGTTTAGCCTTTTTGAGTCTTTACATTGATGAATTAGTGTAAACATTGTGAGCCCTTAATTTGTAAACATCATTCACTTAGATCCCCCTAGATTAGTGCATTTAATTTCACTTAGCTCCCCCTAAATTAGTGCATTTAATTTGCCATTTAATTTGGCTCCTTTACCATTTATACTTAGTTCTTGTCTTCTTGTCTTCCTAACTCTTCTCCCCCTTTTTGTCATCAGCAAAATATAATAGAGGAGAGTAGCAATCATAAAAGACTGAGAAGATGAGAGAAGAAATTGATCATTTCATTTTATCAAAATGTTGTATACATTTGTGATTCAAAGATGAGGTACAATAGATTTGGAGAATTTTCTCCTATACATATACTAAGTCATAGGGGTTGAATTCTTCAGGAGGGTCCAGGTTGATTTTTGAAGAAGATGAGTGATTGCTGTGAGGATATCTCCAAGACTTTTGAGGATCTCGGAGCTCTCCATCCGCTGAGACTTGCTAAGTTGACTTATCGTCACTGTGTTCTTGTGCAGATTCTCTAGTAGTAGGTTAGCAAGTTTGTCGGCATTCTCGTTTAGCTTCTCCACGTCTCTTCGGACTGATACTTGTAAGCTTCGTGTGTTTTCTTCTATATCTAGAAATCATTGATACTGAGCTTGAAGAAGGCAATGGAGACTTGACAACTCTGCTTTTATCTCACCTACGGTCAGGGTGAGAGCCACAGTGGAGGGTGTGATCTCCGAAGAAGGTGCTCCACTAATTAGACCGCGGGAGGGCATCTCATCAACCATGAAGGAGGGCATCCTTCGCAGTTGATCATCACTCAATGAGGGTGGAGGAGCCTGAGCAGAGGATTCTAGAAGTTCTGTGGCTGAAGTAGGAGGAGAGGGTGGAGGAGAAAGTGGTGGCGAAGGTGGAGCTCTGGAGGGAGAGGTTCTTGTGATGTGACCTGGCTTTCTAACCCATACATTTTCTAACTTTGAAAGGTCTTCTTGTCTACATAATCAGTATTTCGTAGCGCAAGAGAAGTATCCCTTGTAGTTATGGGAACTCCGAATTCCCTAAAAATTAAGGTGAAGGCCATGCCATAAGGTAAACTAGTTTTCTTTTTGGATACGGACTCTAGGATGTGAAGGTACATTAGTCTAGCGAAGTTCAGAGGTAGTTCATGCACAATGTGATCCATGACTACTAGGTCTCTTTCAGAAATAAAATCAAATCTTTCCGTTTTTGGGAAGAGGACACGACCTATGATGCTAAGTAGCAGTCGCATTTCAGCCCCGAGCTGATTTGCAAAAACTTCCTCCATTGGACTCTTGGGCTCTCGTCCTAATATAGTCCTTAGTGCTTCTGCCCTATCAGGATGGGAGGAGGGTGAAGGCCCTATATTGGGAAGGCAAAATACTCTAGACAGCAAGGCCTCGGTTATGACAATCTTGACATTTTTGACTCATCCCACCAGAGCACCATCTCCCCTTTCTACGGTGCTGAAGAATTTCCTAACTAGGCCTGGGTCTGTCGGGACGTTCAATGAGCAGAGAAGTTCTAGACCTAAGGCTTTTAGATGATTACCTAGGCTAAATCCCTCCTGAGAGAGGAAGCGGAAATCGACCTTTCTACCAGTCGTGACCGCCCTCATGTTGCACGAACGAAGGATCTCTGGTCTAGGAGATGAAAGGGCCACAGATCTGGAAGGGTTTGGCTCATTCCTCGCTTTTGACCGTCGTTTCGACTCGTTTGCCACGATAGGATGTTTTCCACGTGAGCTAGAGGATCTCTTGGGAGCCATGGAGACCTAACCTAGGTTAGACTTGAAGGTGAACCTAGGATTTTGGGAACACTGGTTGATTCTAAGCTCGGGGATAGAGAGAAACTAATGGGGAAAGCTTAGGAAAAATTAATGAAGAGACGACTCGGATACAAAAAAAAAACGTCGATTTGAACTCGAGACGTCTCGTGCGAGAGTCGAGTCAACTCGACACTGTCAGCTTTCTTCCAAGACGTCTTCCGCAAAAGTCGAGACGACTCGGCAAAGATAGGTCACTGTGAGTTTGATCTCGAGACATCTTACACAATAGCTAGAGACGACTTGCACGCGAGTCGACTCGGATTCTTCTCGAGTCGGCTCGAGGTCTGCTTTTCTTTAGATCATTTATAATGGTTGATCCAAAAGGTTCTAGAATTGATTCGATTGACTTTTACTTTTAGAAAATAATCATGAGTGCTCAATTTGATTGGAAATTAGGTCATGAAGAAATGAATTGAGGGAAATGAAGGCCTGATCATTGAAAGGGATCAATTACTCCCAATTTCCTTCTAAGAGTACAAAACCTATCTTCATTCAATGGTTTTGTAAAAATGTCGGTAATTGATCATCGGTGCACACAAAATCGAGTGATATATCTCCATTTGAGACATGTTTCCTTAAAAAGTGATATCGTATTTCAATGTGTTTAGTTCTTGAATGTTGAATTAGATTCTTAGATAAATTTATAGCACTATTATTATCACAGTTAATGGGTATCTTTGTTTGCTTAATCCCATAGTCTTCTAATTGTTGTTTAATCCATAAGATTTGAGCACAACAACTTTCGGCTGCAATGTATTATGCTTCTGCTGTTGATAATGCAACCGAATTTTGCTTCTTACTAAACCATGAAATCAAGTTTTCATCCAAAAGTTGACATGTACCGCTAGTACTTTTTCTATCTAATTTACAACTTGCAAAGTCAGCATATGTGTATCCTATTAATTTCAAACTAGAATCTTTTGAGTACCATAACCCTATAAGTTGAGTTCCAACTAGATATTTAAAAATTCTTTTGACTACAAGTAGGTAGGACTCTTTAGGATTTAATTGAAATCTGGCACATGCACACACTAAACATAATATCTGGCCTACTTGTGGTAAGATACAAAAGGGATCCAATCATACCCCTATAGAGTTTTTGGTCTACACTCTTACCCGCCTCATCCTTGTTAGTTTGCATGAGGAGCTCATAGGTGTACCTATGGACTTATTGGTTTCCAAGCCAAATTTTCTTAGTATTTCTTTGATATATTTGGCTTGATTAATAACTATTCCATCCTTTAGTTGTTTGATTTGTAATCCAAGGAAGAAATTCAGTTCACCCATTATACTCATTTCAAATTTACTTTACATTAATTCCACGAATTCTTGACACAAATTGTTGTTGGTAGCTCCAAATATAATGTCATCTACATAGATTTATAATATCAACATGTCTTTATCTTTTCTTTTCAGAAATAGAGTAGTATCAACATGTCCTCTAGTAAATTCATTTTCCAATAAAAATTTACTTAATCTTTTATACCATGCTCTTGGTGCTTGTTTTAGTCCATAGAGTGACTTATTAAGTTTAAACACATGATCATAGTATATGTGATCTTCAAATCCTGAAGGTTGTTCTACATATACTTCTTCAGTTATATACCCATTTAGAAAGGCATTTTTGACATCCATTTGATAAAGTTTGATGTTCATAGAAGTGGCAAAAGCAAGCAATAGTCTAATGGCCTCTAATCTAGCTATCGGAGCAAAGGTTTCATCAAAGTCAATTCTTTCTTCTTGATTATATCTTTTTGCTACGAGCCTAGCTTTGTTTCTTATAATAACACCATGTTCATCTAACTTGTTTTTGAAGACCCATTTTGTACCTTTCACAGGGTAATTCTTAGGTCTTTCAATTAGTTCCCAAACATTATTTCTTGTAAATTGGTTTAATTCTTCTCGCATTGCATTTACCTAATTTGCATCTTCTTCTACTTCTTCTAGAGTCTTGGTTTCAATTTGAGAGACAAAAGCTAAGTAGTTATTTGCATTTCTAAGAGATGCTCTTGTCTTAATTTGATATGCTGGATTGTCTATAATTAATTCTTTAGGATGGCTTGTTGCATATTTCCACTCCTTAGGTAGATTATGATCTAATTTCTCAACTGTTTCAATTTCAACTTGTTCAATATCTTCTTTATTGTTGGAATTGGATGGATTTTCAAAAGTCATTCTTTCAAACTCATTTTCTATAATTCCTGTGTCATCTTCAGGTTCATCCATCCTAAGTGGTTGACTCGAATTCTCATCAAAGATTACATGTACTGACACCTGAACAGCCAATGTTCTTTTATTAAACACCCTATAGGCTTTACTAGTTAATGAGTATCCTAAGAATTTCCATCATCTGATTTTGAATCAAACTTTTCTAAATTGTTTTTATCATTATTGTGTATGTAGCATATACAACCAAACTCATGAAAGTGACTAATATTTGGTCTTTTATCTTTCCATAGCTCATAGGGAGTTTTCTTAAGAATTGGTCTGATAGAAACCCTGTTTAAAATATAGCATGTTGTATTTACTGCTTCAATCCATAAATATCTTGGAAGATTTTCCTCACATAGCATGGTTTGGGCCATATCTACTAGAGTTCTATTTTTTCTTTCTACATAGCATGGTTCGGGCCATATCTACTAGAGTTCTATTTTTTATTTCTACTACACCATTTTGTTGAGGTGTCCTAGGTGTTGAGAATGTGTGATTAATTCCATTTTCATCACAAAATTTCTCAAACAGTCTATTCTCAAATTCAGTTCCATACTTCTTATTGAGATAATGGCTGTTCCTTTTTCATTTAGGACTTTCTTATAGAATTTCAGAAAGATTGAAAATGTTTCATCTTTATGTGTTAGAAACATTACCCATGTGTACCTAGAGTAGTCATCCACTATTACTAAACCATACTTCTTTCCTCCTAAACTAGTGGTCCTAGTTGGTCCGAAGAGATCCATATGAAGCAATTCTAAGGGTATGAAAGTTGTCACATCATTTTTAGACTTGAAGGAACTTATCTATTTTCCTAGTTGACAAGCCCTACATACTCTATCTCTTTCAAAGTTCATCTTAGGTATTTCTTTAACTAATTCCTTATTAATCAATTTTGAGATTAAGTCTATACTTGCATGCTCTAGCTTACAATGCCATGACGAACTAGTTTCATTGTCTTTTGCGTTTGTGACTACTAGACATTGACTACTTCTTACAAGTTCATCTAAGTTTATCATATAAACATTACCATGCCTGTGTCCTACAAAGATAGTGTTGTTGTTGGATGAATTAGATACAGTCATAATGATGCTTCAAAG
Source organism: Phoenix roebelenii (assembly GCA_025769935.1). Lineage (NCBI taxonomy): Eukaryota > Viridiplantae > Streptophyta > Magnoliopsida > Arecales > Arecaceae > Phoenix > Phoenix roebelenii. Next base: position 15,428 of record JAOXJJ010000641.1, on the reverse strand, counting down.
GTAACTTTGAGACCTTTATCACACAATTGACTAATGCTTAGAAGATTATGCTTTAATCCATTCATATACAACACATTATCTATGAATGTAGAAGGAGAGATTTGAATTTTACCAATACCAATGATTTGACCTTGGCTATTATCGCCAAAGGTTACCACTCCTCCTTCTTTTGACTCGAGGGTGAAGAATTGTTCTTTGTCACCGGTGACGTGTCTTGAGCAGCCACTATTGAGGTACCAATTCCTTTTAGCTTGGTTGGCCACAAGACATATCTGTATGAGAGTCAAAAGGCTTTAGGTACCCAAGTCTTCTTGGGTCCTTCATGGTTAGTATGAGTGGTTCCTTTTGAAACCCAAATTTTCTTTATGTTATCCTTTTTTAATGTTTGTCTATAGTTACACACATAGGATTTATGCCCAGGTTTACCACAACAGAAGCACGTAGATTCATTAGATTCAGTCTTTGTTGCTTTGACAAAAAAATTCTTTAGAAGTTTTTGTTCCTTTTTAGGTTTAAATCCAAGTTTGGCTTTGTTAAAAATAGCTCTTTGACTGTTTAGAATCATATCTAATTTTTCAGAGCTGCCAGTGAACTTATCTACAATTAGCTTATACTTATCTATTTATTTTTTAAGGGTTTGGTTCTCATTTAGCAGCTTTTCATTTTTTTTGACTTTCTTCTGTTTTTTAGATTTCAGCATTTGCATTTCATTGATTAAGGATTGTTTTTCTTCATTGTATTTTTTAGATAATTCATTTAGAGTCTTGATTTCAGTTCTTAACTCCTTATTTTTCATGCCAAGTTTCTTATAATCACTAACTAGTTCATTGAAGGCTTCATATAATTCATCAAAAGTAAAACTTGGTGATGCATTAGGGCTTACCTCATTGTCTTGAGCCAAAAGGCAAATGTTGGCTACTTCTTGGAGTTCTTCTTCGGATGAGAATTCATCGCTATCTCCCCACATAGCAACAAATACCTTCTTCTTTTTCTTTTGTTGTTTCTTCAAGAGCGGACAGACTAGCCTAAAGTGTCCGGGTCTTTTACACTCATAGCACACTAAGGGATCTTTTCCTTTCTCCTTATCCTTTTCTACCTCACCTCTTATTATAGGATTTCTTTTGAGGTTCATCTTCCTTCTCCTCATAAACTTACTAATTTTTTTTGCGAGGAGGGCAATATCATTATTCTCATTCTCATCTTCTCCTTCATCACTACTGTCATTACATTCCTTTTGGGTAGAAGCCTTAAATGCTATTCCTTTTCTCTTCTGACTCTCATCCTCAAGATGTTGGTTCATTGTGAGTTCATGAGTCATCAAGGATCCAAGAAGCTCTTCTAGAGGAAGGATGCTGAGGTCCTTGGCTTTTTGTATTGCCGTCATTTTGGCCTCCCAAGAGCGTGGTAGTGAACGAAGAATCTTCCTAACAAGATCACTGTTAGAATACACTTTTCCAAGGCTCTTTAGTCCATTAATGATATCAGTAAATCTAGTAAACATGGAAGTAATATTTTCAGATGGCTCCATTTTAAAAAATTCATATTTATGCACTAGCATGTTAATTTTTGACTCTTTAACTTGATTTGTGCCTTCATGAGTGATTTCAAATCTATCCCAAATCTCCTTAGCGGAGTTACACGTTGATACTCTATTAAATTCATTTGCATCTAAGGCACAATAAAGCACATTCATAGCCTTGGCATTTAGTTGTGCCTACTTCATGTCATTTTCATCCCAGTCCTTTTCGGGTTTGGGAATTACTAAGTCATCAACAATGTGTGTGGGAATGTGAGGCCCATTGACAATGATACTCCAAACATTATAGTCTTGAGCTTGAATGAATATTCTTATTCTTGCCTTCCAATAGGTATAGTTTGTTTCATTGAATAGGGGTGGCCTATTGGTTGACTGTCCCTCACCTGAGGTTAATCCAAATTGGGTTGCCATTAAATCTTTTGCTCTAGAAGGAACTTAGATAACAGTCACTATAAAAGAGCACCTGCTCCAATACCACTTGTTGCCTAGCAAGCAGCCCAAGAGAGGGGGGTGAATTGGGTGTTAATTAAAAATATCAAATTTTAATTTACGATTAAGCTAAGGTGTCAGTTTGGAGTATTAGAGGAATAAAGACAACGAGATAAAAGAAGGCAAGAGACAAAGACACAAGATTTATTGTGGTTCGGAGCTAACCTTGCTCCTACGTCCACTTTTCAAGTTCCACTTGAATTTTTCACTATAATTCTAGAATTATAGCACGGTTGTTTTATAAGCTCACAATCTAACTTGTTGTTTTACCGGCTCACAACGAACCACCACGTTTGTTTTACTTGGGCTCACAAACAACCTGGTTAGTTTTCACACAGGATCACCAACTACAACCTTAAACCTCCTGATTCAATCCCTTGATTGAATCAAGCACCCAAATATATAAATGAATGTGTGAGTACAATCTTCTAAGAATGCATTTAAAACAATCGTAATGAGAATAGGGAAAAGAAGCTTCTCAGATGATTTTTGCCGATTGAGATGCTGTTTCTTTTCTTCTGGATTCTCTCACGAGTGAGTCAGCGATGGAGGATCTTTCTATTTTAGCTTTGATGTGGAGAAAGGATGGGTTCTTCGATGAAGAGTTGCTTTCTTCCGATTTTCCTTTTGAGTGTTCTTTTGAGCTCTAAAGCAAATGTTTTTGCTTGATCTTATTTTTGAATTTTTCGTTCTCGTTACTGTTTCACTCAGAACGGGTCTTCTTATAACATCATTTTGAAAAACTAGCCGTTAGACACAAAAGAATAGCCATTCTGTCGCACCTGGCACTTCTGACAAAATTTTTGTTGAAGCTGGAGTAGTCTTGCCCATCCAAGGGTCAACTCAACTAAAGTGGGAGATGTCTTGCATGATTCTGGAGTTGGCTCTAGCTCGGAATCCCGCTGACAGGTTATCGGTCAATTTTTGTTGGAGTCGGCTCATGCGGTTTGGGAGTCATCTCATGTCTTAATCCGCCGAAAAAGAGTTCTCTGCCTCTATCAGAGAGAGACGTCTCATGGCAGTTAGGAGCGACTCGCGGTTTGTCCAACAGATAGGAGACGACTCACGCTCAACTCGAGTCGACTCGCGCTTTGCGACCCGAAATACATGTTTCTGTCTATTTGAGAAAGGCGTCTCGTAGTTGTTGGGAATCGTCTCGTGCTTCGTCCGAAAGGTAGGAGACGGCTCACGCCTAACTCGAGTCGACTCATGCTTTACGACCGGAAATACATCTTTTTATCTTTTTGAGAGAGTCGACTTGCGCTTTGTGGAGACGGCTCGAGGGTGTGCCAGTATGCCATTCTTGTGCCGGAGTCGACTCATACTTCCTTGGAGTCGACTTTGATTCTGGGAAATGCTTAAATTGTTCCAACACTTGAGTTTAAGATCCATGAACCATTTCCTAAGATTTTTTTTTGAAGTTATAGCATTGTTACGCTGAAAATACTTGTTTAAAATTGTTAGACCAACTAGGAATGTACTCAAAATATTTTGGCACATCAAAACCGAGTAGGGGAATAATCAATTACTCAGCAGTACTGGGGAGGTTTAGCGTCTTTAAATTGGGTCAACTTGGATGTAAGCAACGAGAAGAATAGGGCTTATAGTAGGATCCCCAAGCATGTCTACATAGAGAAAAAGAAGAGGAGAGCGAATCTTAGCTTGGGTCTAGATTTGGTTTGATCCTGATCTTGGGCTCGGTTTGAGTCGTTCGGATCGACCATTAGAGAAAATGTCTAGATTTAATCAAAATGTACTTGCTTAGAGAGAGAAATAGATATACGATCTTAGGCTAGTTGAGCTTTTGGGCTTGTTCCACTTAGTTAGGTCCGATCAGAGGCTTGGCCTATTCTATATGGTTTGACCAAAATCGAAAAAGAGATATTTGGCTTGGGTCGACTTGGATCAAGTAATGTATCTGGTCCAAAATGAATGGACTCGGGCCACAATAGATGATAGGGCCCAATAAGGCCCAAAACGAATATGGCCCATAATAAATCAATAGGGCCCAAAATGACTGATCACGACCCAAAATGAACATGGCCCACAATGGGAGAACAGGGCCCAAAATCAATACTATCCATAATAAACATAGCCCACAATAGGTGAACAGGGTCCAAAATGAATACGATCCACAATGGACACCACCCCAATAGGGTGAACAGGGCACGAACTCAGCCAACAATGAACAAAGCCCCAATGGGGTGAACAGGGCCCAAAAGGTATACGACCCATAATAGACACGATCCAACAAGATGAATAAGGCCCAAACTTGGCCCACAATAGACACGACCCAACATGGTGAACAGAGTCCAACCGGTCCCAAAAAGATACGACCCACAATAGACACCACCCAACAGGATGAACATGGAGCGAACTTAGCCCATGATGGATATGGCCTAATGGGCCCAAAATAACTGAATTGGGCCCAAATTTGGCCCATAATAGGCACAGGCCAATAGGGCCCAAAATGACTGAATTGGGTCCAAATTTGGCCCACAATGGGCATGACCCAATAGGGTATAAGATGGCCGAACTAGGCCCAAATTTGGCCCACCATGGGCACGCCCCAACAGGACCCAAAATCACTGAACTGGGCCCAAATTTGGCCCACAATGGGCATGGCCCAACATGGCCCAAAATGACTGAACTGGGCCCAAATTTGGCCCACAATAGGAACGTCCCAATAAAGCCCAAAATGAATGAACCAAGCCCAACATGAATACGACCCAACACGGCCCATGGGCCAAGTAGATGAACACGACCCAACACGGCCCAACACGACCCAAATGGATGAAGTCGGCCCAAGTATAGGAACACGGTCCAATATAAATTTCTTCATCTCGTTGAACAAGGAGGACAAAGGAAGAGAGGAAGGAGAGGAGAGGAGTGGAAGGGGTGGCTGATGGCTTGGCTAGTAGCTCGTGGAGGCACGGTCGGCTGCGAGATGGTGCAGCCGGCAAGAAAGGGACCAGCTACTTGGCCCGGAATAGATGAGCGGCCCTTAACACAAAAGAAACAAAGGAGGGGAAAGAAAGGGGGCTACGCCGCCCTGGCTGCCTTAGAGGTGGTTTCCTCAGCCAATGAAGAAGAAGTCAAGGTGGGGGAACTCTCCAACAAACGACTGTGGTGGTGCATCTCACGGCGGCAGCGGCTCGAAACCGATATCAGAACAGAGAAAAAATGGAGCCACGAGAAAAAATTCGGATGAAGCTTGGCCGGGGTGGCATGCTGGCCACCAAAGAAGGAGGATAAGGAAGGAGGAGATGGAGGAGAGGCTCGGTGGTGGTCCGATGCAGGGGAAAAGGAAGATTTATAGTGGTTTCTGAATGGGGTTGTAGCTTGTTCACCGTCGCGATTCCTGCGGCGGTTGAGCACGACCGGTGACCGTTCCTATCGGCCACAGAACGGCCGTGATGCCTCCGCCCATCTCGCTCGAGGAAGGTGGAGCAGGGGATCGTGAGCGCAATCCCTTGTTCTGCTTCTCTTTTGGGCCAATGGTTGGAGTCGGCTGGGCCTACCGACTTCAGCCCATTCAGGCCCTATTCTCACATTCTTCCCTGCTTAAAAAAATTTTGTCCTCAAAATTTGAAGAATCCAAGCCTTCCAAATTTAGAGGTGCTCATTCTATTGAGTAACATATATCCAAGATCTCATTCTCCTCGATCAAAATCAGTGTGATAGATAACTTTGGATCAATTATAAACAAGCATGATTAGCACTAGAGAAGTGACTAACAAAGATCTAAGATTGAAATTATCATCTTGATGTAAGCTTTCTTTTGAAAGATCCCACATCGGCTAAACTCGTTTCGAAGCCTAGGCATATGAGGCGGATGTCTCCTAATCCTACAGACGCATTTTGGGTGAAAAATAAAACCGAAAAGAGGTTTGAGCTGGGCGTGTGCGCACATGCAGGCTCCAGAATCGGATAATATTTAGCAGGGGTGCCCCATATTCCCCTTTCATGTGGTCCACACGTGGGCACTAGGTGCCTCATGTGCCCGCACAGGTGGGGGCATGACAATTCTAGATTGGATTGGGGTCAATTCACAACAAGACCGATTAAAATTAATTGTATTTGAGATTGAAATTGAAAAAAATTGATTCAATACATATATTATGGTAGGGTGTTGATCCATAAAAGATAATGACCAATCTTAATTAGAGTCAATTCATCATATCGTAAAGAATGTGATTCACAAAATGAACATGTAATGATGGTCATTAGATAACAACAGTCTATCTCGAAAATGATTGGCATCAAATCATAGAGCAAGTTCGAGAAAGCAAAATATTGATACCATGATTCGATATGTCATAAGGCTTTAAATTTAGCTTAGTTTTATAAATCATAAAGAGGGGACAATTAACACATAACTTATTTGGTTTCTTAAAAAAAAATAAATCATATATCAATGATCAACTCGCCCTAGTCATGAAATGCTTAAAATTTTCTATAGCATATCAACAATAGAAAATTTATTAGAGAGATAACATAGTCATATCATGATTAACCTGAGAATCAATAGTATTCACCTTTTCTTATTAACAAAAACGTTCTTTATTGAAAAAAAATTTGGTCTTCCATTATAACATATTACAAAATACAGTCAATATTTTTGACCAATTTAAAATGACTCGGTCCACCATATTTTTGCTGTGCAACTCTAATCAATATTCTTCAAAATTTCTTAACAATCCCAAATCATCATCATTTTTTTTCTTAATAAAATCTAAGCAAAATTTTATCCATACTTCCCTAGCACACTATATCACAATTAACCCTCAAGATAATTGCTATATTTGTGCTATTGCATGATCAAGTAATCATATTCTAGATTCAATTTAAACTAAGCCAACTTGGATTTCTTTGACAATTCTTTTATACAATTTGATATTGATCTCTCTGTTAGGAATATTAATTGTATGCTCTATTGAAAAATTCCTGATTAACTTATTAGCATATTCAACCACCTTGAATCTTTTCTTCAAGATTAAACTCATTGGGGCCTCCAATGAAATTTCACTTGCATTTCTTCTATGGTGATCCAAAATCCATGATCAACTCATGGCCTTAATTTATAATATTTTCTTTACAAAAATCTAATAATATGGTTCAAAGATTTAAAGAAAATTCCACTAAGATATAACCTCTATAATTTTATATTGAGATCAATTCCACCAATAAGAAAAATATTTTTATTTGCAATATTGCAAACATTAATGATGTTGTAAATCCACTAGACTATCTGAAACAAAGAAACCAATCAACCTTAACTTAGAAGATCTACTCAAAATATTATAATTTTATTAACTATTTCAACCTTTTAATAATAGTCGCCCTTTTCTTTTTAGATTTTTTTTTCATTTTCAATACAACTAAATTGATCCAATTTCTCCAATTCTAAATCACATCCATAATTTGAAACATTATATATATATATATATAGATATAGATATATATCCTTTTTTTGTCAAAACATCAACTAATGTTGATCTATCACATGATCATAAGCTACTCTACTTTATCTATAGTATAACATTTGCGCGTAAAATATTCATCAAGATTGATAATTATTTTAAAATTCTTTCAAAAGTATAAGCTACAAATCTAGTAAAAAAGTGATCTATACTAAAACATTCCAAATCCAAGATCAGCTAATGCAGGTTCCAGCATTCTATTAATCCTTCACTAATGCCAAATTTCTCTTCTTTTTTTTACAGAAAATAAGTGAACTTACTAATGAAAATAACATAATGATATCCATATTAAGCAAGAATTAAAAATATTATCCTTTCCTTTGACAAGAATTTTTTTTCTTTGTTTTTTTAACAAGAAAAACCATCAATTTTTTTTCCAAATCAAAGAGATACTATTTCTGACCAGTCCAAAAATATTTTTACTCACCAACATTATCAAGATTTACTAATTGACCTCCTATCAAAATTTCAATCTTCATTGTAAATTGTAAAGATTTAAAATTTTAAGTTTCAAGTAGAGCCAAAGAAGAACTCTTGAGTCTCATCCCCAAATATATTTTTCTTATATATAATAATTTTATGAATGATCCACATACAGATTTTAACCTCAAAGAATATTTTAATAAATATCATAAGATATTTTCTAGTTCAAACATTAAACAACTTCTCATGAACGTACCTAAACTTATCATCAAAATAATTAACTTCAAACTAGAAGTAATATCCACAATACTTTATGTTAAGTTAAACTTTCAAAATAATTACATTTCATGATAATACTTCATGACAAATACTCTTTCACTTAGTTTAGTCAAACACAATTAATCATAGCTTAAAATACATATTGCTCCACCAAGAAAACTCTCAAAATAGCTTATTCACACTTTGATTATGGGCATAATTAGTTTGCATTCTGATTTCAATAAAAATAAAATAAACGTCACAAATGAGATTCAAATAAGATAATAACAAAATAATAACAAAACCAAACAATGACATCTGTCTCTTTGTCTAATTTCTATCCAACTCTCAAACTTTTCGATAAATCCTAAGGATCCTAAATCCTGGACTCTAATACCACCAAATCTGTCACGCCCCGAGCCCGAAGCGTGTCAGACATTGCATGCCTGTATGACAGACTGTATAGGCATGCATGGTAATGGGTCATATCAAAACAATGACAAATTTTAAAAATTTACTTAAACATAATTTATTCAAAGTAATCTTACAAATTTCTAGTATAACATGTGCCAACTAATAACATAAATAAAATTAAATACTCTAACTAGTCTAACTAAAATGCCAATAACTGAAGGAATCTTCAGAATCTAGCAACTCTCCAAGTTTCGTGCGATTATGTTTCTATACATTTGGATCTGAAAAATAGAAAAATATAATAATGAGCTATACTAGCCTAGTAAGTAACATAGTATCTCAAAGTGGGGTTAAAGCATACCAAATATTTAATTAAAATATAAAATAATAACTAAGAAATAAATCATCAACAAACATATATAAATTTTAAAATTTATTATCATTTTCGTAAAGACTCTGGTACCAGAATTGCAACATCAATAAGCTATGGTCACGTAACCTAGTGGCATAGGTTGCACAAAGTGTCAAATCTATCATTATTAATCACCGGTGGCAACGGTGACCAAATACCACCATCTAATCATATTTCGGAGGTTATAATTTATCTGTATAGTGTTTGATTGAGGTACATTTTATTTTTTTTTTAAATAAGAACATTTTTTAAGTCCTACAATATGTCTCTATCGTTTAAGAGTGCAGCGCACCATGCATCAAGGTCAATTTCCATCATTTGAGAATCAAATGGGACGATCAAGATAAAAATTTTCTTTTCAATTTTTTTTTTAATTAGACATATCTTCTAATCTGGAAAGAATTAGGTGGAGCGACTGAAAGCAAAATCCTGTAAAAGTTGAGACATACTTCCTATAAGATTTTAGTTTTTTTATGATTATTCTCACTAGTCATCTCTATTTTAGACAAGCTATATCCTCTTTTAACTAGAAAAAGAATCCAACATGAATTATTTAGGATGGAACTCACTAGAATAAATAGAGACTATGTAACTCTTATTTGTTATGCATTAATATAGAAAAGGGGACCTAGGTCGCACTTTCACCATTTTTTTTCATTTTTCCTAAATTTTCTTAAGAGATTTGTGTTGAGCAAGTTAGGGGAATTATTTTCTTCTCTTTGATTAGGTCACACGCATATGATATTGATGAATGGTTTCAATTGTAAATGTTTATGAATGGTCGTGATTGTGAATACTAATGATTTAGTCTTGATTGTGAAAGTTTATGACTTGGTTTAGTATGTAGCAGGAAGAACTTTGTTGTGACTTCTCTTGATTGTGAATGCTTATGAATGGTCTTGATGTGGGTTGTGGTGATAGAACAAATTGCCCCGATTGGATTATCATTTGTCAAGTATGTCTCTTCTTGAATGTGGATGCAGGTGAATAGTCCTGAATTGAGTTTGTTGTTGTGGAGTGAAAATTTCCAAGTTGGAAATTATATTTTAGAAAACTTGAATGACTATATAATGCGTAGAAAATATGTAGAAATCATTTTATCTAGATAATATTGAGAATGATAGGTTGCTTTCTGACTAATATGAATAGTAATTGCACATGGTATGAGGGGATGGTTTGGTATAAGCTTTGGACTGGCTACGTTATTATAGTTGGCTCATCATAGGTTAGAGGCATTATAATAACCCCATCATAGGCTAGAAATGTGGCTCTATTGTGGCACCATCAGAGGATAAAAATAATATATTATCATTACCCTATCATAGATTGAAAATATGGTATTATAATTATCTTGTCATAGGTTAGAAATGTGATAATTGTCATTGCCTCATCACTACTTAAAAATATAGCATTATTATTTCCCCATCATAGGATGGAAATATGCCTCATCATTAGCTAGAAACATGCTACTATCATCCTCTAGGAGCACATCAAGCATATGGAAAATAAGTACCGTTTGATGTCTCTTAGTGTTGGTTTTGACTCAATCTTCATTTGGAATATGAGTGATCCTATGTAAATCAATAACAATGTAGTAGTTCTTGAGCAAGTCTACAAAATCTTAATCAATTTGCATAGTAGCTTTGCTTAGAATAGTGACAACTTTGTCAATATTATCCTATATAAATTCAGTATCTAAGAATACCTCCATGGTGTTTTGTTGGACAAGCATGTTCCATTATTTTATTCAATTTTGATATTATTTTATTCAGTTATAAGTGCTTATTTTTCTAGTTAAGAGATGACCAATACTTTAATTAGCTAGGGGTAGGGGTGCAAATGGGTCGGGTCGGGTCAGATCGGGGTCACATTAATTAGCTAGGGCCTAGGGGCATAAAACTTGAAATACATTGTGCACTTGACATGCTCTCTTGTGGGCCATATGCTCATTGGGTACATTGTTTTACTGTTACCTCCTTGGGTTAAGGATTTGTAAACAAACAACTTGCTAGTCAATTTCTTTGGTCATACCTAATCTTTAGATTAAGTTGCTAATCAGAGCTGGTATAATTTTTCTTTTACACTCTTTTCTTCCTTTCTCTTAGCTTTTTTTTATATATTTTTCTTCTCTACTATTATACTCATTTCATTTCAAATGAAATGTGTGGTGGTTCTTTCATCTTTAAATTGAGATGCTAATAAGAGCCAATATAATTTTTGCTTATTCCCCTTTTCCTCCTTTCTCTTTCTTTTTGTTTTCTATATTTTTTCTTCTTTACTCTTCTATTCATTTTGTTTCTAATGAGATATATAATGGTATTTTCCACCATTTTGCTTGAAAAAAATAAATTTCTTGAGCATAGTTGATAATGAATGGCATGATGGGTCCATGTTGTTTAATTTCCATATTTCGACTAGTGCCTTAAATGTGATACCCAACCTACGATCATAGCCAGGTCCATATGAAAGACGAGCTTGCCTATTAAGGCGGTGCCCCTCCATTCGGATAAACAAAGGAGATGTGCCCTCTTGAAAATATAGCATGCCCCTTTTCCTGCAGATGTCCACCGCTCTCACTCTCTTGTTCTCCCATCCCAACCACCCCTTCGATCCGTGTTGCACTTCTCTTTCTTGTTCTTCCTCCTCTCCTCCTTCTACTCCCTTCCTGTACCGCTTGTCTCCCTACTTCCACTGCTCTACAACCACCTCTTCCTCTCATCATTCTCCTCATCCTCATCTTCTTTGTTGTCTCGCCTTTTTTTTTTCCTCCTTTTTCTTTTCATCTCTCCCTCTCATCTGTCTTCCTCTTTTGTCTTTTCCTTTCTCTCTATTCTTTTCTTCCAATCTTCTCTCTTTTTTCCCTTGGCCATCCATGTGTGGCTGTGTGTATAGAGATGGATAGGTGGGTACCATGCCCTCTTTCACCCCTCTAATTCTTCTTTATTCATTCTCTTTTTCCCTATTAATCTCTCTCTCCTCTCTTTAAGTTATCCGCAGAGAGGCTTTCAATGTTTTACCTCCCCTCTTCCATCTTGTAACGAGAAACAAGGTATGGTTAGTGGTTGTTTCCCTTGTTTTAATGGTGGTTGGTTTATAAATCAAGATTTTGAATTTTTAAGAATTTTTAGGAATTACTTTAAAATATTAGTGTGCAACTAATTCGATACATATGTGCAGTTTTCGATTATTAGGTCCTGAGGAACCATAATGAGACAATTTGATTATTTGGATCTTTGACATTTATGAGGTAGGTAACCTAACGCCTCACAATATAATTTCTAAGAGATTTGAAGAATTATAGTTTAAATTGCTTGATAAAATAGTTTTTATGATTTCTACATCTATTTGATTAAATGGTCAAGCATGTTAAGTTTTATCTTCGAAAATAAAATGAGATTAAAATATGTATTTTTGATATTCTTGTAAATAAATTAATTGGGACATATGATTTGTTTTGAATAATGGTTTTGAAAAATTTGACTAGGTAACTGATAAAAATTCGTTTGTATATATTCAACATATCTATGGTTTAGTCTTTCCAATGAGGATTATATGTTGGCCCGGTTGATTTGGAACTTGAGAAACTAGTTTCAACACTGCACCACTCATGATTAAAATAGTGGTATCTAGGCATTATTTGTTATTTTTTATCCACTATCTAACCCATGCCACTAGATTTTGAGGCCATAGCCAAATGTTGGATTTAGTATCAATTTATGAATAGTATACTTTTAAAAAAGAAAAGAATTATTCTTTGATATTTAATAAGAATAGAATTTTCTCTAGTCAATGATATATTATTATGTTTGATTTGTTATATGTTAACATACTTTGACCCACTTTGAAGTGTTATGTTGTTTACTAGGTTGGTATAGATCATTATTTTTTGTTTCTTTATTTTTTAGATTTTGATCCATGATTGATTGTGAGACTTAAGGGAACCCACTTGATTGTTGGAACCATTTAGTAAATCTTAATTTTCCAAGATTGAGATCATTTTATTATCGATTTTAAATTATTATGACATGATTAGATTTATTTTTTAGATAGCCTTGCATGTCAATTTGGTTCACTTTGTAGGTATGTGGTATCTGTTATGCACTTAGTTTGGAGAGTGATGGAAACAATGGTATCAAAGCTTATATTTAAAATCACTAGGGGTTGTGATAGATCATGATAGAAATAGTGACATGAGGGCTTAGGTTCAAGGAATCTTAGGACTAGTTACAAAGGTTTAGAGTTGGGTAGAAATTAGGATATGAGATAGCTCTGTTTGGTTTTTTGTTCATAATTTTATGTTATTTTTGTCTGAATATTATTATGATGCTTATTTTCTTTTTGGTGAAATTAAGAATGCAACCCTGTTGTGTCCTTGGCCAAAGAGTAGATTAGTTAATTGGACATTCTTAGGGTGGAGTCCCTGTTAAACCAATGGATGAGATCCCGTAGGATTAGAAGCACTTGAATTATAATGTGGACTCTAGTATTCAATAAGAAGTGGCAGTTGATCAGTCAGCTGCAAATCCACCAATCTTGATCTGCAGTTCCACAACGGAACTTAACTTGGAATTAGGATTGAGTGCTTGAACTAATTTATGAGGTTATGGGGCTAGTACGTCAATAGAGAGCTGTTGTCCGATTCCTGTTTACCTAAAAATAAGCTAAACAGATCGTTGTTAGAACCGACAAACAAAGTTTAAATTAATTTTACTCTTATCTTTTCTACTCGAAGAATAGTGGTCGTAAGAGGTCGATCCACAGGGATGCGATTGGAGTTGCATAAAAATTAAAACGTTCACTTGGATTCAAAATCGATTTTTGAATAATAGAAGAAAAATATTACATCGAAGATGTTGAATGATTCTCTAGTTTACCAGAGAATATTTTTTTTAATTATTATTATTACTTGAAATTAACAAAAAAATAGGTATTTAGATTCGAAGAGCATTTATATCTTTAATTAATCAAAGAAGAGTTTTGGCATAAATTAAAATGGATGAAACTAAGAAGATTGAAGTGAACATAAATTGCATAAAAGAAGATTTAATGTATTGCATAAAAGAAGAATTAAAAGATTGCATAAAAAGAAACAAAAATTAAACTAAACCTAGAACAAGGATTGCATGAAAAAGAAATGATAGATTTTATAAAAATAAAATTGATTACAAATAAAAATGGAGATTAGAGGCCTAATACTCCTTTTTTGCAAGTAAAATAAAGAAAAGAAAGAAAAACAAACCACTTCTCTTCTCCCTCTCTCTCCCACGGTGGAACTTCAACATAAAATACTATTTCTTTTTTTTTCTTTTCTTTCTTCTCTTCAAGAATAGAGCATCCCTATTCTTTGGCCCAACCGAACACACCTCCCTCCCCTGCTCTCCAAAAACCCAGCTCCACCCTTTTATAGATCAATCCTTGAAGCATCGAAAGGGGGAGGATGCGTGATTGCTGGGGCGGAATGCAAACGGCTGGAATTGGCGCGTGATCCTTAGATGCTTGAGCTCACGGGAGAGGCAGACTCGGAGGCATGGGATCCATTGCTCTCCCCTTTTCGCACGGGATGGATGCGATGGAGGCTGGGATCACGGACTTGAGAAGAGGGGTTGGCCGTGGGATCGACTGGAGGGCACCATGGAATGTTGCTGGAACTTGGAAGGTGAGCGTTGTGGGACCGCTGGGAGATTGCTGGGTCGGAGGAACGGATGATGGCGTGATCCGTGGACGGCTGGAAAATCGCTCAGGATCATTTCTTCTCCCCTGTTTTCACACGGGATGAAGCTGGAGATCACGATCAACAGGCAGAAGAAGATGTGGAGGTGGGGGTCTCGAATCTGGAAGGGAGATGATGCGGGATCATTTGGGAGGAGCCGTTCATGGAAGAAATCTGGTGCGGATGCGGTTGGATCACGGGATGCTTGCAGACGTGGAAGAGACGGACGGGTTGATGCTGGGAATCCGGAATGGGCGCACGGCTGGGAATGGAAGGAACTGGACGCGGTGCGGTTGAGGAGGATGATGCGGCTGAAGAAGAAACGGATGCATGAGGGAATCTGGAAAGACTCTCACGGTTTCGCTGATTTGGGAGGCTTGGAAGAGGGGCTGGCTACGGGATCGACGGGAGGATGCCGTTCATGGCTTGATGGGAGCTATGCTGGGAGATTGTAGACGGATGAAGCCGGAGGGAGCTGATTTGGATACGCTGGATGCGGACGCGGAGATGCTCGTGATGTTATGATGTATCGTGGGATGAAGTCAGGATGTGCAGGCCCTGGAAGATGCTGGCTTGACTTGAGCTCGGGCTGCCGGGCATTGGGCTCAAACCCTAGGTTATTGGTTTTCTTGGATTACTTGCACTCAAACACAAATACAACGTTAATTAGTTAATTTTATTATTAATGATTAGCTATAATAC
>JAOXJJ010000640.1:69667-91244 GCA_025769935.1 Phoenix roebelenii | reverse complement strand
AGTGTGTGATGCAGGATAATTTAGGAGGATGGCCTGCTATGTGTAGATGGGCTTCAAGGGTGAGGGAAATCAAATAATAGGGAGAAAAGTGTATAGAAGAAGAAATTAGAGATAGAGGATACAGAAAAGGAGGGGAGAGAGAGGATAAGGAGAGGAGAGAGAAAGACATAAGAGACAAGCTACTTTCTTGTTCAACAATACAAATACAATGCATGATTCATATATTCTCTTAGCTATTCCATACAATCAATATATATAACTTACCCTAACTTGAGGAACTCATAACCAAATACATCAAAAAAGGTGACTTAGGCCCCAAGCAACTTAAGGCAGGCCAAGCAACCCAAGGATCATGATTCTAATAAAATATTTAAAAAATGCGCCTAATACATAAATAAATTTGGGCCATATGATAGTTTTCGTGTTTCGATATATTGTGTTGACACTGTAAGTAATTGGATGAGTCTTGAATCATTATAATAAAATTTGTGTCCCATGATCCTAGCCCTTAACTTCATCATACTCTTCTGCTGCATTGATCTTGTCCTCGAGATCATTTCGATGCTGTCTATCATTATGCTCCATTGTTGAATCTCCAATATTTGATGATGGAGGCCAACTGGAAATTTTCTTGCAATTACTCAATCAATTGATTATTCTATACTTCTATGATCAATGACCATGAAACTTTTGATTATCCAATTGATAGCACCATTGATAAATCTGACAAAATTGGTGAGGAACTGATCTTTGAAGTTCTTTGGGACAATTGCAATCCTTGTAGATGGTGATCCATTCCTTAATGAATTAGAAAGTGCTTGAAGACTTCATCTTCAAAGCCTTCATTTTTCTTATCAAGGTTCTCTAAGCATGGTGCATCTTCAATTGCAGCTTCTTGATTTGAAGCTCAATTGCTTCTTGGCAATTCTATGGACTGATCTTTGATCATAGGATTCTTATCTGATGGATATTTTTTTGCAATACTTTTGATTTGTTTTATGTTGATAGATCTGTGGTTGCACTGGAAGAATATGTGCGGAAGCTTGCTGATGATTGAGGGTCAGATATGATGAAACTAGATAGAGATATTGCACAACACCCTGGGTTATGGCATATGCTTGCAAAAAAGCTTTAGTTGATGCAAGATCAATCCTGAAACCTAACCCTTCATTTGTTAACATGATGATGAGGGGAGAGAGGAAGGTTAAAAAGATCATCTAGGGGAGAAAGGAAGAAAATAATAGGACCCTTTAGCTTTGATACCCTTTGTCAAATTTAGCTTACTATTTGGTGACATGTCAAAAGACAACCGACGGAAGAATAGAAAGGTGAAATAAGGATGAATAGTGTAGGATCCTTTTGCTCTGATGCAAAAATGATGCAGGACAAGTTAGGGGGATGGCATGCTATGCATGCATGGGTCTAGTGCATTGGGATAATCAGGGAAATATAGAGAGAAGAGAGTATGGTAAAGAAGAGAAGGCACTTGAGCAAGAGAGGAGAGAGTGAGGGTGAGGCCAGAGAGAGGGACGGATAAGAGGAAGCAACAACTTTCTTACTCAACGATGCAAACTCATTACTTGATTCAAGCCTATCCTCTTAGCTAGTTCATACACTCGATACATATGGCCTACCCTAACTTTAGCATGTAACAAAACACACTAAAAAATGTGACTGACTGCCCAAGTAAATTGATGGTCAGGTAACTCAAGGCCCAAGTTGCTTGATGGCTTAGCAATGCAAGGACCATGGCCATGACTCTAATAAAATATTAAACAAATGCACACCTAATACATAAACAAATTTGGACCATATGAAAGTTTTCATGTTTCAATATACTTCATTGATACTCTAAGTAACTGGATGAGGCTTGAATCATTATAATGAAAATTGTATCTCATGATCCTAGTCCTTCATCAAGGAGAGGAGGTTTCGATGTAGAAAAGATTGAGGCGGTCAAATTTGGAATTCTTCATGATGATCTCAATCTTTTTCAAATCTATAATTTCCACTTAAATTTGATTTTAAAACTAAGATCTACACAACAAATATGTAAGAGAGAGACTTTGAGTCTTACCAAGGAAATAGCAAGAATTATAGAAAAGAAGAGAAAGAAGAAACCAAGAATCATTCCTTGATGTATCCAAAAACTTTCTTGTCGTTGTTCTTACTATATGTATATAGGCCTTATATTTTCCAACTCTTGAAGCTTGCTTTTAACTGTTGATTTGATCAAGGTTTACAGTGCCAGTTTCGGTTCATATGCCAATACCCAAATGGTACAGTGTTGGTATATTATGGTTCTTGGTATCAACAGTTGGTATTGTGTAACATTCCTAGGGTTGCAAACAAACCTAACGTAAGCAAGCTAAGGCTAGCTTGAGCTTGGCTTGAAATTTTAAAACATTAGCTTGAGCTCAGCTCAAGGTCAATTCAAGCTTGGAGGATGGAGCTTGACCTTCACTGTCTCACATTAAGCCAGCTTGAGATCAGCTCTCTTCAACTTAAAATGGCATTGTTTCCCTATTGAAGTAGCAGAGATTGTGAAGAGAATCTTAGCAGCCACTGAAATGGATGGCAAGACTAGGATAATCAGATCAATATTTTGTTGTGAAATAGGCATATTAAACATCTTTGACTATTCAAATTTGAAATTCCAAAAGATGCAATTATCTTAGAGATTAATGACTTTTTAAAATGTCAAATATGTTTTCTTCTTTTGTCAAATGGATATTATCATAAGAGAAAAATAGTTCTTGATGCTTAAAATGAAGCAATTAGCCCGAGAAATAGTCAAATAAGTTGTTAACTGAGGACTTTCAGTGCTGATGAGCTTTTTCGCAAAGAATAAGTGCTAAACAGATATTTTCGAATTGCCATTACTGTGTAAGTTGAAAATCTTGGTATTCATATAAAGAATGCTATGCTGGTAAAATATGCCTTTTAACACTAATGGTTCATCAGTGAAATTTGTTGTTCTACTTCAAAATGAGTTAAATTGATCAGTGATAAAATTTCTAATGTAATGTGTTTCTCTCTGAGAATGTTGATCAGAAGCATAATGCATATTTATTAAATTTAGAGTTTTGCTGTTCAGTTATGGCCATGAATAACAAGCGAAGACACTTATAATTTGACCAAATTTGTTGAATTTTCTTTTCTTGTTTTGCAGTATGTGCAACTATTTCTTACTGAAAAATCATGAATATGGTGGATTTGTTGTGACTATGCTTGTATAGTCAGAATACATGACACTCTAAAGTATTGGACAATAGATAGCTGGAACATCCTTTCACTTTTTGAGAACTAACATCTATAATATAGTGGATTGTAACAATGCTTTGGACATCAAAATGCTTTCGAGTTCCTGTGGATGCCAAAGCAGGTGGCATAGAGGTCAAAACAGATGACTTATATTCTTTTGCAATTTTCAGCTAATACTTATTCTACATATAGGATGGTTTTGCATTTAACCCTAGGGTTTTATTAGGCAAGTGTGGTTAAATAAATCAAAGCTCCGCAAGTAGATGCCTATCATTTGTCATAGAAAGACAGGGCATATAGCTTACTTGAAGAGGATTATTTGTCTGACATTATTTTTCAAAAATGATGTGTCATATTTTTCAGTGAATTTTGCACTTTTCATTTTACAATTATCATTTCCTTGTAGATCTTTAGAATATATATATTTTTTTAGAGGGGCTTTATTTCTGATCTTTCCCTTACTGAGTTTGACATCCAACATCTCAAAATCTGGATCCAGCTATTGTGCCTATATAACAAATATTTTCTTCTACTTTAAAGTAGCAGGTAATGTTATAATTTGAGATGCTGTGATAACCCTTTGACTCATATGAAATGTTTTAATTCCTCATTATAGCATGGGGACTTTTGTTGGATGCATAACTTGCATGTATATGAAATTTAATGTTTTTGCTGTTTTCCCATATATGGTGAATATGTGGGTATAAAATTGTTTGGTTCTTGATGCATGTAGGTTTTGTTTGGATGTCAGAAGATCTTATTGGCTGATAAGATCTTCAGGTGGGGCATTATTATTGGAAGTTGTGTTGAAATTGGGATCTTTATGAGGGATGAGGGAGAGATTGCGGAGCTAGAGGAGCAACTAATCTTTAAATTTTGAGGGTAACATAAGTCACATTTGAGAAGTGATTTTTTATCTTTTCCCTAAAAAATAGGATTACTTGCCAATGCTGTCAACCTCCTATTTATTTCTGCCACTTGATTCTGTTGGTTTTCTCAAAATAGAGGCCTTGTTGAAAGATCTTAGTAGATGAATAAGATTTTCTGACATCCAAACTGGACCCTTAATATAACAATTTACTTGATTGAAATGGGTTTAAATAAAGTTGCCATATTTTGTGTTTGAGCATAATTTATTTCGAGAGTGTTTGGCAGATACTCATTTAAGGTGCACAAGAAGTTAATCAGTTGATCAGTGAAGGACTCCCTTTTTGATAGGGATGCTAAATTGTGCAGGCTATGCTTAGGGAAAGTACTCGATCTTGGCCTCGCATTGTAGCAACATCATTGACCTAGTGTAGGATAGGTGCCTAAGTATGAAGTCAAGGACTGCCGAACCGGGTTGAACTGTCCGGTTCGGGCAGTGCTGAGCCGACTCGGTGTGAAATCAGGTCGGTTCGGCTAATCTCTTTGGTTCCGGCCTACAGCACTGGCCGAAACCTCTCGGTTTGACCCAGTTTGGGCAGTGCTGAGCCGATCTGGTGCGAAATCAGGCCGATTTGGCTAATCTCTTCGGTTCTGGCTGATCGGAACCGGCCGAAACCGGTTTCTTACCGACCGGAACTGGCCGAAACCGGTTCCTTACCGACCGGAGCCGGCCGGAACCGGTCAGTTCGGTGCAGACTCAAATCCATTCGCACCGAGTCAATCTGGTTCCAAATCGAGTTGTTACTGTGCCTTAAACTATTGTGCCTCAAACTATTGCCATTTGATTGATGCTTTTAAAGCATCAGATGGGCGTTGGGAAGGCCTCTCGGGCCTTTCCAACAGCATTTGAAAGAGGCATCGCCACTCGACCCGATTTTAGATATCGATATGTATGTTGGACTTTAAATGTATATAATTGATTGTATTATTTTTTATTTTTTATATCACTATTTGATCTGAGGATATTTTATGTTGTTCATTTTATGATTTGTATCATTTTAAAGTAATAAGATGCATCATATAGGTTAAACCAGGATTATAGTAACATCAAAAAATATCAACAAAACATCAAGAAAACATCAAATTAGGCTTAAATTTATAGAAACAGTTCAAAAAGAGTGATTACCAATTAAATATTTTTGAAAACTCCAAAAAAAATTGGACGTGCTGGTCTATGAACCAGCACGCCCTACCTGCATCGATTTTTTTGATACCGAACCGTATCGGGCGCCGACCGGTATGGGTCCTGGTATCGGTGTGGCAGATCTTGTATCAAGTTGCCTCACACATTGATGTTTTCCTGCGTAATGCTGGGCTGAAAATTGGACCTAACTCTAATTTATTGGAAGCTCCACTTGAAGTTCAAACCTAGTTTTTTTTTCCAAGCTTAGGCTTATGCTGGTGACCTAGAGATGCCCATTAACAACCATAATTGCCATTGCATGGTTGCCTTAGATTTGAGCAATTCTTTAAGTCAGCTTGGGCAGCAAGTAATTACGGGTTTTTGCTTGAAATGGACAACTAACAAATTTTCTGTGGTTTCTTGTTCTTGAAATGTTTATGAAAATGATCTTGTAGAATTAACAGAGTTTTGCTAAATTGGTAGTTAAACTACTACAGTGAGATTCTCATTTTTGCAAGTACATTTAGGGTGATTTTCCTTTGTATTATCTAAGAGAGGTGTTCTTGTAGACTAAGAATATAGATCTGTTAGTTTTGTTAGTATATTTACAAAATTTTGGCTTCATTTTCATGAAAGGTTAAAATGCCAGTCTCTAGCACTATTTGTTGGTTATGTAAGCCAAGTTTATAATCTTATTGGTGGATTATCAATGCAATGATCATATATTGCGGTTATAGTAACCTTTACCTTTGGTGTTGCACTTGCTTCAGTATTATGTTCCTGCTTTGATTTTTAGATGCCTCGAACTATTAAATTCTTATATCAATAACTATTGCTATTTTTCTACTTAAAATTGCTTTAAACTTGACCCTTCAATTCTCGTGCTATTTGAATCTTAATATCAACAATCTTTGCTTAAAAACACTACTAAAATAGCAGTCATTTTGATTAATTTACTTGGATGGTATTTAATCCCATCATTTTCAGGTGCTTATGATTCGTATCATTTTCAACAGCCTTTGCTACCAATTATAGTGCAGGATTTTCTTACAAGTGCAGAAATATGTGCAAGTTCGATATATCAATAGTTTATGGACATCATAAATTGTAAATTAGGTTGTTTTCCTTTTCTAGATTTAATAGAAAGTTATTACTGGTAAATATTCGTGAGTCCCCGCTGGTTCAGAAATCCTGAAAATATGGTATTCGGACTTAATTACCTGTTGGAAACTAGAAGTTTATCTTAGGATCCTGCTTTCAGCATATATTTATCAAAATATTCTTTGTCGAGTAGTAGAATGGATTAGGAAAGTATCGTGTTATTAAAATTGTGTTTTCGTGTCATTTCGATGTCTTTAGAAATGATGTAAATTATGTTACGATGATTTCTTATTCAATAATATAAACATTTTCTTTATTGTGGTGGATTCCAAATTCATCCTCCTGTTCTTACTTTCTCTTATCTTTCCTTTTCAAAGTGTCAACCCAAGCTCACGTTGGTCTTATTCTCAAGGCCACATCATTTTGGGTTTAATTTTGAATATGCTTGTCTTGATGGGCTTCATCATATTACAATATGATTTATGCCCTTACCAAGGTTTGTAAAACTGGTACCATGACCTGCACCAGTTAGGTACCAGGTCAGTATGGTATCGTATTGTATTGTACCATACTAATACATGGTATGCACGCTAGTACCAATTAGGTGTGGACAAGAGTGAGCAAACGAGAAAGAGAAGAAGGTGGAGAGAGAAGGGGGATGAAGGACCTACTAGATAAGGGGAGGCAAATCGGTGTTGGAGATCGTTAATCAAAGTCTAGAGATCATGGAGGGGGCCAATGGTTGGTGAAGCGACGGAGAATATCGAGAAAGGCTGGAGGTCACAGTGGGGGTTGGTGGATGGCAGATGCAAGGTTCCCCATGGTAAGTGTACTATTAGTGGCCTAAGTGAAGGGCAAAGAGCCATCATGGGTGGATTGATAGAGACAAAATGAGCGAGCAATTGAGAAAGTTCGAGATAGTTTGGGGAAAGGAGGGGTTCTTAAAAGAAAATGATTCTGCCGAATCAGTAGATGCCTATTAGAACTGGTCTAAACCTAGCAGACTCCATGGGCGGATTGAGAGAAAAAGAGAGGGCGATCGAGAAAGTTTGAGATAGGTTTGCAAAGGGAGGGGTTTTTAAAGGGAATCGATTCTGCTGAACCAGCAGATGCCTATCAGAATTGAGCCGAACCTAGCAAAATCGGGCAATTTTGCTTGGTTCAGACCAATCTGCATCTATTCTGTTTGAGCAGCCAAACTGACTTGGTTCCACACCAGTTCGGGTTGGTGTAGGTCTGTTTGGCAAACCCTCGCCTTACCTACATGGCGCATATTTGTGTTTGTTAGAAGGTGATGCATTGTTCTATATGGGCCTACATAGTGTAGCATCATTCTGTAGCATGTTTGATTGGTATGCTATGATTGAAAATGTAATATGCTTCTTTGCTTGCTTGCATAATGTTTTTTTGATGTTAGTCTGTGACGTAGAGTTTGCTAAAATGGTGTAGTGTGTTATATATATCTTTTAATAATTCAATTGAAGATGGCAAAACTTAGAGGATGAAAGATCTATATAGATCACATGTAGGAGGGCCCTTGCAGGCCAAGAATCTGTATTTCTTTTTCCTGTATTTGGCACTAGTGACATTACAATGACTGCAGAAGTGAAAAACAGTGATTATAAATTGGTGCTTTTTGTTTTGGTTTTAAGGATCTCACACCACAAATGCAATTGCATGCGAGCCTTCTTGAACCTAAGATTATATTTGTGAGTTTTGACTTCATAATTGGAAGGCATTGATCTGTAATTTGTGGCTTATAAAGTTTGAGGGAACACATCTGTTGTGGTTCAGATCTGGCCTGAGGGTGACCACGCCGGAGGAGTCGGGGAAGCTGCCGGAGTGTGGAAGGAAAGGACGGAAACTGCCTCTTGCACGATGGTGTACCTGCACAAAGCCTCACCGGTGTCTTTGGTGAGGGCTCTCCGACGATCAAGTTAGGGTGGTAATCAGTTGGTCCAGCCAAAAGTCCTCTAGGTGTTACCTGACTGGGCTATTTATAGTCCTTGTGGAGAGGCCCAGGTGGCGGAGGTATTATCCGTTCTCATCATGAGAGGGGGATGGCGTGCAGCTAGAGCTTGCTGGTGGCATGTAGTGTTGTATGTTTTTGGGAACGGTAAGGTGTTGACAGACGTAGCAGGGTATGGCCGGAGTAGCACGGTGCCGTCCTTGGCTGTTGTGGGCCAGCAAGCAAAGCATGGCGTGGGGGCGTAGCCATGTACGACCACGTAGGAGGGCGTAGGCGCACATGTGGGTGCGGCCGTTGGCATGGTCGAGCTTGTTGAGAGGTCGCATCGTACATTTGGTGAGGACGACCTGACGTGTTTTGAGGTTAGCCTAGCATCCCGAGCTCCAAGGTGTGCTCGGCGGAGCGTCCCGAGCTCAAGGGTCGGGGTGTATCATTGGAGAGGGCGCCCCTAGCTCGGTCGGGGCGAGTCGGTGAATACAAGAGACGTCCCAAACATGGTCGGACGAGTCGGTGAATACAGGAGACGACCCGAACTTGATCGGGGCGAGTAGGCGAATATAGGAGACGCCTCGAACTTGGTCGGGCGAGTCGGCGAATATCTGAGGTCGAAGGAGCTTTCGAAGGAGTCCGAGATCGGGCTGGTTCTGAGCCGGATCGAAGTTCCGTCTGGTTGGCATTGGTGTCTATTGGGCCGAAATTGGGTGGCCCTTTTGTTTTGGGTAGGACGATATATTTGGCCCTCCATTTGTTCCCCGACTTCCATGGTCGAGTCGTTCTTTGGCTCGGACGAAGAAAGTAGTCGAATTGTTGGTCGTCATGCGATGTGGCCTAGCGCTTGTGAAGACGCGAACGTCGAGCAGGGGACACTTGGTGCATTTTATAGCTGAGGGCTTTAGAGTCAGGCTTCCGGAGCCGAGCTTAGGTGGCTTGAGCTGCCACGTCACCCTGAGCAGAATCTGCCGTTGGAGCTTCTTAGTGTTCCACGTGCGCATTCTTTTCCAAGGAGTTGTTGGATGGAATGGGAGGGGGCGACTATTAATGCCTCGTCCCCTGAAGTGCCCCGCCTGATGGAACGTGAGAGGCCGGCTATTAATGCTCCATTCTCTAAAGCATCTCGCCGGATGGAATGTGAGAGGCCAGCTATAAATGTTCCGATCTCTGGAGCACCCTCCATAATGATCGGCATTTAGTGTCGCGATCCCAAAAGATATGTTGAGGCCATTTCGGGGCCTGCCATGTGGCGGAATTCATCTCGTCCGATCGTTTGGGCTATCCGATCAGAGCCATTGTAGTGGGCTATATAAGATCTGGAGAGGGCTCTAGGATCGTTGTTTGATCCTTTCCGCCTCTACCTCCTTTTTTTCGGCCGCCATTGCTATGGTATTCAAGCCTCTCCTTGGGCGTTCTGGGAGCTTCTCGTCGACTTTTGCGTTGAGCGCTATTTTCAATCTTCGGCGATCATTCTTCTCCCCGATCATCTTTTTCGGCGAGCTTTTGGGTAGGCGTTTTATCCCTCTCTCGGTTGCTCGGAGAGTCTTTTGTCTTCTCCCCTCTTTGTAATTCTATGACCAAGGTAATGAGTTCGCCTATGAGGGCCCTGATGTTCGGTGCATATTCGTCTCGAGCCCAGGCCTCTTTCGATGTGGTGGAGATTGAGCTCGAGGCGGGTCCGGGTCCGTATGGGACCGGCTTGCTCATGAGTGATGAGGATCTGGGCTCGGTTCGATCCCGATTCTTCCTTCGGAGTTTGTTCTCGAGCT
This sequence comes from Phoenix roebelenii, assembly GCA_025769935.1. NCBI lineage: Eukaryota > Viridiplantae > Streptophyta > Magnoliopsida > Arecales > Arecaceae > Phoenix > Phoenix roebelenii. The sequence goes on along the minus strand of JAOXJJ010000640.1, from coordinate 81,100 downwards.
TCCGGACCTCGGAGGGCGAGTCACTAACCTACCTAAAGGTTGGATTGGGGCGTATGTAGAGACACTCCAAGCGGGGTTGAGATTTTCTCTGCACGGGTTCGTGGATGAGCTTCTGACGGCTTACTGTCTTGTGCCTGCACAGCTCACCCCGAACTCGTGGAGAATGATAATTGGCTTCCTCGCCCTCTGCCTTGCACATGGTCTGCCCCCCCTTAGTGAACGTCTTTAGGAGTTGCTTTATATTAAAAGGCAACTCTACAGATAAAGGATGGTGGTACTTCCCTCGAGGAGGCCGCAAGCTTTTCGGGGGCATTCCTAGCTCCATCCATGGGTGGAAGGACAAGTTTTTCTTTATTTTCTTCGAGCGGCCGTGGGAGTTTAATCCAACCTGGAGCTTTCTGCTGGCCTCGGCGAATAACAGGCTCCCACAGTTGTCACAGTTCGAGCAGGGCATTTCAAACAGTTTGCTCGGACTAGGAGAAACTCCACAGCTTTCCGACCTGCTCAGCGAGGAGGCTTTAGTAAATCTTGGCTTGAGCCCAGCTCGCCCCGAGGGTAAGAGTAGCTTAGTTGCTCATTTTCTCTTTCTATACTGGATTCTAATAAGATCTGTCATCAGACATCGCAGGGATGATCTTCAGCGCCAAGACATTAATGGCCAAGTACAGGAAGAGGGTGGCCGCCTCGGAGGGGGATCAGTCTGAAAGGAGATCGAAGAAAGCCAGAGCTAGCTCTGACTTCGGGATCGAGCGGGGTGAACTCGAGGCGATTGAGCCCGCCACCCTTGGTTGGGCCAGATCTGATCAGGCTCTTGCGGCAGCGGTCGAGGTGCCCTCATTGGCGGCAAGGGGGATTCCTTCTGGTTCAGTGGCGGTCGTGTCCATCGGCAGAATTTAGGAGGCTGGATAAGCCGTCCGACTATCTGAATCGGGTTCCGAGTTGGGGAGCGGGCTCGAGCTCCCAACTCCTTTCGTGGGCCCGACTCCTGCTAAGGTTGTGGCTTTTCCTGAGGCTCCGACCTTAGCCAGGGTTTCGACTCCTCCTGGTGTTCCGTCGTCAGTTGGGGCCGACTCCATTCCTTCCGAATCCGGGATGAGGTGATCGCGGCATCAGTGTGGTGTGTCCGAGGGTGACACGGCCCTTGAGTCCGGTGCCGTCGCTCTCAAGCTCGTGCACAGTATCATGCTCCCGCGCGACCGAGCTCTAATGGAGGAGAACTTTGACGACTTCGTTCGTCACGTGCTCCTTATTCACTTTCTTTGCAAGTGTCCGACCTTCACTGACTTTTTATCTTTTGTGCTAATCCCTCCATGTGGTTGACATGTTGATGTCCGAGGTGTGCTCGGTGGAGCCCCCCGAGCTCAAGGGTTGGGGCATATCATCCGAGCTCGGTCGGAGCGAGTCGGCGAACACAGGAGACGCCCCAAACTTGGTCGGGCGAGTCGGCGAATATAGGGTACACCTCGAACTTGGTCGGGCGAGTCGGGGAATATTCGAGGTCGAAGGAGCTTTCGAAGAAGTTCGAGGTCGGACCGAAGTTCCGTCTGGCTGGCGTTGGTGTCTATTGGGCCGAAATTGGGTGGCCCTTTTGTTGTGGGCAGGACGATATATTTTGCCCCCCATCAACATCTATTGGTGAAATGAAGGATTCTGGTATGGATATGATGTTAGGTAGAAGGGTTCTGAAGCTAATATGTTGATTTCCTTTGTTTGGCACATTTGCATTACCATCTTGTGTCTAAGCTATGTTCTTTCATATAATCAACAAATTATGTTAGTATCAGCTTCGCATTGTGCTGCTTCTGAGTTATTTTTTAGAAAATTCAGCATAAAATCAGCTGTCAATGATGGATAATATAGTGGGGACATTTTTCACTTTTGAGACATTTTGGAGTGCATCAATGGCCAGATCGGAATAGGGAGTCAGGATATACATTGTTAGCCAAGAGCAGCGTGTTTAAAGCCAACCTTCAGTTTCTCCTGTTTTGTTTTCCTGTTATTTTGCTTTTTCACTTCTGCTTTATCATTGTTTACTAATAATTCTACAGGTTGATCAAGGTTGTCATAATCAAAAGTCAAGTATTTGAAAGCAATTTTGGTAACAAGGAATCAATTGGAGATAGGGTTTAAGAAGTTCACAAAAAAATCAGAAAAGGATTGGAAACATTAAAAAATAAGATAAATTGAAGTCTCTCGAATAGCAAGTGATATTATAAAAGAAATGAGTATTTAATCTATTACCTATAGGTATTTTACAAGTTAGTCGTTGATCAGTCATAGTTATTCTAGTGAACCATCTGTAGATAATACGATTGCTCAAGAGTAATGGGGAATCAATTAGTGGCTTCATGAAATTGTGACAATCTTTCAATGAAATTTATGGTGGAATCAGTTAGTGATATTCTCAATGATATTTATGTTCTCTTGGTCTTTGTAGCCAAAACTGGAGAATGTTCATGTTATTGTTTTTTGGTTTTGTTCTATCTTTATTCTTGAATTAAGCCTGGATAGCAATGACTAAGGATTCATGTCTAGACAGTAGCAGCATGTCGTGCCAGTATGTACCATTCCAGGAAGAAAATGGTATCCAAGATGGATGTCGACACTGGTTCCTTCTTGAACTAAGATCACCCAACTGTCCTGGTTGTTTCTGGACACCTGGGATGCGTTGGGATGGTCACCGAGATGGGCTAGGACATTTTTGTTTTCAAAATTCTTTTTAGTTCTTGTTAATGACTGTTTTAGTTCATCCTGATCATACAGTCCCCTCCCAGTTTTGTACTGTCTAAAGAGAAAACCAAGACAGGGTCTGATAGTGAGATTTAAACACTTGGCAACAGCAGTTGAAACATCATTGGAATAGCTGAGCTTAGATAGTTGCAATATGCTCCAGCGTTTGGTAATGTTTCTCTCAGCTGTAGCCCATGGATTCTAGGCTGAGAACAAATGGGAAAGGATGGGCTAAGTTTAATGGGGCCTTTCACCAAAAATAAGAAAGTGCAGGCGTTTCTATTCACTTTTGCTGCAAATGGTGTGATTCCCTAGTTTGCAAATTTGTTTGTTATCTGGGTAAGCAATGAAATACGCATGTCTTATGATTTAGTTGATGAAATCGAGATGGATGCCTGCACCATTGTTAGATGATATTTTGTCAAGCATTACTACTTCAGAGAATAATCAAATAGCAGACATGTACATAATGTCATTGATATACCTAGTTCTGGATGATGGTGTATAGAGAAATTCTGCACTTACCGAAGCCAGTTTGTATATTTCTCCATGTTATAATGCGAGAATAGTCATAGTTGAAAGATCTTGTCAGTGTTTTATATGAGATTCAATGTAATTTTAAGAGTACTCAAGATGGCATATTTGATAATTTTAGGGGCGTCTTTGATTTTATATTAGCAAAGTTTATATGTGGTCTAGATGAAAATTCTTAAAAAATGCTTAACTTAGTTTTCTGTGTTGCTGGGACATATTTTAGACTTGTTTTCATCCGCTCTGCACAATGGCAGGAAATAAAGATATTAGTCTATGCAGATTTTCACATATTAATATCAGAATACTGGAAATTAGTTGGCCCCCTAGCTAGGTGAAGACCATGCTATATTGTGGATTTTCTTTTTCTTTTTTTCTTTTGTCAATTGCTGTTTCTTTTCTTTTTTAAGTTTCTTTTAAAAGCATGGTTACAAGCACTTGTTACAGTACAATTTGTGCTGTTGCCACTGTCGAAGTAGGCTGGTTATTTTCCATATATTCTTTTGTTTCAGGAGTGTTGTCAGTATTTATTTTGTCTCTCTGAAAATATATGCTTTCCTATTTATTATAGATTGCATTTTCCACTTGAACAATGCTTCTTATATCTCTTAATTATTTTCCTTCTTTCAGGTTGTAGCAGTGGGTTATGCTATTATGACGACAAGATCACTAGATCTGAACTGGCAGATGAGGGCAGTTCGAGTTTTGCCTATGTTTGTTTTGCCTGGTTTATCTTCTGTTATCTATTCAACACTTGTAAGCTTCACAAGGATGCGTAAATATCTCGAACTCTAAACTCAAGCTGAATTGTTATTTAACCTTCACATTTACTAGTGATCTTCTATTTCTCGTCTACCTGTAGATTGTTTTTAATATTTATTATATATATATATAGATAGATAGATAGATATTTGTCTTGTGTATTATTTGGTCGAACTGATTTACCATAGAGAGTGCCTTTTTGTCAGCAAGAAGATTGTCTTTCCAAGATCTTTGTTTGGTCAAAAACTTTTGTTTTCTTTAAGAATATGCTATATAAATATGAACACTTACTTGAGGACACATGGCTTGGAAATTTGAATTTGTGATGATTTTGACACACAAGGGGCTTTAACAGATTTTTTTTTTTGTCATTCAAAAACATGTATGCATATTTGATGCATTATGCCTTTACAGGATGCTAAATGTTATGATCCTAACCGGTGATCGTTGAACCGGTACCGAGAGTTGTATTGGTCGACGACTGGTATGGTATGGTGGCGGTATGTACCATATTGAATCGCGGCGTATTGGAACTAGAGGGGGAGGGGGGAGAGGGAGAGAGAGGTTGAGGCCTCCTGACTCACCTGAGAGAGAGAGATAGTCCAGACATGGAGATAGAGAGGCCGACGAGGGCTTTGCAAGGGGATAGAGGCTGGAGTGGAGGCGAGAGAGGGAGAGAGAGGGGAAGCGAGGGCTTCGAGATCTTCGAGCCATCTGATAACTCTGAATTCGGTGATGGGGACTGAAAGAGAGAGAGAGAGAGAGAGGATTCGCTTGGTCGGATGTCTTCATCATCGGACATGGATGAGAAGCCGTCCAATGGTGCCATCGGAGGATAAAGGCTGGTGGAGGAGACGGGAGGGGGAGAGAAGGGATGTGAGGGCTTCAACATTAAAGGGCATCAGGAAAGTCCGAACTCTTTGAGCCTTCGAGCCTTCTTAACCAGCCTCGATTCGATTGGTTGAACCGTGCTTGTAATTGACCGTCAGGGTTTGATATATCCTGAACTGGCTAGTTCGGTACGGTTTGGTAATCCCTGATCCTAACAAAACACCAAAAATGCCTAGCATTAGAGGTTTGCTAGACTTAGGTCTTAACCTGGTATGTAATAGACCATCATGCTCCATATCTGATGTCACTAGTGGGGCACTCTATGGCGCCTCTCACTCTAGTCTGGGTAGCCCTTACTATGTGACAACTTTCACTTGAGGACAACCGGGTAACCCTTTCCCTATGGCAGCTACACTGTAGTCACTAGGATAGGCAGCTCTCGCTCTAGGCATTTTTTTTTTCCGACAGCCTTTTCTCTAGATTGCCCATTCTGTGGCTCGAACTCCGGACATAGGGCTAGCTTTAATACCAAATGTTATGACTCAAACCAATGCACCATGCTTAGGTGTTTAGAGGCTTGGAAATTTGAATTTGTAAACGATTTTGATACATAAGGGGGATTTAATGGAAATATTTTTGTTGTTCCGAAAAAAATTATGTATTTTGACATGTTTAAGCCTTTATAGGATTCTCAAGCAGAAAATTCTTCTACATATCTCTACTACTAAAGAGCATTACATATTCAAAATTTGAATAATATGCATTTTTCTGAAGAATGCTTCCATTTGTACTTTAACACATTACATTGTAAATTCTGACCTCATTTTGTTCAGGTCCTTCATCCTTCATGCTTTATTAGGAATATCATTCAACCTACAATATGGTATATTTTGATGTTTGACTGCTAATTTAAACTATTTTGACAATCCATATTAACTATCTAATTCCTTTGTATTCTGCTGAATCATGCCTTGTATAAATTTATCCGTCTGATTCCTTTTTACCATTTTAAATGAGTTTTCTTCCTTCTGTCAATTTACTTTCTAGTTTCAACTCCTTTTGGCAAAAATTGTTTTTACTCAATAAAATATTGCAAAATACAGGAGGATTTATGTATTAATAAAGTTGTCTGTCACTGCTCGTTCTTTGTGCTGGAGCATTCTCCTGGCATTTGTTGTTATCATCTTAATTAATTTTCCATTCAGTTTAAACAAAGGCATGGAGCTTGTGTCCATATATTATTTGAACATGTCTTTAAAATACTGTGGAGATGTCAACATGTCCACAATTCCCATAAACAGCATAACCTGTGTCAATGTTGGTTGTGCCAAAAAGGTGATGTTCTAGAAATATTTGGGTCCTCAGTGATGTAATAGTATTCAACTATGCATCATGGTCATATGTTCAAAAGAAATCTAATAGTATCACATAAAAATTACATCCCTGATAGATGATAATGGCATATTAATTTACTCTAAAACATCTTGGGAATACCTAACTGACAGACTCCCCATTCTCTTAGGGCAATCGTAAACATGATCTCATTCTTATCATTTAGGATTAATTGATGGAGATGGAAATCCACAATTTTGCAAAACTTCATAAGAAACAAAATGTATATGAAACAGAATTTTCTAACAACTGTAGAGATGCTCTAACTTTATATCTGAGTGAACAAAGATCTTCATATTAAAGTTTATGAGATTTTGGTATGTTAGAGGCTTTTCTATGTTAAGAATACTTGGGAAAGGGCTATATAGCTGTGATTGTGATATTTGTTATAGTCAGCAGGAATCTAAATGGGTTGATAAATCCTTCAGTTTTACAACATCGCCTGAAGCTTCAGTTTGGTTGGACAGTCTATGTGGCTAATAAGCTATCTTTGCACGGCATCCCCATGTACAGGATCAGTTTGTATTCTTGACATTTCTGCCAAGTCCAATTTTCTTATTCTTAAGCAACCTCTTGATTACGCTTAGTCGATCATGATTATTTTTTTGTCTTTCTTTTCTTTTATTTTTGTTTTGACAAAATTTGACCTGGCTTTCTTTTTTATTGATTCTTTTCCCTCTCAAGAATGCTAGCCTATCTTACTGGTGTCTTCTTAGGCTAGATGGTTGTGATTATGATGTTTATTTATTGTAGGGTGAAATGCTTGCCTCTAGTAGAAGGATTATTTCATTACATCTTTGCAAGCCAACAGAAATAACTATATCCACAATAGACAATCCTTCCTGCTTTATTGTGGTGGCTTGTGTTGATTAATATTTATAAAGTCCTTGTTGAATGCAAAAAATTTTGATCCATCTTCATGTCTCCGTTCAAGTTTTCTTGGGTTGCTTCTGTACCTTTTAACACTTTATTTTCCTGATTCTTCAATGGGGTCCCTTGCTTTGCTTAGTCTATTGCTAATTCTTCATTGCATGTGATCATCCCATCCCAATAGGCTCCGTTTCTTTACCATCTATTGCTGAAACTTCCACTGATAACATAATTCACCATATTGTATCTTGGTGGCAAGGCTAAGTAGCAGCCTGTAACTAGTCTACTAAGTTACATGTCTTGTGACAATTTTTTGCAAGATGTTAAACGAGTTTTCCTTGGTGCTGCATATGGCTATGCAGATGTTTTGGTTTGTTTTATGCAGAATTTTCTGTGATGGACCTAACAAATATGTGAAGAGTGTTTCCTTTTTACCTTCTACTTTTCTTCCGTTTCTGCCTTAGTGTTTCTTTGTTTCAGGTATCTTATGGGATTTCTGTTTTCTTAGAATTGTAATCCCTCTTATCAGAATGTTGTTGCATGTGTTGTTGTACTTGATATCCTGTTAGATTTCTAATGACTGAATATTATTTAAAATTTATAGAGTTCTTTATAATTTTCATGTGTAATTTAACCTTTTAGCAGTTTCTTCTGCTGACATATTTCCTGAGAATGGATAGATTTTATTGGCATCTTTAGTTATTTTTCTTTCAGGTTTATGAGATGCTTTTTAAGGGGCTTGCTGATTCACTACAAATGTTGATAGTTGTGGATGTGTTACAATATGTTGATAGTTGTTTATGTTGTATGATTAATTGGGATACTGATGTGATTCGGCACTCATAACTGATTATGATTATAATATCCTGCTGTTAGTTGATCGCAAGGACCAGAAAACGCTTGAAAAGCTACGTGCTGAGAGGAAAGAAAAGATTGATGAGCTTAAAGAAAGAACGAATTATTACACAACACAACAACTTATTCAGGTGATTAGCTAAAGTTGGTCATGTACTCCTTTCTTCCTTCCCCTGTTCATCATTTTTGTGAAGTCAGGATCTGTGCTTGCATATTATATGCAATATATATGTTGTTATTTAGTATACTACTTCCAAGTTGAATTCCTGCTTTTGATTTCTGACATTATATCTTGTGCATAATCATGAAATTGGGATCGATAAATGACCATCATAACTCATTATTATATTATCTAATTCAGTCATCCTGTTTAATGCTAATGTTCTGTTAACCTATGATGTGATCTAGTCTCGAAAGCTCGGACTGGCTAAAAATGAAAGTCTCTTGAGAGCTTGGATCCATTTGTTCTTGTCTTCGACTAATATGGTGCTGGTTTGCTTATATTTAACTCCACTTATTTGGTGCCTCTTTGTCCAGAAATATGACCTTGATCCTACTGCAAAGGCTGCGGCAGCAAGTGTTCTAGCATCTAAATTGGGGGCAGATTCTGGTTTGAAAGTTTATGTTGGAGATGAATCTAAAACCAATTCGCTGGCAAAAAGCAAGGCTGTTGAGCTGGTGCAATCTGATGGGCTCCGGAATAGGAAACAATCTCATCCAAGAAGCAATTATACTGGGAGCACAACTACTCAGGTGGTAAATGAAATTTCCACGGAGTTCAGGGGTGACAGCCAAGATGTGCCAATTCAGTCTCAGAAGGTTGTTGAACATTTTAAAGGTTCAAGCCCTAGCAATGGTGGATGGATTGCACGCATTGCTGCACTGCTTGTGGGTGACGATCCATCAGAGTCTTATGCACTCATTTGTGGCAACTGCCACATGCATAATGGTGCGTAAAATAAATATCATGTTCCCTTGATAATAATTCATTGAACATTTGTTTGTTCCGTTGGATGCAAAGTAATTGATTCTGTGGTTGGATATTCAGGACTAGTCAGGAAAGAGGATTTTCCTCACATAACATACTACTGTCCACACTGCGATGCTTTCAACACATCGCAGCATTCTGGAGAAGTTGCCTCAGTTTGCGGTTCTGGCAGGACCAGTCCACCTGCTCCAGTTGATGGGAATCATGCTTGCAATGCCCTGACAGGGAGGGAAGTTGCGGACAATATGACAAATGCTCAGGAGTCCTCTGTGGTGGGGGCTGATAAAGTAAATGCTGTTCAGGCTAGCTGAAGATCTTGCATAATTACATTAACAGTGTTTCTTTTTACCCGTCTCTAAATTGTGATGTGCCTTGTGTTCTGGAAAGGAAGTGTAATAGGACCGCATACCATTTTACTGTATATTGTGAAGAGGGAGTAGGGTGTCTGGTTATATGTACTGTAAATTTGTGTCTCATTATCCATGAATCCACATGAATCCCCCATTTTATCTGTAGTAGCTGTAGGTAGAAGTAGGAGTGATAAATGAAGAGATGATGTGTGAAGATAGGATCTCCTTTGGAGGACCACGGGTCAGGTTGGATTTTAAAATTAGTTTTGTTCTATTTTTTTAGGTCGGTCTGGGTTTTTGAATTTCAACCCGACTTTATCCGTTTAGGTTTGCAGCTCGTAGGTCCACCGTCTACTAGTAAAATTCAGGCTAAAATTATTTTTTATAAAAAAAATGCAAAAGAAACAGTTGGGGGGAGTGGTACAGCAATATTTATCTCGAGCCTTCCCATTCGAAATTGGGTGGCCTTTTTTGTTCTCACCATGAAGTAAAAAAAAAAGTAAAAAAAAAATGGTTTAGCATATGATAGGTGGTGGAATGTCATGTCTAATGATGATGGGACAACTTTAGATACAGTCAGCCTTTCTCCTCCTTCCCACAAGAAATCGGGTGGTCTTCCTTGTTCTCACCACCAAGTAAAAAAAAAAAAACTGCAGGGCAGTAGAAATGAAAGGAGCTGTAGTGGCTGCTGCTTCTTCAATTTTAGGAGGGTGGAGGATTTGCTTAGTTGGGAGACTTGTAGATCTTGTCAGAAAGCATGGCATCGAAGGCATCAAGGTCCTCTATTGTTACCGTGTGGTAGTTGGGGTTGTGGACAAGGCTCTCCCTGCGATCAGAGAAGAGGGAAAGAGAGAAGATAGAGAGAAAAAAAGGGGACTATTGAGGTTAGTTATCGATAGGGGAAGTCACCCCTGTCGCCATTTAAGCTGCAGATGAATTTTTTGAACTTGCAGAGGATGGAGTGGCGGGTGAGGGAGCCCTGAAATTGGTCTTCGCTGCGGGGAAACTATGCCTGGTCGCTGTAGAACACCACCCCCTCGTCCCACCCCGACATCTCTCTTTCTCTCTCGCCCTCTCTCTCTCTTGATCTTGATCTCGCTCGCTCGCTAGGCCAAAAAAATCCAGAAGCTCTCTCGCTAACTCCTTCCACTCCCTTTCTAGTAGTAGTAGCAGCAGCAGTTGGAAAACCCTTCTCGGCTAACTCCATGCCTTGCCTTCATTCATAAATTAAAGCATCAAGTCCAGAACCAACTCGGATTTGGACATAGACCCAATCCGGATCCGAATTTTTTGGTTTGAGTTTGGGTTATACATAGATCCAACCCAACCCGAATGACCTGCTGAGTCAAAAATTATAGCTGTGGACCTAACCCGACCTGATCTTTAATTGGGTCAGGTCTGGGTCCAAAATTAAGATCCGAACAAGAAACCGGGTCGGGTTTGGGTCACTCAAGACCCGATCCGACCCACTGCTTTTTGTTAGACGACTTATTATGTTGCTAGGAAAGATTATATGGCTGCATAATATTTTTTTGATTAACTATCAATAGAAGAAAATGAAATTTTAAATTTTGGAAGTGTTCACAAGGATTAGGATAAAGCAATGCATGTACTAATAAGTAGGTAATTTTAGAAAACCCTAGACTTGACGTGGGTATGTTGTGCTTTAAATCAGAGTTGCACAGTGGAAACGTGGTAAATTGAATTATTTGACATTGGTCAAACAAAATGACTTTGATTTGAGAAGTGTTACAACTTGATTTGGAAGAAGTATCCTCTACTCTTGGAACTATATGATGCGATCCGATAGAATTTGATCTGTATCTCAAGATTCTTGACTCTTCTTGATTTCTAAAAGGATGGTTCCGACCTGATTTCGGGGATAATTTCTGAAGATCCGTCCGTCAGATCGATTTCAATTTTGGATATGTTATAGGTTTCTGCGTTAGCTTTCCAGCGGTAGGTCGTTGGTCTAGAGAGGACATCGGGATCTCGAGATATCAGCCTCCGACTGACGACTATGCAGGGGAGAACGGGCTGATAATCTGACGGGATGGAGTTGTTTGTAGAGGCTGGTAGGGATCAAGGAGGAGAGGAAGAAGAGGGAGAAGGTGGCTGGCCTCT
>JAOXJJ010000640.1:30857-60731 GCA_025769935.1 Phoenix roebelenii | reverse complement strand
GAGTTCGTTGTGATCTCGCGAAAACAACAAGTTGGGTTGTGAACTTGTAAAACAACCGGCTGTAATCCTAGGGATTACAGTGAACTCCCAAGTGAAGCTTGGGGAGTGGACGTAGGAGCAAGAGTTGGCTCCGAACCACTATAAAATTTTCTTATGTTTGCATTGGCCATTTGTCTCCTCCAATCTCTTTGTCAAGTAGCTTAATTAACTTGCTTGCATTAGATTTAATTATTTACTAATCAATTTATAATTTGTCAAAAGTTATTCAAAACCCAATTCACCTCCTCCCCCTCTTGGGTTGTCACCTTGGGCAACAACTAGAGATAGAGCAAACAAAAAGCTGAAGTTGTCATAGGAGAGCTATATTGAGAAGATCCTACAGAGGTTCAATATGGAGAAGGTAAAACTTGTTAGCACTCCATTAGCTAGTCACTTCAAGCTTAGCAAGAATAATTGTGCAAAAACTCAAGATGATAGGGCTTATATGAAGGAAGTACCGTATGTCTCAGCGGTCGGCAGTCTTATGTATGCTATGGTGTGCACGAGGCCAAATATCGTATATGCAGTGGGAGTAGTTAGCCGGTTTATGAACAATCCAGGCAAGGCGCATTGGGAAGCTATTAAGTGGATTCTCAGATCTTTGAGAGGTACTACTGATCATGGATTATGGTATGGAGGCTCAGAGATCAGGCTTTAGGGGTATGTGGACTTAGATCTCACAGGTGATCTGGATAGTAGGAAAAGCACCATAGGTTATGTGTTTACTTTGGGCAGTGCAATAGTCAGTTGGGCTTCAAAGTTGCAGAAGATAGTTGTTTTATCCACTACAGAGGCCGAGTATGTTGCAGCAACGGAGGCATGCAAAGAGCTAATATGGCTTAAGAACCTAATGACAGAATTGGGAAATCCACAAGAAGATGTTAAATTGCACAGCGATAGTCAAAATGCAATCTATCTTGCAAGGAATTCAACGTTCTAGTAGAAGACGAAGCATATAGACATCAGACATCATTTTATCCGCTGTTTTTTGAGGATGGTCAGTTTACTTTTATGAAGATCCATACCAGCAAAAATCCTACAGATATGTTAACCAAGGTAGTTACAGTTGAGAAGTTGAAGGCATGCTCAGCTTCTCTTGGTCTTTCACACTGAAGACAGAGTAAAGATCCCGCTCGATTGAGCTATGATACATGTTGAGGCTCATGTACACAAGCATTATGCTTGAGATGAAGACATTTGTGGAGTTTGTCACGTCTCTAAGTGAGAGATTTGTTAAGTGGTGGAGCCATATCCAACTCCACCCCACTTACCTTCATGCCACTTGTTGCCATGTCATTGGAACCATGGTTTGGAAGTCCTTATCTTCAACAACAGACGAAGACGATGAGGGGGCTGACGTGGTGATTCGCAGCAGAAGCCGCTGACAATCACGTTGGAACGGTGATGAGGATGAAGATGGTTGCTTCATCTTCCCTAGGATGAGTGAACTGGACTTTGCTTGCTGATTCGTGGGGGTTTGTGAGAGCATTGTAGAGGAAAAAGAAAAATTAAGATTGTGAGGTTCTTGGGTTTTTCCTTGGAAGTGAGTTGTTCTTCTCCTGTTTCTTTTTCCTCTATTTTTCTTTTCTTTGTTTGTACGTCTCTCAATATATATACAGAATATCGGTGGGATCTTCGTGGACGTAGCTCAACTTGGGTGAACCACGTTAAAATCTTGTGTTGATCTATGTTTTGCTTGCCGATCTACTTCTCCCGAAGCTATTCTTCATATCATCCTATTCCGTAACATCCTAAATATGCCTTTGTAGTTGTAATTTCGTACATAGTCATTGTGGTAGTAGCTAATGATATTGCCTCCAATCCTCATCTTTTTGTTCTCATTATAAATCATATTTATCAATCTGTCTAGTATGTAAAAATCCTTGTCATTGCTGTCTTTTTTCTCCAAGATTAATGGTATTTAGAGTGAAGCGAATGTGCTAGCTTATTAAGTTGGTAAGGTTCTTGATAGTTGGACAAAAGTGATCAGGGATTGAAACCTGCCTTCATTAGTGCTTGGTGGGTTAGGAGCATTTGAGGGTGGGGCCACCCATGCTCATTGCCTACGAGCCATCCAAAAAAGAAAAAAAGGTAAGTGGTGAAGCTTTTATGTGACAAAATTACGACCTGGCTTTAGTTTGGAAATTATTGTTTTCATGTACCTGACCCAATCCACATTTCAGGGCTCATGGATCGAGTTGGGGTCAAAAATTGGACCCACTGCCAAAATTGGGTTGGTTAGGGGCTTTGTATTTCTGACCCAACTTAATCTGATTCCAATTTGAGTCGAAGAAAAAATCAGGCCTGGCTCAATCTAGATTCAATTTTCCCTAACCTGAAAACTTGAATCACATAAAACCTCTCTTTCACCCTCAATGTCCTTAGAGTTCATCAAATGAATTCTCATTTAAACCACACCTTCTCTTGGAGTGAAGAATAACCTGGTGATCATATCATTTTAGTCAATGCTGACATCCTAGGCGTGGCCTTCCAGGGGCTCTAATGGGATCTTCCCCCCATATACCAAAAAAAAAGAAAAAAAAACTTGCACCTTAAGAATGATCATTTTCTTGGATCAAACTAATTCTTTTTAATAAAATATGTTTTGAAATTACGTTTATAGTTTTACTTAAAAATTCTCATTACTTTTATATTTAATTATCAATTGTTATATTTTTATCCATAAAATAATAGCTAAATGCCTAATCTGAATGGCAGACTCAGCCAAATCCAGTCATCTCCCAGATTTGAACATTTCGGGATGATCCGGATTATACTTGACCCTAATACGAACATTTCAGGATGATCCGGATTATACTTGATCCTAATACGATCCAAATAATTTAATGGATCTAAAATCTTTTTCTTGGACTTGACCCAACCCCTAATATGTTGAGTCTAGGTCCTAAATCAAGATCCAAACATATTTGGATGGATTCCCAGCATGTCCCAATCTGACCTGCCCCATTTGTACCCTTACAATAACATGACTTGAGTCTTTTTTTCCTCTATTTTTACCTAAGAAAAACCCTCTGTGGTTGTCCAGCTGAATACAGATAGCCGATATTATACGTATGCCTGCTTGTGCTGTTATCACTATGTTTTAAATCAGTCTCTGTCTTGGTGTTTGGAAGAATCTCCTTTACAGATCATTGCCGTTGTGGTACAATCCTCTTGTCATCTAATGTTTATTTAACTCAGTAAGAGCTCCGAAGGGAAAAAAATGCTGGGCCCTAAGAAAGAGAACCAAACTGGGGATCCTTTCTTTTTTTCAAGTTGTGAGTTGTGACAAGCAAACCAGATTGTTCTATTGTTCTGAGGTATCGTTGAGAAAATCAAAGTGAGTTCTTTCTTCTTTTATTCTAAATCCATTCGTCGCTTTTTTTTCCATTTATCCACTATCCATCGATGTAATAAAATTCAACTGAGTAAATGTTGGTTATGTACGTCGCGGACGAGATGGAAAAAAAAAACTTTGGTATCCTTGTTTTTTGATTGGACATACGGGGGGAAAGATGGATTGATTTGATTTGATGTAATCTTTTTTTTTTGGTTAGATAAGGAGCGAGATGCTATGGTTGATTCAATCATCTTTGCCGGATTCTTAAGGGATATGTTTTTCGATGAATCCTTTCCATTTCTTGAGGATTGAAGTTGTGAGAATCCGTGTGGGCATGTGTTTAGTCCCATATCGGTTATTCGCTGGGTAGATCTTGGGTATGTATACATGATCAACGAATCCAAATAATACATTCCAGCTAGCCATTTTAAGTGAGGTCCTGGGTTGTTACAAATGGTATCAGAGCGGATCCGACCCATAACCTATGTGGACTAGGGAACACTGCAGCATGGATCCATTAGGGCTGACTACGGGCCAATCGTGGTGTTTGTGATTAGATTTGAATAGATATGAACTCTTAGACTGACGAGAACGTTAGGATTTGAACGGAAAGAGTATGTGAGAACCCGTGTGGACGTGTATTTAGTCTCAAATCGATTAGTCGCTGGATAGATCTTGGATACTTATATAGGATCAAGGAATCCAAATAATACCTTGCGGCTAGCTGTTTTGAGTGAGGTCGTGGATTGTTACGGAAGTGATATTTTGTAGTTGTTGGTTTATAGTGAAGAACTGATTAGAGTTTCAGTGTGCTTTTTTCAAAAAGAAAAACATTATTCTTTTTACTTGCTTTTCTTATTGGTTTTGTTGATAGACTAATTCAAAGGACTTTAGGATAATGATGGGCTGCATTGTCATTTTCCATAAGAAAAAAAAAAGAAAATGTAAATATATACCAAGAGAGGACTAGAAGGGTACTTAAATTATTGCCAAACATAAATTTCCAAATTCTTCTCTTTTGCAGTGTATTCTGTCTATGTCTATGTTAAAAGATATTTTGAGATTTTACCCTTTTTTACTCTGATTCATAAACGAATCGTTCTATTAAAAATAGAAAGTCTTTCAATTATAACAACTCTTACCTTTTTGGCCGGCTCTCGATGTTCTTCAACCTGTTATAAAAGATACTATATCAATTTCTTTCCATTTCCATTTGTAAGTTGTTACAGTCAATCTCCCTCTATTTTTGCTCTTTTTTTTTAATTTTATGTATAAAGCTTTAGTATTCTTTGGCTGCTACTCTTCTTTTTTTTTTTCCCTCTCTCCTTGCAGATTTTGTTTATCTTCATAAGAGAAGTAGATCTTTATTCGGGCGCCGACTCAATGACTTAGCATCCTTCATCGAACACAGAATGCTGTTTTTTTTTTTTCAATTATGTATTCATTTAAATTAAAGAGATAGGAAATTGCCTCCTAAACTAGCGATAAATTTGTCATTCTATAAACACAATAAACACCCAAATTTCATCAATTTATAGAAAACCCCATTGATTTTTCCTCCACATCCAAGTGTGACCTATTCTTGCATGTAATTCTCATGGTTAGCAATGCCTAGTACATGACCACCTCATAATATTTCTCTTCTATTCTTATACAAGGACTTCTATTTTGTGAGCTTTCTTCATCTCAAAGCCGAGTCAATTTCTAAATGTGGCTTTTCTATGGCAAGTTTCAGGGTGCATGAAGGCGACCACATCTCATCCTTTCAACATTTTGGCTCTTCTACATTGACCAACATACCCTTTGTGTGGTCTTTTCCAGTGCACTAGGCGACATTCTGCTTGCTTTTGAACAGAACTCCAAGCTGTCTTTCTTCTCTCTTCTTTCCTATTTGCTTTTGGCATGAGAAAGAAAGAAGGAGCTCTTTCATCTTGTTAATATATTTCCAGTGACAAGCTTCATCCTTTAAGCAATAGATCTTCATAGGTTGGGTTTGTTCTTCTTTGTCTAATCTTAGGTAGAAGGACAAGCACTAATGGAAGGCATGGAGTGGAAAGGGTGTGTCTGTAGGATTAAGAAATGCGTTCTTGATCTCCTATCGATGGAGGAGGATCTGATCGATGATGATGAGGATTCATGGGAGCTGATGGGAAGGGACCTTCGCCTTAAATCCACCTTCTTATATTGTGATCTCAACCAGGTGATCTCAAATGCAACAGATGAGCACAAGACGGCTCTCACTGACCTTGCCAACAAACTCTTCTGCAACATGGAGGAGGTAATTAGTGTGCTTCTCTTCTCCAACTTCTCTTGCAAGTATTCCCACAATTTCTAACTCATTTAATTTATTTATTTGGTGACATTGAGAGATTGAATAAATGGTATTTAGATTATTTAGATCTTTTAGTTGAAATTCTCTGGATGTGTGGATGATCTTTACCCTTCTTTCTTTTATTGAGAAATTTTGACTTCAAACATATGCTAGTCTTCTCTCTCCTTCCTTGTTTATCACTTGAAGAATTCAAGACTGGTTTTGCTAAGGATGTTCAATTTGTTTAATGTTTGGTCAATGATTTAATTTAGTATCAGAGCCCAGAGAAAAGTCTTCGTTTCCATATAATGCATGTTTCGAAGAAGGTGGATATATGTTTTGTTGAATATTCCTGGCCTTTTTTGATTGTAATTTTGTCAGACCACCAATATATCTAGAGCATTCAATCTAAGGTTGAATCCTAGTGGGACCTCAGGATTCCCTTCTTTCTTTTCCCCCAAGCCATCTTTAGACTAGATATGTGGACTTATTAGAGCTTATGGACCCCAAAGCTCATCATAATTGTTTTTATTCTGATTAGAGTGGTTAAGAATTGTTAATTGAAGGCCTAGGTGTGTTAGACCATTTTTATTTCAACTGGCAGTTAAATATGGACACATTTTGGCTTTCTGCTGCCTTAAGTTATTGTTTTTTATCATTCCAGCGTGGATGAAAGGAAAAGACTATGGTCATTCGGTTGAACCGATCAAGTTGCGAGGAACTAAATCATCTAGATGTAGATCTAACTTGATGGATATATTTTTCATATGACATCATATACTGATGAATGAGCTAACTTAATTATTTGGTTTTGGTTTGGCTGGCCTTTTCGATGTTAAATGGCAGCTTGGCCATGCAGTGAAGAGTCGAAGCATTTCTTCGATGCAGGTTTGCTACAACGACACGGCTCATGTGCTGCAGGAAGTAATGGCGGCTCTAATGCCCACACATTAGGTAGATCATTTAAAAGATTACATGCAGCTTGATGAGAAAAATGCTCTCTCCCTCTCTCTCTTTCTGTTAGTTTTTCTTTTTCTTCTTGTTGGGAGAATGAGAAGCCCCATATTCATGTGCAAATGGGGGAGCATGCCATACATGTAGATAGAAGGCTGATAACATGGGTTTGAAATGAAGGAAGAAGAAAATTTGGGGTAATAAAAGGGGAACATGGCATGTTTGGCATTCACAGACTATACTACTAGACTTTTCCATCTCATGCATTTAATCAGCACTTAATCCTTACAATATGAGGTGTGAAGCTGCGGGAATGTATATGCCTAATATCATAAAATTGCCGATTTCAGCATGTGCATTGCATGTGAGATGATGCGCGGATCTGGCATGTATTATCTGGGTCATTACTTAGAAGAATGATGAAGATCGCCTGATTTACTTGCTGTTTATTTTGTTAATTTGGCGATCGGCTGAACAGTATCCATGGTCTTGACCGGCAACATCTGCCCTTGCATACTGCATGAATCCCAGAGAATTGTAGAAAAATGATAATCAACATCATCTATCGCCGCATACTGCACCAATCTCCAATTGCCACATAAGACTGGTGAACTCGGACACCGGTCAAAATAGATGATTTGCAAGATGGGAGAATGGAGATAGAAGATAAGAGTAGAACTTGACCAAGAGTCTTGGCTTCTAAAAGAATTCTTGGTCCATTCTGTTTTGCAACAAAATGTAATGCCAATTTCGTTATTAATTAATTTTGCTTCAATTTCCTAATGGTTGATGGTCAGCATTGTAACCCAATTATAGGTCAATTAATAATTAATTTCTCCTAAAGCATGAGATGTAGCCGAGAAATTAGAGCTTAGAAGGTCCAGGGAAAGAACACTTATCACTTTATACCATTAGCCTTCAGGTTACTAGCTGTTCTGTCTGATGGCTGAGAATTTGGCTTCCAAAAAACCCTAATAACTAAAAAACAGTGCAACATTGAGGGATATCCTGCGATACACATGGTTTATAGACAGTGACATCTCACTATTGTCCATAAAAATCTTAAGAGGAAATTCCTTATCCAGTACACTTTGATGGACATAATCCTGCAGTCACTCAGGACCATCCAAAAATTTTGCAATGAGGATGGTATCTCCACTGGCATTGCAGCTCTGTTCCACAAACTCCTCTCCAAGCTTTGCTTGCCATCAACAGAGCTGCTCCAAACCAGATCACATAACCCAAAAGCTCCAGAGGCAATTCACCAGGAGAAGATTCACAACAACTGCAGCTCTCACAACATCTTTCCTAGTTAAGACAGCCTTCCCATATTTGAATAGTGCTTCATGTTTTGACATTTGATTTGCCATGTCAGACCAGACACCAGAAGAGGCTGATGGAGACCTGTAAATCCAGGCAATGTTTCTAGGGTGGGATTACGATCCTCTGTGCATAAAAAAACTGATTTGTGCAAGAATGCGAAAATCGTTCAATATGTTTTTAATTTTTACCTTTGCAGCTAGATTATGCAGCAAGAGACAGATGCAAGTGTAGTGCAAGAATGCTATAGCAACATTGTCGTAATTCTCAATGAGTTTTTTTCCATTATCTAACAGCTTCAATGTTTTTTTTTTTTTTCCTGTTGGATAACAACTTCAATGCTTTGAGTCTATTTAAGATAATGGGGGAAGAACTAAAAGCACAATAGGACTTAGTAATGCAACATCCAGGTTATTTAATATGACAACCACAATCCCTTTTCAAATCAAAATGTGGCAAGGCTCCAAGCAGAAATAGCTGACTGCATGACAAATAATAAATACCCATATGACTAGCAGCTTAGTTCTTTTTCTTTCCTCATATAGGTTTGGGTTAATACAATATGAAGATTGATTCATTTGTGTCACTAAATCTTTGTCAATGTAGAATGCTGAACCGACATGAAAATGATGAAAAAGAATCACTTATCTGCAAGCACCTAAAAATGTTTATATCATTCCAAAAGTTCTCTCTGTCATGAAAGCATATACATGGTGACTCTGAAGCAGGAGCTAAAAATATGTAGTGTCAGGTCATACTCAGCCCAGGAAATGAAGAGGCTGCTACTTCTTGATGCTTTGTGCTCCTTTGATGTTCCAACTCAGGCACTTGACAGATTGCTCTTGATGGTCTATGCAGGAGAGATATCTCTGACCATTTCCATGCATTTACAGAAGGTATTTTTGTAATTAGATTGCAACTCATTTCATGCTCGGTTACCAGGATATTGGTTCTTCCTTCAAATGACTGCTGCCTGGTGCGTGGGCCTTCACAAAGATTACAATGCCAAGGATAAAACAGACTACCATCAGTGCTTCAGACAAATAATCAGTAGGTATTTGTGGAAAATCAGGTTTTGACCATGTGCCTTCATTTCAAGATTGTAGCTACATAGAAAACTAGATACTAATTTATATAATATTAAGGATTTGCACACTCTAGAATAAGCATGGTCATAAAAACTTCACCACAAAGAATGCTATATTGTAGAACAATCTTACCAAAATATTTTAATTCAGATTCACATAAAAACTTAAGGCCGGATTACAAAGCAATACGTTTGGTTTGAAAAAGCACAAACATGGATAGCAGATTGTTTTGGAGCTGTTTGGATGCCTGGATAAGCTACTCATCGGACAAATTCAATTAGATAATGATGGAGAGGGGAGAGGCGGTTGCATGGAGAGAAGAAATTCTCGAAACCCTGGCAGCCAAGGAACCCACAATCCTGAAAAAATTGCGATGTTGAACTCCATTGAAAAGGTGATTTACAGTATCCAATTTTTTAGGGATTATTTATTAATTTTATTCTATGTTTTCCCGATTTCGAAAAACTCTTCCCCTCCCTTTATTGAAATCTTCTCGTCCTAGTTTACGACCCCTTTATTATTATCAGCCCAATTTGTTTAAATCCAAAGAATAACCTATATGAACATCCAAACAGGCCTAAGTGCTAATTTATAGCTAATAAAGACAGAAAAGCATTTTGTTTGATTTCATTATCTTTAGTTTATATGAACATGCTATTAAGGGGCCTCCTTAGGATAACAAGTATACAGTAACAAAAGTGCATCAAGTTCAGATAGCAGGGGCTGATAGCTCAACCGGCTAAGGGAGGCATAGACTGAAGAAGGATATGATTTAGTTTCTTGACAGAAGCTGATAGCTGTATAAAAAGTCCGATATTGATAGATTATTATTAATTTATTATTGACCAATGTTTGCTTTTTTTTTGCTTGATACTCATAACTGGTTTTGGTTGTTTGTCTATCTGTTGATCTTGCTGATTTACCGGTCTGCCAGATAGCCTATCTCTACTAGACTATTGGATTTTAATTTTCTAGGTGTTATTGCTCTAGCTATTCTATTTAGGAAAATTTGCCAGGCATATTTGTTAATTGTCTTTAAACTACAATCTCTATTTGTTCCTTCTCTTGGATTATGCATATCTCTCGATATTATCTCCGAAAGGTGAGTTTGGAACACAAAATCATCTACAAGAGACATCTACAAATTAAACTAGAAAGACTAATTGCAGAGTATTAATTACAATACTGAAGATCAGCATCATTTCCATCCAAACCTAACAAGAAGTATAACAAAGACTTCGGTCATAGAATGATGATATTGAGTTCTTTATCAGAAAGTGCACACTGAACTAAGTACTAGACAACATATATTAAGACAAAAGGGTAACATGAGCCTAAATTGGCAGGTGAGACAGAATTATAGTACCAAGAGAATGTGAATGGATGCATTTGGGTGTTAATTGTTTCAAGATTTCCTCCACACTTCTTTATGAGCGCCATTATCTAGGACCAACAGTACATGTACTGGAGTTGGAAACAGCTGTATTGTCTTACATTTTGCACTTCTTGGACTTTTTAAGGTTCTGTTTCATAGGAAAATCGGATAAGCAAAGGGTTTGCTAACTTTTTGAAAAAAAATCAAATATGGGGCTCTCAAGCAACAACCTCAGCCAAAGGAGCTTTAGGCATTGGCCGAATTTGGCCAGGTCAAGCTAATAGATGTGCCTGCAACTTATGCTCTGGCATAATACTTTATTTTAAAATATAGAGATTTGTATCTACATGGCCAAGATAGGCAGTGGACTGCAATTGCAAGAAGAATTTAGCACAACAATTACAATCAAAATTTAAACTTTACCACAGTATCCTAAATAAGCATAACAGTCCTCTCGTTTCTACATGACATGGCAACTACCAGCCATGAAGCACGGTAAGTTCAAAGAAATAACAAATACGGAAACAATGGGCAATAAGGAGAACTTGGAATGACCTTGAGGAGCCCACCTTTGATATGCAATCGTATTCTTGCGGGCTTTGCTAGATCGTCCATTGTGGTCTCGATCATGTGTAGCATGCGTAAACTAGAACTCACCAGTGTATCGAAGACCATCCTACGTCTGTCTCATGAATAGTGGTCTCCTATCCTCCACTTTCTTTATGGCCAGCAGATCTATGGTCACCAGAATTGTCATCGCTGCTGTTCTAGGACTCTTCGACACTCTTCATTAAGGCTGTAGGTGCCTTCTATTTTTTTTGGTCTGCTAGACAGCTGCCTTCTTACCCTTCGTGCCCCTCTCTTCCTTGGTATGTCGCTCTCCTGACCGAGTCAACCGGATAGCGTAGTGGTCTCGTTCGAGCATCTTTCGATCATGTCTTTGATAAGATGTCTCGAATAAGGAGTTATGTGGTGACTGGCTCTCCTGCGGCTATGGTTGATCAGCTGTAAAAATGCGTGAAATATTGCGCTCAGCTAATTGCTCTGCATCGACTTTAGTCTCGCTGGCTACGAAGCTGGCCGGTCGTGGAGGCGATCCTGGTTCGTCAAGCTCCAGCTCCTTCTACTGGCCCACAAGCCATCCGATCATAGGATCATCATCATCATCAACGAAAGTAAAATAAATCGAATCTGCATACTTGAGCTCCACTTCCTCCTGAATGCATTTAAGCCTCAACCTCAGATTGTAGTGAATATATACAAAGTCATTAAGGTGCTTCTATGTCAAACGGTTCCTTTGCTTGTTGTGGATGAGGATGAAGGTGGACAAGTTGCGCCCAGCCAACAAGAAGACCGTCTGGGAGAGGATCTGGATAGCTAACCAATTAAGATTTTTTGCGGATAGCTTAAAATGAATCCACTATTCAGCTGCAAAAATATTGATTTAAAATAGATATAAGAGAGTACCATATTAGTAACCATCTAATGCTAGGTGAATTTTCTCTCGATGAGTAACATACCTGAATTCATAGAAGATACCAGTTAACTTAAATATGCCACTTAAGTTAAATTACCTCTTCTAGATATAGGGCCGTAACTTTTGGATCAGACTCCATCTTGTAAATGACATTACGTAGAGCTGCCAGAAGCTCGTCATCTATACCAGTTCCAGCTATGTTGTATTGAAACCAGAGATTCAGGTAGTATGCTGCACATAAAGAAGACCGTCTTAGTAAAATTATGCAAGTATAGGACCAGTCTAATTTTCAATATTTTTGGCTACTGCTAGATGCAAGTTTCTACCCATTTAGTAGTCCCACCGCTGCTCAATGATGTCGATGTACTCCTAGGCATGGGCTGGATCAGCCTCGTTGATTTGAGCCTTTGCCCTCCCCATCATGTGATGCAAGAAGCCCATCTGGGGGTGCCTCTCACTATCCACGACCCAAAGCACTTCATATAATGGTTGGATAGCTTTCACTATCACATTGGTCCACTGCCAAAGGTCTGTCACGTCACCAAGTCTTTAAGCCTGCTCCCTTTAGTGTTGTGCCGAGCATATCTATGTTTTGCCATTCGAGACTGACAAACATCTGATGTAGGGCTACTTTCTTCTTAAAAGGGCTATTAAGTGCAATGTAGTTGGTAGCAAAGCGTATGACTTCTGATCTGAAAATCTCTTCCCCTGCAAACCTCCTCATTAGTGAAAGGACCCAGGTATGGTTATAAATATACCTAGTGATAGTTTGGGCCGTCTCCAATGTATGCTGCACCCTACGAATCTTCGCAATATCCATCAACATAAGGTTGATATAGTGTGTAGCACATGGGGTCCAAAAAATATAAAATCGCCACTCCATTTAGATCCCCCTAGCAGCCTTATATTATGTTCCATTATCGGTGACAACCTGCACGACATTCTCCTCTCCTATCTGATCAATCACCTCCTTCATAAGTTTGAGGATGTACGTGGAGTCGTGCACCTAATTAGAAGCATCAACCGACTTATGGAAGAAAGTCTTTGCACTATGTCAGAAAGTTGATGTTCTACCTGGTGGATCGGTCCAACCATCACACATCATAATTAGTTCATATATGAGCCATTTGCTCTTGTAAGAGGCAATCCATTTCTCTAACTCCTTATTGTTGTCAAGAAGCTCATTGTAAATGTCCTTCGGGGCTAAAGCGTCTATACCGGGACCGGTAGCCGCTATAGCGAAAATGATTGACCTGTAGTACGTATTGTTCGCCACATTTGCTGAAATGTGGCTAACGTGGAACCAGAATCTAATAGCTCGCCACATATCTTTCTTCTTATCCTTCTTCAGCATTGAGTCAACTCTCGGCTGCTTCGAATCTCTACTGAAAAAGGTATTCAGATCTAAATTATGGATTGCTACCAAAAGCATCCAGCATAAATGCAATATGGCCACCGCTTCTGCTAACGCCTTCCCTGACTGAGGAGGTCCTCATGAACACGGGGTATGCCCTGCTGCTTGCAGAACCGAAGCCCGACTCGTAGAACGAGGGCCCAAATGGAGCCCTATACCTAGCCACCTCCTCCTGCTGCCACTAATCATGCAGGCTTGCCTGCATGGCAGCCTGGATCTATGCCTCTTCTTCATTTGGAGCGGGCACCTCCTCTGACTCCTTAAAGTTAGAAAGGTAGCTCTGTTGCTCGATGTTCTACTTTTGACTTCTTGGAAGCCCTCTTCTCCGCTTCTTTGAAATCAATGAAATTATTTTTCATCAGCTGTCGAACCTCCTGTGGGCATTTGCAGCATATAGATACATCGGAGTGCTACCAGCTAAGTGTTGCTTCGATCTGGTTACCCCTCCTCTCCTGAACTCTTAGTTGCACCAGTTGCACTGCTACTGGTGCCGATTCGAGAGCATTCTCCCATGCTCCTAGCTAATATAGCGCTCTGGGTCCTTTTTTTTATGGCTCCATTCTTACACGGGTCAATCAAGTATGCCAGTTTATCAATTATTTAAAATTGGCAAATTATTATTATGAGTACGATAAATTTTTATCAAAAAATACATCTTATTTATCTAATACATAACCCTATTTTTTATTTTTTTTATTTATTTATGTATTTTTAATAATTTTTAGTTTAAAAAAAGGTTTATATATCATAAATTTAGAAAAATATGATTTCTACCTCAAAAATTACTTCTGAATTATGTAATACATACTACTAATTATTCATAATTTTTGGTATTAATTATATATTTAAAATTATTTTTTATATTTAAAAATAATTTTTAAATAATAATATTTCAAAAAATTAATTTCAGATTAGACCATATAGAACCCAATAATGGATGCTACATATATTTTTTAGGCCCTCGGGCATGCATAAAAGATTACTTATTTCTTAATTTTTTCTAAATTTAGGTCTAGCCTTCTTTGCACATGATTGCATGAAAGCTCTAATGAATGGACATCAAATTTTTATATAGAGTAGCTTGCATGTCCATAAATATGTTTCTGATTTTACATTTTTTTATTTTAAAAAATTATCTTTTTTAATCCAAAAATATATTTATAATTTTTAAAAATTATATATAATGCAAAAATTAAAAATTTTTATGTCAGCATATACATCGTCCATAGATCTACAACATATACAAAAATCAAGCCCAAATCGAAAAATTTGGCATGATCTCTTATTTTGTAATTTTCGAGCTATTTTTCAAGGGTCCTAAAAAAAAAGAGGAAGAAGATAGGAAAAAGAAAGCACACCTTGTTTAGCCTTGGCTCTTCCTTCTAATAGCCTGAATCAGTGTTGTTTGTGAATTTTTTGAAAATAGAAAACCAGTTCCATAAGTTTGGGAAGGCCTTCTTCGGCCTTCTCCCTCAGTTTTAAGCCGAACGCCAGGCCACAACCACAACGGGCGTTGTGGCATGGCAATTATTGCCATAGCGGGTGCTGTGGCAATAGCCGCCGACTCGGTGCAAACCGGTCAGTCCAAGTTGATTGGGATGGAATCGTTTGGTTCTGTTTAGTACCGGCCGGTTTCGATCGATACCGATTAAAAATTACTGATTGCAGGCGGTATTATTGAGGTTCCGGCCCCGTTTTCCTATAGCGAACGAGCGATAAGTTAAGTTGTGTGATCAAGGTCAAAATATAGAGATCGTGCTCCCAAACCATGTCTAGACCTACTCGAGGCGGCCTACTTGGTGTGCAACGAGTGTGATCTCTTGGATTGCTGATTTGTTTAGGAGTTTAGCTCCTACTATATCAATTGAAGATGAGGAAACTCTTACTTCCCCTTCTCATGACCGAACCACTTCACTAATTGGACATTTGGCCCTTTTTACTGAACCAAAAAAACTTATCTTCCATCACTGAATTTCTACGACCTTTCTTTCCAAGATGCAATCCTTAGCGAATATCTTCGCTCACTCCACTGATAGGTTGACTATGGGTGACAAAAAGCCGGTAACCTTTGTCTTCATCTATCATGGAAGGCTTAAAGGCTTAAACAACTTATGGCATGTTGAAAGAGCAACTACGTACTTATTCTCCTATGATCGTCTTGTTATGGGGAATCGAGCACACTAGGTTACTGAACCTTTATGTTGCCATAAATAAGACTTGATCTTCAAAATGATTTTAAAACTAAAGCTCCAAATTGATGTCATCATGTAAATAATTCACCAAGTATGATTTCTGGGAAGTACACTCCCTTACATTAGTGTTTCATTAGAGACCCCATCAAAATTTATATACAATAACTTCTTGAAGTAACAACAGAGATGAGATTTCAGGTTTACCCTGGTCTAGAATATTATTTGATGGAAGCTTACCTACACCAACTTTTGGAATTCTATGATCATCAAGCCACACTATAAAAGCCTCTTCTCAGCTACATGTTTAAATTACATGCTCCTTTTGTAACCACGTATGTTAGATTTTTGTAACCCAATAATGTTAGATTAGATTATTCCTTAAACATGATAGGATTGCAATCCTTTCATGTTCAGATCAAGAGCTTTTGTTGTGGAGGTTGAGCTATCCCATGTGATCTATTATGTGCGAAGAACTAGCAGTTATTTTAATTTGCAGAAGATAAAACTATAAAGCTTTTGTGATCAACTCTCACAAAACAGCAGTTATTAATTTAAAGTTTAACACATGATCTTAAAGGAGAAAATCCTCAAGCTGAGTCATTCTTTAACTTACAAGGAGGAAGAAAACACTGAAATCCATTCATAATTATCAAAAGTGTTGCTAATTTTTTCAAAATGGTTATCATTGCATATGTCATCTATTGAAAAATTATAAATCATACGTTGTACCTTCTAAACAAGTCAACATAACCCAAGATTCATAATTCTACTGAACAAAAAACATAATGCAAAACATATGTAATAAATATCTATTCAAGTATCTCTCAAACTACGAAATTAATCCCATCACTGGAATCTGATCTGATCTGATACACTGATACTAGTGAAGAAATTAGTGAAAGGAAGTACCCCAAAGTCAGCTTCAAAGTTAATACCCATATGCATAAAATGGACATGTGAACATTTCACTATTGCTCTCAGAAGGATAGTTAACTTGTTCTGTCCTGATAGCCAATAAAAAGCATAACAGAGACCTCGAGTTCCAGCACGTGCAGGTTAAAGCTGTTAGATAGGGATTGTGCAGGGCCAATGCCAACACCAGGGACAGATCAGCATACAACCTATTAATTCTTTTATAAATATTTTTAAAAAGAAAAGGTACTATGTCATTCTTTTTAATTTCTTCAGAGCATGGCACCTGTGCCAACATGGCATAGCAAAGTATGTGCCATGTTGGCCAGTGATCGGCATGCCTACTGGCACCGACAGTGAATTCTTGATACTACAAGAACAAGAAAGAGAGAAAGGGAAATACAATCAAAAAATTCACAAAAAGAAAGCAAAAAAAAAAAAAAGAATTTACTTGTGCTAACGTTCAGCATATGTTCTTACTTTTTCCCAATATCATCTGATGCTCAATTTTCAAAATTCCATGTTCCCAATCCAAGCTTATAACCCTCAGCATAGTTTGCAGATGTTGCTTCCCTTAGATTAAGTGGTTTGAATGTTGATATTGCAGATTACCTTTCAAAACTCTAAAAATCTTTTTGCACCATTTTTATAAAACAAAAAAAAACAAGTCCAGTTAGTTTTAAGAACAAGGAGAGTCCACAAAATATCTTCACCAACTTTGTCATACTATTCCAGATTCTTTAATCAACAAAGAATCAGATATCTGGTTAAATACATTACTGATCCATTCTCCAATTGTTTAAGCATTTGGCTTTATCTAGTTAGTTAAAATGGAATCACAGCTAAGTTTGCTAAAGGCTGCAAGTTCAAACCTCCTCTAAGACAACTATTTGTTTAATTAACCTGGTTGTTGTTCTGCCCCCCTTTCAGTCTCCAACATTCATGATCCCAACTGCACGTCAGGATGGTGTTAAACCTAATGTTCATTGTTGTCTCGTTCTCTAATTGCTTGAGCATTTGAGATCAATTGTTGAGTCATTTGAGAGGGATCAATTTGTTAGTTAACAAAGCAGCTATATATATCATTCACAATTTTGCCTAGAAACCATTGAAAATAACAACTTAGGGAGCAGGCGACAACTTACTTGACTGGCACTTGGAGGAATCGAACTACTGAAAAGGTCCTCATTTATTGAAACAGGCAAAGGAGGCATCTGACTCATAATACCAGGCATTTCACTCATGCTGTTAAAATAAATAAAGCATGTTCACAAACTAGCAGCAACACCCAATAACACATATATAATTTATTAACTAACAGCTGCTAATTCAAATAATAAATTATTATGACATGATACCTTTTTATAATAGTTGTAATGTTGTTTCTTGTGCGACAAAAGAGTTTAATGTTATTCTGTATCTGCAAAAGAAAGTACTTCAATAAAAAATAAAAATTAAATATAAACATTCGCTGCCGAGAAACTCTGCACTCAGATGCAAAAAAATTAGAGAGACGGAACAGAAATACATAGGAGAATGTTGTCATGTTTTGATTGGAATCTAGAGAGATGAAATTAGAGCACAAGTTACTTAAATAATGTGTAATAAATATTAGGTTTCTTTCTTTCGATTTTCCTGTGTTTATTTGGCCTATCAGGTATTAAAAAATGGTTGAAAAAATAATAAAAAACAGCCAGATCTAATAAATTTGTGTTGGCTCTCCTTTCAAAGGATGTGGATTTCATCAGAAATGAGGATCCACAAAATTGGATGGATGAAGGCCTTCACCTAAATAGATATTCTTTGTCAAATGATCTAAGTTGTGAAGGCTTGTGGTGGGAAAGATGATACCTGCAGAAGTTCTTGATTATGACTTACATGTATCTCTTCTTCCATGTGCCTCGTAGGACTTACAACATTATAAGTTAGCTATTTTCATGTTGATGATGAATGAAATGTAGATCTTGTACCAAAAGCTATTATACCATCCTTGTATCTGTCTGAGATTAATAATTTGAACTGTTTGTTTGTTAAAATCCAATGCAAAGTCCAATAAAAGATTTATGTGGGCAATTATGTGTTTGTTGGTTCTCTCATACTTTCAAATCCATAAGTGACTCACTATATAATAAACTGGTTTATGCATCGACGTAGAACTCCTACCATTGATATGTGGCTATGTCCAGGTTTGAATTCAGTAATTATGCCATCTATTAGTTAAAAATTCATAAAAAATTCAAAATAAATGAGGTTTGTGCTAATTTGACTAATTCTATATTTAATTGAGATTCAAATTTTGATCTTTTAACACATCATCATGCTTAGCTCTAATTTTATCAGATGTCTCTAGAGAGACCATGATGTTTTGTTCTAATATAGCCATGTTCTGAAAAGGCTGAAGCAACCACCTAATTTCTCAACATATCCTAATGTTCAAATTTTGATCTTTTAACACATCATCATGCTTAACTCTAATTTTATCAGATGTCTCTAGAGAGACCATGATGTTTTGTTCTAATATAGCCATGTTCTGAAAAGGCTGAAGCAACCACCTAATTTCTCAACATATCCTAATGTTCACTGGACACCTTAGGACTTGGGCAACCTATCAGCTAACTCCCCCTGCTCGGGTTCAATTGTCTTGGTTGCTTTAACCAAGTGTTTAAAGTGGCACATTAAGAAGGTGTGCTAAACAGAGTAGTTAAAGAACTAGGACCAGTGCAAGTTAAAACCTAAACACCCATCCGCAACACTAGATGAAACCTACTAGTGGAATCCAGCCAAAGGCAAAAACTGAAAGATAACATGTTAGATTTTTTCCTGTCTTCTCCCCTTTCCATTCTATTCTTTTCTCCAATATGTTCCCTCTCTTCTTGTTCCCTTTCTTTCCCCTCAAGGCCAGCAAAAACACCTGCTGGGCGACACAAGGTTGGAGAAAGGGAAGAAGGTGGTTTCTGATCGGAGGGAGGCTGGGGAGGGGTCTTCCCCCCGAACGCCTGCTTCTAGCCTGACATGGGTGGAGGTGGTGCGGGACCCTCCTCAGCAACCGATATGGACGGACTGTGGAATATCAGACGAGAGCTGAAGGTTGTCCAACAACGTTTCCCCGAGGTGTTGATGTCGTCGCCGGAGTGGGTGTCGAAGGAGAGGGAGCTGTGGAACACATTGGTGATCATTGTGTGAAGCTTCGGGCGGTACGTCCCGGTGGAGGGGCTTGCTAGGGAGTTCAGGATGCGGGGGAGGCTGGAACATGAAGTCCAAGTCCTGCCATGATGGACGGCCACTTTACAATCCGCTTCAAAAGTGAAGCCGATCGGGAGGCGACAGTTAAGAGCGGACCCTGGAGCGTTGGGGGCCAGCTTCTAGCAGTGGAACATTGGCAGCCCGACTTCATTCCTAGGTTAGGATGGTGAACAAGACAATGGTGTGGCTCCGGCTCCCCCAATTGCTTGTGGACTATTAGGGGAAGGACGCGTTACTGGAGATCGCGGTGAAGGTGGGCCGGCCGATCAAGGTGGACGACTACACTGAGCAACGCCGACATTTGGGCTATGCAATAATTAAAATAGAAGTGGATATTGGAGTTCCCCTCGTTTCGGGGGTCTTCATCGGTGCGGGAAATGGCAAGTTTTGGCAGGCTTTCAACTGTTGACCCTAGTGTGATTTTGATATTTACAAAGCCATTGAGGTTATATTGTAGTACTAATGCTTATAAATTAAGTAATTTGGTTGATCTAGTACATAAATGATTAAGGAAGAAAGAAATGATACATTCTTGATATGCCTTGCTGATACAATTAAGACAACCCTCAATAACTCATCTAAAGACCAATTTAATGGAATCAGTTTGATAGACTTAAGAGTCAAATTCCGTTAGTTGAAGTGCAATTCTATCTTTTCCATATTCAAAGAGATGAAACTTTCATGTGCTAAGCATCATAAATGAAAATAAATGACTTGCAATGTCTTTTATAAGTTGTATGCGCAAATCTAACCTAAAGATGCAGAAAATCAGGATTAAAATCGACCCCAGAAAGCTTGGAGCCGATCCTGGCACATTTGGCACAGGTTTCGGGTCGACCCCGGCACAGTACTCGGGTCGACCCCAACAGTCAAGACAGAAGCTTGGTTTTTTAGCACCCAGAACTCAAGTCGAGCCCATCAAAACTCGGGTCGACCCCAACTAGCATCAACAAAAATTTGCTCTCTAGAACCTCTGTCAGAGCCGACTCCATCAAAGTTCGAGTCGACCCCAGACAAACTCGAATCAACAAAAATTTGCTCACTGGAACTTCTGTCAGAGCCAACTCCAACAAAGCTCGAGTCGACCCCAGACCAACTCGAGTCGACCCCAGATCTGCTCGGTTCGACCCCAGCTCGACTGACAGCCTAACGGCTAGTTCTGCAGAAGTACTTTTTAAGGCTCCAACGGCTATAAACGGCTAGTTTCTTCAATCCAACAGCTAGAAACTGATAATTGGAGGTTGGAGAAGTATTTAAGAGCCACTATTCATCAGAAAAAAATATCTTTGTGAGAATTTAAGTGAGCATTCAAGAAAAAGAGCATATTCAAAAGAGTTCAATTTATTGCTTCAGTTCAAATCCAAAAAAAGTATGTTGAGCAGAATTCAAGTGCCTTCAAGAGCTCAACCAACTCATTAAAGAGTGAAGCAACATCGGCGAAGAAAAGAAAAGCGCTTTCAAAGCGATAAGAGTTCTCTTTTCTTCTCCTTAGTGTATATTTGTTTTATTTGCTCATTAAGGAGCTTTAAATTGTGATTTACTTATTCTCCTTGTAAGGTTTTTGTTGGTGATCTCGTAAAACCAGTTGTTAGGTTTTTGTTGGTGAGCCCGTAAAACCAACTATTAGATTTTTGTTGGTGAGTCCGTAAAACCAACTGTTAGATTTTTGTTGGTGAGCCCGTAAAACCAACTGTGTAGGTTTTTGAATTGTGAGCCCGGTAAAACAATCCAACTGTAATCTGAGGAATTATAGTGAATTCCTAAGGGGACACTTGGGGAGTGGTCGTAGGTGCCTTTGAGTGCACCGAACCACTATACGTGCTTGTGTTTGCATTGAATTCTTTGTGCTTCTTTCTTTACTTGCTTCATTGTATTGTGTAGTTGTTCTAGCTTAATTTCTTAACTAATTCACTCATGATTGCCTAGAGCTTAATTACTTTTGCTTCCACTGCATTTATACCTTTCACATAGGTTAAATTGTGCACTCATTTATAAATTAATTTGGGATCATAAAATTTAGAAAACCCAATTCACCCCCTTCTTGGGTTGTCACCTTGGGCAACAAGTTGTATTAGAGCCAAATGTTCTAATATTAATTGTTGATCTCAGGACCAAAAGCCAAGGATCATGGCAACTCAAGTCGGTAGTTTTCTATCTGAGGAACAGTCAACAAATAGGCCACCCTTATTCAATGGCACAAACTACACTTACTGGAAAGCATGAATGAGGATATTCATACAAGCACTAGATTATGATATATGGAGTATCATAATCAAAGGACCACACACACCCACAATTAGTATAGATGACATGGTCATCCCTAAGCCCGAAAAAAAATGGGATGACAATGACAAAAGGATGGCCCAACTCAATGCTAAGGCCATGAATATTCTTTATTGCTCGCTTGATACAAATAAATTTAATAGAATCTCAACATGTAATTCTACTAAAGAAATTTGGAATAGATTAGTGGTCACTCATAAGGGTACCAATCAGGTTAAGGAATCAAAGATAAATATGCTTGTACATAAGTATGAATTATTTAAAATAGAGCCCTCTGAATCAACAACTGAAATGTTTACTAGATTTACAGACATAATAAATGGTCTTAAGTGTTTAGGTAAATTTTATTCTAACTCTGAATTAGTGCGTAAATTCTCAGGTCTCTACCTCGAATGTGAGAGGCCAAAGTAACAACAATTCAAGAGACAAAGGACCTCAACACATTTCAATTAGAAGAGCTACTAGGGTCACTCATGACTTATGAGTTGACAATGAAGCAAAACTCTGAAGTAGAGGTCAAGAAAAGGAAGACCATTGCTCTGAAGTCTACCATTCCTAAAGAAGACATTGAGTCAGATGACTCTGATAAGGAAGAGGAATACGATGAAGAAGAAGTAGCAATGCTTGCAAAGAAATTTAGAAGGTTTATGAGGAAGAAGAAAGGATTTTACAAGAAGAAGCCCTTCTCCCAAGGTAGCTTTAGCAAAGAAAAGGAGAAGGACAAGGAAAAAGAAAAGAACATGCCCAACTGTTATGAATGTAAGAAGCCCGGACACTTCAAGTTAGATTGTCCACTATTACAAAGGAGGCCAAAGAAATTCAAGAAGAAAGCCTTCATGGCTAACTGGAGTGAAAGTGAGGAATCAAGCTCGGATAAGGAAGAGTAGCAAAATACAGCTCAAATTTGCTTCATGGCACATGATGATGATCAGGTAGATTCTGAACTTGACTATGATTTTACTGTTTATGAATTGCATGATGCCTTTTTAGACCTTATGAAAGAACATAAAAAACTTATTCACAAAAAGAAAACCTTGAAGAATGAAAATCAGACCCTAATAGAAGAAAAATTAAAACTATCTAACGATTATGAAACATTAAGTAAGAAATTAACTAATGAAACTGAAACCTTCATCAAAAAAAATATTGAACTAAAAAGAGAAATGAAAAAAATATAAATCTTTAATAGATAGATTCACACTCAGCTCAAATAAGATAAATATAATTCTAGACAGTCAAAGAGCTATTTATGACAAAGCAGAATAGGGTATAGAACAAACAGAAAACAAAAATACCTAAATAACCTGTTTGTAAAATCTAAAATGAAAACACAACTTGTTATTGTTGTAACAAAGTAGGACATAAGGCTTATGAATGTAATTTTAGAAAATTTAATAACAAATCAAATAAAAAAAGGCAAATAAAATTCAAGAGAATCTAGGTTCCAAAAGGAACCATAAATACTAACCCTAAAGGACCCAACATAACTTGAGTACCTAAATTGGATCCTTGATCTTGTTTGCAGGTGTGTCTTACAGCCAATAGAAAGAATCAGCTATGGTACCTAGATAGCGGCTGTTCAAGATACATGACAGGTAATAAAGATAAATTCATCACCTTAGAATCCAAAGATGGTGGAGTGGTGAATTTTGGTGACAATGGCAAAGGTTACATTATTGAAAAAGGTAAAATAAGTATCACTCCATCTACTTTTATAGATAATGTTTTGTTAGTAAATGGTCTAAAACATAACTTGCTTAGTATTAGTCAATTTTGTGATAAAGGCTTTAAAGTATCTTTTGAATCATCAGTATGCATAATTACTAGTCCCAAAGACAATAGTATTGTACTCGTAGGACTTAGGCATGGAAATGTCTACATGGTTGATCTTGATGATCTAGCCATAAAGAATGGTCAATGCCTAGTTGCTATGGAGGACAAAGTAAATGACATTAGTTGGTTATGGCCCCGAAGACTAGGACATGCAAGTATGGATTTGATCTCAAAATTAGTTAAAAAGAATTTACTAAAAGGTTTGCCAAAGTTAACTATTGAAAATGATAAGATTTGTAATGCATGTCAATTAGGTAAGCAAACAAGAGCATCTTTTAAATCAAAGAATATAGTTTCAACTTCTAGGCCCTTGGAACTCATCCACATGGATCTATTTGGACCTACTAGAACTGCAAGCCTAGGAGAAAAAAAGTATGGCCTAGTAATTATGAATGACTTCTCAAGGTACACATGGGTTTCATTCCTTGCACGTAAAGATGAAGCGTTTTCAGCATTTCTGAAAATTTACAAAAATGTTTTAACCGAAAAGAATACTACTTTAGTTCTATTCGTAGGTGAGTGACAGGTTGCTATGGGCCCCAACCAAAAGGCGAGGGTGTACGCTAGAGAAAGGTCCAGCATACCGGTGACGACCCGAAGCAGTATGTACCGGTCTCGTACTGGTCCCGTACCGGTCTCATACCAGTCTCGGTTGAATGGCCGGATTTTGGGTTCCGACGTTTTTTTTCTTGAAGTTGTCTCTATTAGATCTTATTGTGTGAAATTAAGTAAAATTTGATATTTTTTTATTGCATTTTTTATAATTTTTGATGTTTCCATATTTAGGTTTAGGGTTGAAGATAGATGATGCATCTTATTACTTCCTTCCGTTCCAAATGATACAAATGATAAAATGATACACAAAATATCTTCAAATTGAGATACAATCATTTATACACATTTAAAGCACTCTCAGATATCTAAAATCGGGACGAGTGCCGATGGCTCTCGTAGATATCCGAATCATAAGTATAGTCAGGAGGAGGCAGATCAACCCAATCAGAAAGAACGTGCACCAGGTTATAAGAACTGTCAGATCTCTCGCTCACGTTCTGGGTCTAAGATGTGTTTTCTGACTGTGTAGGGTCCCATCCGAATATGGCAGAAGCAAAATCCGATGCACCATATCCATATTCATATGCCTGAGGTTGTGGATAATAGAATCCATATCCGTATGCGAGCTCATCTACAGCTGTATCCGGTCTTCCTGAATGACCTCGAGGAGCCCATCTTCAATATCCAATGATATCCTCACGGACTTTATCAGATGGTCGACCGTAGTCTGTATCTTGTGTAGCATGGATAAATTGGGACTCATCGATAAAATAAAGACCACCCTCTGGCCGTGTCTCATAAGTGTCATATTGTCCTGTGCTCCCTCTATGGCTAGAAGATGCATCACCATCAGAACCTTCATCGTTGCTGGTCCAAATCTCCTCCTCGACACTCTCCATTGGGACCCTTTGTTTTTCTTTCCTGGCCCTCTCTGCTTAGCCATGTCGCCCTTCTCTGCTAAGCATCTCTCAATCAGCTCTCTGGAAGGGTGTCTCGTACCAATTATGTGGTGACTGGCTCCTCTGTGCCTGCAGCTGATCAGCTCTGGGAGTGCATGGAATATTGCGCTCAGCCCATTGCTCTGGATCGATCCTAGCCTCGATGGCTATGAAGCTAGCTGGTCGTGGAGGTAATCCTGGCTCGTCAAGCTCAGGCTCCTGCTGCTGCCCTACAAGCCAGCCGAGTAGTTGATCATCGTCATCATCGGTGAAGGTCTCGTAAATCAGATCTGCATATTTGAGCTCCACTTCCTCCTGAATGCTCTTTAGCCTCAAGCGCAGATTGTAGTGCACATAAACAAGATCGTTGAGGTGCTTTTGTGTCAAGCGATTCCTCTGTTTGCTATGGATGAGGGCGAATGTCGACCAATTGCGCTCACAGCCACTAAAGAAGATCATTTGGAAGAGGATCCGGATAACCATCCGCTTTAGATTTCTCGTAGACCCGCCAAAATATACCCACCATTCAGCTGTAAAAATATTTATGAAAATTACATATATGATAGCGCCATATTAGTAACCAAGTAACACCAGGTGAATGTCTACACCAGGTGACGTACCTGAATTCATACTCTGCTTGCTGATGACAACCGCTTGTCCAAAACTGTAGCTGCCCTCTCTAAATATTTTGCTTTATGAAAAATAAGCATGTTCTAGCATATTAATAATTGAAGATGCCGGTATACTTACACATGCTGCTAATTACTAAATCATAGTTACCTCTTCAAGATATAGGGCCGCAGTTTTTGGATCATGCTCCATTTTGTAAATTACATTACACAAAGCGTCCAGAAGTGTGTCATCCATACCAATTCCATCTATGTTGTACTGAAACCAGAAGTTTAGATAGTATGCTGCACATATACGAGATTATCTTTAATCTTAGAATAATTATACAAGTATATCCATCACTATAATTGTCAATGTTCTTGCTTACCTGCAAGATGCAATTTTCTACCCATTTGCGCTTCCCACCGTCGCTCAATAATGTTGATGTACGACTGGCCATGGGCTGGATCTGCCTCCATAATCCGAGTCTTTGCCTTGCCTATCATGTGATACAGAAACTCCATCTGGGGGTAGATCTCGCTATCTACGGCCCACAACACTTCTTATAATGGTTTGATAGCATTAACAATTGCAGTGGCCCGCTACCAGAATGATTGTCTCGTCACTAAGTCTTCTATCTTGCTTCCTTCAGTGCCAGCATAAGAATATCTACTATCATGCCACTCGGGACTGACAAACATCTGACTTTTAAGGCTCTTTTTTTCTCGAGAATGCTATCAAGTGCAATGAAGTTGGTAACAAACCGTGCGACTTCTAGTCTCAGAATCTCTCCTCTTGCATACTTTCTCATCAGTGAAAGGACCCAGGTATGGTTATAAATACACCTGGTGATGCGTTGGGCCGTCTCCACCGTTTGCTGCACCCTACGGATCTTTCCAATATCCATCAGCATGAGATCGATACAATGTACAGCACATAGGTCGCGAAAATATGTGGTCGTCGCTCCATCAAGATATTTCCGACGGCCTTATATTGCAGCCCATTATCAGTGACGACCTGCATGATATTCTTCTTTCCTACCATATCAACCACATCCTCCATAAGTTTCAGGATGTACGAGGTGTCATGCACCTGAGCCGAAGCATCAACCGACTTGTGGAAGAAGATCTTCACATCACAATATGTTAGAAAGTTGATGATGCTCCGCCTAGTCAGACCGGTCCAACCATCGCGCATGATGGTTAGTCCATATATGGGCCACTTGCTCTTGTAGGAGTCAATCCATTTCTCCAGCTTCTCATTATTGTCAAGAAGCTCACCGTAGATGTTCTTCGGGCCTGGAGGAACAACACCGGGACCGTCAACTTGTATGACGGAAATGACAAACCTATAGTACGTATTGTCTGCCACATTCACTGGAATGTGGCTGAAGTAAAAGCAGGATCCAATAGCTTGCCACATAGTTTTCTTTTTATCCTTCATCCACATTAAGTCAATCCTCTGCTGCCTTGAATCTCTGCTGGAGAGAGCATGCAGATCTACATCATGAATTATCACTCCTGGTGGAATCCCTCTAGATGAGTTCTTTCGACAACCAAAACCCTACAGCATAGATGCAATCCAGCCACGTTCTCTGCCGATGCCCTTCCTAACTGAGGTTGTCCTCAAAAACTCTGAATCTTTCAGGCTTGCCTACATGGCAGACTGAATCTCTGCATCCTCATCTAGATCCTCAACCTCCTCTGGCTCCCTAGAGTGATAGGAAGGTGTCTCTGCCGCTCAGCGATTCACCTCCGCCCTCTTCTTGGAAATCCTCTCCTTCGCTCCTTTGGCCTCAGCGAGATTCTACCTTATCAGCGCACGGATCTCGCCTGGCAATTCGGACATGTAGCAACCTCACCGGAATTTTCGACTAAGTGTTGCTTCAACCTAGTTACCCCTCCTCCCTTGAAGACCTTGTCGCAATAGTTGCACTGAAACTGGTTCCGTTGCCCCTCTCCCCTGACTCTTCGCCTATAAGACCAGCCAATATCACGCTTTGTGGGGTAGGTTTTCCTTGATGGCTCCATTCCTACCATAAATTGACAACATATCAAAAAATTAAACCAAAATAGAAAATTTTGGCATGACCTTTTTTTTAGCAATTTCTAAAGTATATTTTTTAAGTTACTCATTAAAGAGATAACATAGGAGAAAGAAACCACACCTTAAATAGTCTCCGCTAGATTTTTTAAGAAGGATCTCCTCCTTAATTTGTAGGCTATCTCTCAAATCTGCCCTTCTTTAGTGCTCAGAGACCGGTATGCTCGCTGGATTTGTGATCTCTCTAGAAGCTCCCGTTCGGTTTTATAGCCGAACGAGAGAGACACGCTCCTCTCACGGGCGCTTTTCTTTTAAAAATCTGTCCCCGAAACGGCGACAGAAAGAAACATGTGGCCGAAAGCCACGTGCTTTGAGCTATATAGCACGAATTGTGGCCGAAAGGGCCACAGTCCATGTTCTGTGGCCGAAAGGAAGCCACAGCGTGCACGCATTGTGGCCTTTCGGCCACAACATTTATAAAAGAAGTAGTCGTTGTCAGCCACTTCTTTTTTAAACACGCTGTGGCTTTTCGACCACAGTAAAAAAAGTGGCCGACAACGGCTACTTTGTTTGAAAAACCATAGCGCGTCGCGCTGTGGTTTACAAAAATTTGAAAAACTGACGTACCGGTGCGAACCGGCTGTTCGCACCGGTACGTCACCGGTACCGGCTGGTACAGAGATGTACCGGTCGGTTCTCCAAAAAAATCAACTCGATACCGGATTCCACGCTGATCCGGTACCGGTTTAGAGAAGTACCGGTACGGCAGATCCTGCGCCAGAGATTTGTAGGCACTGTTGGGCAGGGAGGCTACATGGCAAATTGAGGGTAGGTGGATATGGAGATTACGTGTGCATCCCCGAGTGGCCTTGTTCATCTGGAAGGTGGTGTGGGGATGTCTACCGACCCGGGATGTGTTGTCTAGAAGGGATGTCAGGATTACTCCGGTGTGTAAGGAGTGCACTACCACAGAGGAGACCATCAGCTACGCTCTTCTGGGGTGCCCCCGGGCTGCACAAATCTGGCAGTAGGCGTCTGTTACCTTACCACGGGACGTGAGGTCGATGGAGGCTCTGGCGATTCACATAAGGATGTTAGCGAGTAGACCGGGGACCGTGGAGCGAGGCATCACTGTTGCCTATATAGCGTATCATATTTGGCTAGATAGAAATGCTTGCATTTTTTAGAGGAGGATACCCCCGAGGGCAGTGAGGGATAGAGCCATGCGCCATGTGACCGAGATTATCGCCACAACCTAGTCACCTTCACCGAGGTGGGTTAGGGACATCTAGGGCTTCCACACCGCTCCTACAACGCCCTGAGTGACTGTTGTCTCTTAGGAGCCCCCACCTCCTGGCCACCTCAAGGTGAACTTCGACGGCAATGTCTTGGCGGGCGGAGATAGTGGAGGGACTGGATTTGTGATCCAAGACCACATGTCTAGGCTGGTTGTGGCAGGCAGGCGGCGCAGTTGTGACATGACTGCTATTGGAGCCGAGCTCAGGGCAGTATGGGAGGGGATCACCTATGCGAGGAGTGTCCTAGTGGCTGACTGTATCATCTTAGAGGGAGACTCTACTATGGTGATTGAGTGGATTCGCCAGGTGGAGCATTAGGGCAATGGCCATCCACTACTCAGGGATATCCAGCGATTGGTGTCCGGATGTCGCTATATCCAGGTTTCTCATATTTATCCGGTAGCGAACAGGGCTGCTGACTGAGTCGCCTCCTTTGCTGCTCATCATTCGAAAGAGGTCTTATGGATAGGGCCCAACGCTGTCCCTTCACCCCTATGTCATCTTATTTTCCTTGACTCTGCTGGTAGTACTTATGCTAAACTGATGTGAGCTACCGTTGTACCAAAAAAAAAAAAGCCAACAACAGTTATTACCTCTGATACCGGTTGTAGCAAGTATCCACAACTACTGCAAACAATGATAAGCTATAA
>JAOXJJ010000640.1:19373-30757 GCA_025769935.1 Phoenix roebelenii | reverse complement strand
AAGTGACAGTGGTTGCTGCTATAGGCAGTGGTGGTGATGGGCAGTAGCAATAACAGATGATATTGCTTCACCAAAAAATGAGGAAGAATTTTAATTTTTCAATTTCTCCTATTTCTGGAACCCTTAAAAAATCATTAGTTTTTATATTTTTGATTTTTTTTTCAGGTGCCTCAATCTATAGGCACCCATCAGAACTTATATAGGCCCTTGTGGCACCTATAATCTTCCTGAAAAATTAACTTTGAACATAAAATTTTCTATAATGCTAGTTATACAGTTTGCTAATTAAATTCCAACTAAAAAAGGAACCTCCTTTTTGTTTTGAAAGTAAGGAAGGTAGAGCCATCAACTGTCATGTTTTAAGACAACGGACAAGATATTATAAGAGAGAGGAGAAAGAAAAGCAAAAGGGAAGAGATGGAAGAAGCATAGAGAGAAGTAAAATAAGAATAGACTCGAGAAACAGAAGCAAAAGATAAGGAGGGAGAAAGAGGTGGGAAAGATGATAAGGTGGATCAGGGGGTTAAGCATGGAACAGGGTGGCAACATTAAAGGTAAGTTTCCTGTTTGCCACAAGCCATATGTATCCACTCAAAGAGGCTCAAGTTCTTGATCTTGGAAAGAAGGTAATTAATTTGATAATTTTTTTAAAGAGCGATTTAGTGTTTGATTTTACATTTTTCACAAAATATGCTAATTAATAAATTAAGCATATTACCAAAGGTCCCAACTTGTCTACTTCAAGATGAACCAGTAACTTTTTGATGAAGAATTATAACACCAAATAAAACCGCTAATTGACCTTGAATCTCTAGTTATCAAACAAAAAAATTGATATAGCTACAGTATAGGTACATTACGCTAAGCAATAAAATGATACTCCAACATCTCATACTGAGAAAAAGAAAGTTTGTCAGATATCAATACCTTAGAATACTATCCTGTTGGCCCTTTTTCTCAAATATTAACTATATCAGATAATGATGAAGATGTACATTTTGAAACTCAAAATTGCTTGTCAATCCTTATTAACACATCAAGCATTGTGAGCTTTTGTATATGGATTGCTGTTGTGATAACAGCAGAGTCCATGTACAAAACACCATATTTTTACTCCAAGTATAAATCAAAATCAGATTAACATAACTTAAGACAATCTTATAATTAGAACATAACATTGTACATTGTATAATATTGAGTATCATTTAATATGTAACAATATAGAGTGATGATAGTAGTCTAATATATGTACTCCCTTATGAAGAGTATATATACTGCCAGTGAAGCCAAGTCAGCACATATATTGCATAATATGGTGTAGTAAGTGCACATACTTAAGGTATTAATTTTAATGAATCTTATGCATTGTCTTCAGAAGGAAATAATTTCATTAATATGGTTTTTTAAACTTTTCAATGCTATGCTCAAAAGCAACAACCTGACTCATTGATTAAATGAACACACTACAAAGACTTGAAGAACATTAAGTGTGAACATAGTTTATTAGAAGGTCGAAAAGTAGGTGAAGGCAGATTCTTGTGAAGTTGAACGGATAGCGTGAAATGAGGAGCAAATTACTACGATTCTTTATTGTATCAAGTGATAATTTGAAACAAGTTGAAGTACCTACTAAAGAGCAAAATATTTTGACACACCGAGCATTCATATAAACATGCATATCCATTAAAGACCAGCAAAGTCATCAGCAGTTGATTGTGACACTGGATCCCCCCATGAAAAAAAAGCGAAAATGCACAGCAATAAAAAATAAACTGGCATCTT
Source organism: Phoenix roebelenii (assembly GCA_025769935.1). Taxonomy (NCBI): domain Eukaryota; kingdom Viridiplantae; phylum Streptophyta; class Magnoliopsida; order Arecales; family Arecaceae; genus Phoenix; species Phoenix roebelenii. The sequence goes on along the minus strand of JAOXJJ010000640.1, from coordinate 28,975 downwards.
ATTTTTAATTATGCCTCTGAGACATTGTTCTATATTGGACAATAATGGAACTATATAAGAACTTAACATGCTAATAAGAAATTCGGTGACCTTCCTCTCAATCTGTGAGCTTCTATTCCTTGGGTCTTAGTGTAAACAGGAAAATCACAGGTGCAAATTCATTATTTTAGACCAACTTAAAAATTCTGGGAGTACAGTGAGATACAACCACTTTGTTCTGATAGTGTGTGGTAGCATGAAGCCATGAACAGATTCCAATCATTAATAGCAAGAAGAATATGATGAGTGCAGCTCAAAGAGTCAAAGTGGGGAAGATCTAAGCTACTAACCTGAAATGTTGCAAGATTAGCTGCAATTCTGTTAAAAAGTTGAATATTTTCAGCTAGAAGATGCCTTGTTGCACCGTCAATTACAGGGGCAGCTTGAACAAACAATAAATAATTATGATTAGAGAAAATGTCTGAAAATTAACAATAAACAAAATTATATTTAACAAGAATTTTTTTGATATAAGTGAATTATCAAGAACTGAACCAGAAACCAAAAGTGGATGCAAAAATATCTGCCTATGCATCCAATAAAAATATCATTTACCTGTTTTGCTATTATCTGACCTATGCATCAAGTGGATGCAAAAATAAATGGTTTTAAATTTTTAATCATATGAGACCATGTTTTCAATGATCTAAGCATCAAAATCTATTGGTTTTCACTTTTCAATATATGCATGTTTAAGCATGTGTAGATCATGATAAATAAATTTTAGCCTGTTAGTACAATGGGCACCACCAATTTTTGTACCCACATAATGCATAGGTTGAAAATCTCTAACAAAGATAATTTTTATCTCTTGGAGTTTTTACGAGTGTAGATCATAATCAACCTTGTGGATTTCTGATTTGGACACCCCAACATTAATCTTTGAATCATTTATGCATGCATGCATATATGGACATTTCTATGTGTGTGTGTGTCTGTATGTATGTATGTATGTAAATGTTTAGTCAGGTGAAATTAGAAAATGGGGGTGTCATAATGACAATCCAAGCTGTTAACATGGTCTACTTTAAACTGCTTACAGAACAAAAATCATGCCATTAAGAGACCCCAACCCTATGTGTTTTAGTGGTAAAAAATGGACAATTTGAATACCACCATACAATGCTTATTTTTGACTATTAAAACACTATAAGCTAGGGGTCTCAAAATTACCTACTTTTTCATTTGTAGGTGGTTTAGAGGTAGCAAATCACATGCAATTGCCTGAATCATTATTGACGAACAGAATCCCCATCTTAAAATTTCTCTCTATATATTATTCTCAATTGTTTCACCAATCCCATTTATGGTGCATAAGCACTAAGAGCACTAACAATCTTTTGACCTAGAATCAAAATAACAGCCATTAACATCATTTATCCCTTTTACTATTATCCTACATTTTACCCACCATTCTTCAAAATTGAAAATTTTGGTCCCTAGCCTATAGAAGAAAGATACAAGATGAAGTTGAGATTGACAACCAAGTTTAATAATGCTCAAACTATGAAATAAATATGTAGATCTCTTTGTAGCTCTAAGATCTGCACATTTCCTCATTTTTTTTTTTTTAGTTTTAAGTACACATCCTATCATGAATTAGTATCTCAAATACTATTTTTATCAGTTTAATTTTAAAATTATTTATGAAAAAGAATTTGTAATTTTTTTGACCACTCAATGCATAGGTTAGGCCTAGGGGTCTCCAAATTACATGAGTTTTGGTATATAAATAGTTTAGAGGTAGTAGATTGCATCCAATGGATCTAATCATTGGTATTGAACCCCCATCATCCGGTCAAGACTAACCAGATCCGACTTGAAATGAGTTCTAGTTCACCTCTCTCACTCCCCTCTCTCTCTATAATATATATATATATACATATACATATGCATATATATATACACACATATACATATATATACACATATACATATAGACACATATATATATGTATATATATACATATATGTATGTCTAAACCAGATTTTCTTCATCGTTTTTGGGCCTAGTGCGCCCGCATTTGATAGCCTCGCAGGGTTTAGCGGGCCCATTCCTTCATATCTTCAATTGTGGATTCGTGGGAAACTCAGAATGACAACTCCTTAGTAGGGGTATGTTCACTGGAACTATACGGTTAAAAAAGTCGTATTTCGAAATCTTCGACTGGGCCGGATGGACGTAATAGACGCGATTTCGTAACAGAAGGCCGCCGAATCCAACATTCGAATGATTTGGAACAATCCGGATGAGTTTGATTAGATGACGTTAGTCTGGACCGTTCGGAGCAAGCAGTAAGTCCCTCCTTCCAACAAGACTACCTTATTGGAATTTGAGTCTGGTGATATATATATGTATATGTATATATATATATATGTATGTATATATATATGTATATATATGTATGTATATATATATATGTATATATATATGTATGTATGTATATATATGTATATATATATGTATGTATGTATATATACTGAAGAGGTCTTGGCAATAACTCTCATAGTTGAGTCGAGGAGCACAACTTTCCATGCCAGGAAATAAGGCCCTCCTTACAAAAAATAATTAAAGAAATAATAATAAGCTAGCAACAATTGAAAAGAGAGGGAAAATGAGAGATCTAGATCCATTACATGCATAAGAAAGAAAGTAGTAGGAACTTTTCAAAGAATGACTTCATGGGAAGATGTATACTTCCACGAATTGTTGAACAGGCAAATGATAGGTTTCTAGAGTAGAAAGGTATCTATTCAAAGAGTGGCAGGAGGCTTGCTTGTTTAGGAGAAAACTAAAGATAGAAAAGGAAAAGAAGATAATTAGTAAAAACCAAGAAAAATGAGTCTAGAAACACACATGATGAAAACAGAAGTATGTAAAAAGAAGGAACAAATTGGATTAATTATCTAATAAATGAAACCCCAACGATTAAAAATATGTGAAAGAAAAGTATGGCGATTATACACTTAGAAGGGACAAAAAAGGAAAGGACAACTTAATGCAGAAACAAACCTACAAATCACCTTGTGAGGATATGTGATGGAGTAGTCAATGTTATGTAGGCTAGGATATTGGATATTGAACGATACTAGGCTATACAAGGCATGCCAGAATAACCCAGTAGGATAATAACAATGGGATTATATGTTGGCACAGCTATAAGACTATAAGACTATGTACCAAGACTAAAAACATCAATGCAGGCAGTGATAAGGCTATTATATGACCATTTTATTGTATGGAGTGCAAGTTTGAACGAAGAAGAAGGTCAATGTTACCTGGACATTGGCTTTGGCACTAAGTATGAAGTCAGGGTCGGCGGAACCATCCCAAACTGGGTGGTTCCGGCCATTCGGAGCCATCCTGGCAGCTGACCAGCACAGTTCCAGCAACAGAAACAAAATTCGTTGCCGGAAGGGGAGGAGAAGAAAAGACAGAAAACGAGAGAGCGAGCGGGGAAGAGAGGAAGAGGGAGAAAAAGGAAGAGAGAGGGAGGTGAAGGCCGGCCGGTGGAGGCCAGCGAGCTGTGTGGAGAACGCTCCTCCAAGCTTCTTGGCTCCACGGCCGAAAAATAGGGCGAATCTCCTGTTTTGTTTGAAATAGAGGTCCGGCTTCATTTATTATCTTGCGTTTTTTAAGTGAAGTCGGCAAATCATTTCGAATGAAACAGGAGATCCGCCTTGTTTTCTTACCGCAGAGGTTTCTTCCGCCTCCTACCCGGGTCGCTGGCCTTCATGGCCCTCCGTCGGCCTCCACTGCCCTCTGCCATCCTCCACCGGCCTCCCTCCCTCTCTCCCCCTTCTCTCTATTTTTCTCTCTCCCTCGCTTCCTTTACAGTGTCAGTATGGGACCGGCACAGTACAACACGGATTCGTAAAGAGTCGTCCCACCAAGCAACCGATATGGTGCCTGGTATCAGTTCCGCCGACATTGTGTAAAGTGTTTAAGCATATCAAGCAAGTCGGCCGAACCGAGCTAAGCCGACCCAGGGGGAACCAGGTCAGTTCACATGTTTTGTACAGAATCGGCTCCAAACCAGTCAAAACTGGTCCCGAACAAATAAGACCCGGCCAGACTCTCCCAAACCAGCAGGTTTCATACGAAACCAGTGTAAACTGACCAGTTCGCATCGAGTCAGGCCAGTTCCGAATCGGCCCCCCTCCCTCCTCTCTTTCTTTTTGTTTTAAAAACTTCTTGGGCCTTTCCAACCCATTCGAATGCCCTCCCTTCCCTACGGCAAAAAATACGCTGATTCAGCACAACTGAAGGAGGATTCAACTCTAAATAAGGTATGCTATCTCTCCCCTATCTTATCTTTTCTTTTTTCTTTTCTTGCATCAGAACGACAAGATCCGGTGGAGGAGCGGAGCGGAGCGGAGCGAGCCATAAGTGGGGCGTCCACAGTAGCAACGCCAAGGCTCGGCTCCCAAGCACTCAGGTTGGGGTGCGGTGGCAGAGCACCCACACAGTGAGAAACGGCGCAGGCAATCCCTCACGGCGAAGGGAGATAGAGCCGAGCTGGTGCTTTGGATCTCGTGCAGCGAAGTGGCTTTTGATCGAACACCTGGCGGGCAGCTGGGATGCAGGATGCAGTGACCGTGGGAAGTTAGGATCGGAGACCAATGCGGTGCGACGCCCAAGGGTGGCAACCAAGGGCAGGATGGGGCACTCTTCGGGGACGATAGGGTCGGCGCAGTCGTGGTCGGCGGTGGCGCAAGGAGCCCTAAGGTGGCCGAGATGGACCACCCACCAAATCTCGGCGAAGGAGTTGAATGCGCTGCAAAGCCACTTCTCCAAGTTCTCCAACTATCGATCGAGAAGGTGGAGAAGGCTCGGAATGCCTAGGCATCGTCTGCAGTGATTGTCCGAAGCTTGGGGTGAAGCATTCTGGCGGAATGGGTGGCTTGGGACGTCCGAGCGCGGGGGAGCTTGATTACGATGTCGAGTTCTTCTGAATGGCCGAGGATCTCACAACACTTCGGTTCAAGAGTGGGGATGACTGGACGGCGGTGCTGGCTGGGGGACCATTGATGGTGGTCGGACAATTGCTGGTCGTGGAGGATTGGAGGCCGGACTTTGTTCCATACCTAAGCTTGGTGAACCAGATAACCCTGTGGATGAGGCTGTTGGGCCTGCCGCTCGAGTTTTGGAAGAGAGCTCCCTCCTTGACATCGCGGCAGTGGCGGGATGGCCATTGGAGTTGGACGGCGTCTCAGACCAGCTCCAACAAGTGGGGTATGCAAGAGTGAAGGTGAGCTTGACACCTCCAAGCCCCTTCGACCAGGTACTTTCATCCAGGGGGCAACTAGGAGAATATGGCAGGGCTTCATCTACGAAGACCTGCTAGCGGCCTCCTGTTCCTCGTATGCCAAGATCGAGCACGAGAAGGCTGAGTGACAGCATGCGAGACCAAGGGTGGAGTCCGACATTGGTGGGGTAGAGGCCCCCCCATGACGACGAAGGCTCCGGAGGCCCCTACGAGGACGCCCACGGCAGGAGGCGCAGCGAGGGCCGGTCGGCTGGTCTTTGGTCCGTGGATGGCTGCGAGGCGCATCCGCCAGCCGAGGGCAGCCGATGGCAAGGGAGACATAAGGAAGAAGAAGACCAAGTCGCCACTTGAGTCGACTCGGCGAGTGGCCACACCGGAACCAGGGCCGAGTTTGCCATGGAATAGGTCGATTGCGGTCGAGTCGTCACCGAATACTGAGGGCTAGCAGAAGCCCAAGAAGGTGGCAAGGCGCAGCTCGCTGGAGAAGGCGGCCATTGATGGGAACTCAGCACCGGCGACGAAAAACTCAGGTATGCTTCCTGCTGACTCAGTTCAGGCTGGGGTGGAAGTGAGTGGGCCTCGCCAGGACTCGGCTTCCTTTCAAAACGGGCAGGGTGTTGGCTGTGTAGTAGGCCGGCCTGCAGAGTCCCAAGGTCCAAGCCAGGCCTAGGTGTGAGGGGAAGGCCTGAGCGCGGCACAAGGATCAGCTGGGCCTGTCCCATTGAAGTAGGCCAGGAGCCCGTCTAAGAAGAAGCCTATCCCTATTGGGCCTACAAGCCCCAGGCCGAGCGGACTCAAGCTTGCCCACCCCATGACGGAAGAGGGCATTGCATAACAGACCGAGGACCAACGCAGGTTCCGAAGCCAGAGCCTCTCGTCGACGGTACATGAGGGTCGGTCGAGGGAGGTTCGGGCTGAAGCAACAGGGGGCACGGCCGACCAACAGCATGGCCTTGGTGGCCCCCTCACAGCTTGCCCGGGGGCGAATACGGTGGCCGTCAAGTCCCTAGGGTGGAATTAGGCATCGAAGGAATGGGAGATGCCCATTGCCCGTAAAGGGAAGGCCCCCAGCTCACTCGCGGGTGGGGAGATAGGGCCAGAGACAGCAGCTTCTGACAACATGGGTCTTAGTGGGCCTTCTTACCAACAGATGGCTCAACAGCTAAAGGAGTTACTGCTGAGGCCTAGGTTGGAGACTAAATTGGCGCGACCAGGACCTAGTGGGAGAATTGGGCCAGAGGGTGCGGACCGGCTGACTGCTACCCACCTTGCGTGATGAAGATGCTATTGTGGAATTGTCGGGGAGCTGGTAAGCTCTCTTTCAAGCCGGCTTTCTGCAGACTAGTTTATATGCACAACCTAGATATCTGTGTCCTGATTGAGACTCGTCTGTCAGGAGCTAGCTTGCAGCAAGTGAGGCATGCTATTCTCAATTCCTGGGAAAGCTATGCAGTGGAGTAACAGGGATTGTCAGGGGCAATCCTAGTGCTTTGGCGGCTAGGTGGATGTAACTTAGACATATTCCACATGCGCAAGCAACAGGTGATCATAGTGGTATCAGAGGGGAACAAGCCCCCGTGGGTTCTCCTGGCAGCTTATGCGAGCACGAATTACAGAGGGAGAAGAGTGCTGAGGGAAGAGGATATTAGTCTTCTCCAGCTGGGGTACCTGATGATGGTGATGGGTGACTTCAATTGTATTAATGGTCCGAAAGAGAAGCGGGGGGGAAGCCCTTCACCAACATGATCGAAGTCAGGGAGTTCCAAAATTTTATCCAGGGCAATGGACTGGCCGCCTTGGTTTTACTGGACTGAGATTCACTTGGTGCAACAGGTTAGGGCGTGCACGCGTTTGGGAGAGGATCGACAGAGCTTTTTCCACAACCAGCTAGATCCAAAGATTTCCAGACTTTTGGATACGTCATCTACCCTAGATTGCCTCAGATCACTGCCCGGTCCTGCTGAGTACCTTGCACCTTTTTCTAGTTCATAGTCCTTTTTGCTTCGAGAAGGTTTGGCTTTCCTATCCCCGATCATGAAAGATGGTGCGTGAGGCATGGCAGATACCAATGCGGGGTGATGTGATGTACAAGGTGACCCAGAAGCTGGAGCTGACCAGGCTCTGACTACTCAGATAAAACAGGAAAGAGGTGGATAATATCTTCAGAAAGGTGGAGAAAATCGAAGCAGCCATAGCTAGCCTCCAGGACCAGGAGGTGCATGGGCTCGGCTTATCTAACACTGAGCAGGGGGAGGTTAAGGGTCTACTATCCGGGCACCACTCACTTCTCAGGCAGCAGAAGGTATTCTGGAGACAGAAGTCGCAGGTTTAGTGGATCGCAGAGGAAGACAGGAACATGAGGTTCTTCCACCAGTCTACCATCATCCGGAAACAGAAGAATAGAGTTGGCAGGATCAAGAATAGCAGCGAGCAGATGAGTAAGGACCTTGATGCCATTTCACGGACCTTGAAGCAGTTCTTTACGTCGAGGTCGAGGTGGACCGATCCAGGTGGCGACGGCGGTGCAGCATGGGAGCCCCCTTGGCACGAGTTTCGAGGGTTGAGAATGAGGCGTTGGTCGAGCCAGTGTCAAAGTCTGAGGTCAGGGCTGCCTTATGGTCTTTGGGTGAGGATAGGGCCTCGGGTCCGGATGGTTTTCCCCTAGTCTTCTTCAGGAGGTATTGGCAGATCCTTAGGCAGGAGGTGACGGCAGCTGTCCAGAGATTCCTTCAGTCTTCCACGATGCCGGATGAGTAGAAGAGGACCTTATCACCTTAATTCTGAAGTGACAGGATCTGACGGAGCCAAGCCACTTCCGACTGATCAACTTGTGTACCACCCTATACAAAGTCGTGGCAAAGATCCTAGTCCAACGAATGAAGGGGGTCTTTCCTAGACTAATATGCCCGGAGCAAAAGGCCTTTGTGAGTGGTCGGTCCATCTCTGACAATGTGCTAGCTGCTCAGGAGTTCATGTGTCATCTACAGAGGGCACCGAGGGGCTGAAGTTTGATGGTTGTTAAGCTCGACATGAAGAGAGCCTACGACAGGATGAGGTGGGGCTTCATGACTCTTGGAGTGCTTTGGTTTATACCCGCTATGGATCAGGTGGATCTAGGGGTGTGTTCAGTCACCATCTTTTGCCATTCTTCTAGTGAATGACTCACCGTCACTGTTCTTAGAGTCTTCGGTTGGGCTGAGGCAAGGATGCCCCTTATCACCGCTTCTGTTCATTATTTGCGCTAACTACTTATCAAGAGCACTACGGCACGCCTCAGCGAGGCAGGAGGTGGAGGCCTATAGATCGGCTTCGAACTCATTTCAAATCTCACATCTGCTATTTGTAGATGATTGCTTGTTGCTGGCCCGGCGATTAGACGGTCAGCGCTAGCATTTTGGAGAATTCTGGGGGAGTACTGTGCAGTATCCAGACAGCAAGTCAACCTGGCAAGTCAACAATTTGCTTCAGCCTGAAGATCCATCCAAACATGAGGACGGCTATTACCGACATCCTAGGGATGGGAGAGCAGAGGGGACCTTGAGATACTTGGGGGTCTCGATCTCAGGCAGGCGGCTACGCAAAGTGAACTGCATTCTTATGGAGCAGGGCATTAGGAGCAGGCTGGAGAGTTGGCAGGTGGGTACCCTGTCGATGATGGGCAGAGTCATTCTTGTGAGGTCAGTCCTGAGTTCGATTCCTATTTATCTGCTATCCCACTCCTTGGTGCCTATTGCAGCATTACGTTGTATGGAGCGACAATTTAGGAGCTTCCTCTGGGGGTGGTATGGGGGCAGAGGTGGTGTACATCTTTTGGCATGGGACTCCATCTGTCAGCCGACCAGCAGTGGGGGGCTGGGGGTTCATTCATTGATTGAGCGATGGGAGATCCTCACATATTAAAATATTGAAGTAATTATCATCGATTGAATACACAAAGATTGAATAACTAGTAGACCATATAAGAGATATAAAATGAAGGTACTAAGGAAACCAAAAGAATAAGATCAAGCCAGCAGGTACAATTAATATAAGCTTGTTGCAGGAACAACTATCATGATGTCATATATATCATTCAGTAATTTAAAAGCAGTTAAAAGCTTTCCTTCTAAAGATAAAATAGGGATGTTCTTTGATGTTCATCTGCCCGATGTGAAGGTAACAAAAGTTGGGTACAACACAATGGGAGCACTCATACCTTCTGAATGGTTGTACTATTTGATGAGAGCACAAAAGTGCGATCTACATATCACCTAAATTAGTGTTATTGCTAACTGATAATGATAAATTCACCGG
>JAOXJJ010000640.1:0-12007 GCA_025769935.1 Phoenix roebelenii | reverse complement strand
TCTTTGCTGATTCAACTCTGAATCTTCTCGAACTCTTTCCGGCTTGTCTTCCCTTGATCCTCCACCACCATAGTGCATATAGGGGTCTTGAAAAAGGAAATGGATCAGGCTCCACAACCCAACATCAACAACAAATTCTAATAGCACGGCAAGGTCGGTAGAACCGTTCCGAACCGGACGATTCCGATCATCCCAAGCCGTACTAGTGTCTCACCAGTACGGTTCTAGCAACGAAAACGGAACCTGTTGCCGGAGCTGCAGAAGGAGAAGGAAAGAAAGAACTAGCGGGGGAGGGAGGGAGAGAGGGCAGGATGCCGGCGGAGGCCGCGGAGAGCGAGGCCATGGCTGCTGACCCTGTTTCAAACCAGCTGCGGTATTTAAAAAGTTCGCAATTTTTAAGTGAAGTCGGCAAGTGAATCTGCAAGCCCGTTCAAGATAGCCTCCTACCTGGTTCAGAAATTCGGCCGGTAAAGAAGCCGATATGAAAGGCTTCGGTGCACTGGTCGAGTCCAATTATTGCAGTTGATTCGCCAGTCAACTCATCCCCTTATTTTGATGTTGGGACAGATTCAACTTCAAGCTAGGCTTTATCGGCCAGATTCCCGAACCAGGTAGAAGATTTAGTGGCTGCTTTGAATGGGCTTGCCAGATTTATTTGCAGACTTCACTTAAAAATCACGAATTTATTTAAGGCTGCGGCCGAGGCCGGCCTCCAATGACACTGCCAACATCGGCCACCCTCCTCCGACCCTCTTCCCCCACTCGCTCTCTCTCTCTCTCTCTCTTTTCCTTTCTACACGGTCCCTCTCTCGGTATAGGCCCGGCACGGCCTGTACCGAGTCATCCTGCGGAAAACTGGTACGGTGCCCGGTACCAGTTCCTCCAACCTTATAACACAGTTAAGAAAGTATTGAAAATAATATTCTACTAACATCTGATGCCAACGAGCTACTAAAGCAAGAAAATCAAAGAGGCCACAAAATTTGATTCTACAAGACCTGAAACACCGACCATAAATGTGATTCAGCACAAGACTGGATTGCTAACTACCACATGTCTAGATTATACCAATTTTGTTTGCAACATCCAAAGCGTCGCAATCCGGGGTCAATCTCACATATGCCTTTTTCGTGCCATCAAGCCTGTAAAAGCATCAGAAAGGCCAGATTCAGAAATGCTTCAAGGCTCAACTACAGATGATGCAACCTGGATAGCATATTGGATGGGATAAAACTTGCATTGGGAATACCAAATGGACACCAACCTGATCAAAGTATTGACTTTCTTTGCCTGAATGTCGTACATCTTCACAGCTGCTTTGATCTTTTTTTTGTCGGCTTTGATGTCAACTATGAATACAAGTGTGTTGTTATCTTATCTTCTTCATGGCAGATTCGGTGGTCACGGGATATTTGAGAATTTGATAGCGGTCAAGTTTGTTTCTTGGTGGAGCACTGATTCTAGGATATTTTGGATTCCTCTCTTTCTTAAGGGTCTTGGGCCAGTGAAAAGTTACAAAAGTGTGAATCTTCCTGGCCTTCTTTTTCAGGGACGATGTTCCTGACTTCACAGCCTTGGCAACCTTCAGAGCCTGAGCTTTGCCATCAGGCTTCTTGGAGGTGGCTGCTTGCAGATGATCATACAGCATTACATGAGAACATGAAAATTAAGAAGCCATGTTGCTTTTAAAAGGATACAGTATACCAAGAAATCATCACAGAGTGTCATACCACTAGAACTATACATTTGGGAGGACTTGTGCTTATTATGCAGAGATTTCTAAAACATTTTTTGTACATCACGTCCAATAATTTAGATCTTCATTCTGCAACCTAGATTGATGAAATTTTAAGCATAGAGTTCTCTCTTTACACCGTGTGTGCACTATAACTGCAGTTACTGCACTCATATCCGAGACGCCGCACATGTGATCCACATGCATGTGCGGGACTCTTTAACAGCTTTTTTTCCCACGCAAATTGGGGGGGGGGGGGGTGTTGGTTGCGGAAGGGTGCTTTGTAGCTCTGGGGTCGACGGTATGTGTAGGATTCCCGGTCTTCTCTTGTAAGGCACATGAGAGACCATGAAGTCTAGCATGCATGCTAGATAATAACTCAGGATCTCACTGACAAAAGCTAGCCGGAAAGTGTTATTTAGATTCCGTAGCCTTATATAAGTACCTAATATCTACCTCAATATCAGCAGAACCGGTATCGGGCACCATATCGATTGTCTGGCGAAACAAATCAGTATGGGTCCACGCCATGTTGGACCCGTACCAACACAGCAGAGGACGGGAGAGAGAGAAAAAGAGAGAGATAAGGGGGAGGGAGGGAGGCTGGCGGAAGATGGTGGAGGTCAGTAGAGGACCGGTGGAGGTTGGCGGAGGGCCGTCAAAGGCCGGCGACCTGGGCAGGAGGCGAAAGAAACGTCCACAGCCAAAAAATAGGGCGGATCCTCTGTTTCGTTCCAAACAAGGATCCAACCCTTTTTTTATTTTGTGATATTTAAGTGAAGTCGGCAAGAAACCTTCGCGACCGAAAAATAGGATGGGTCCCCTGTTTCGTTCGAAATAGAGATCCGGCCTTTTTTTTTTTTAATTTTGCGATGTTTAAGTGATCTAGAGGAGCATCTTCCGCGCCACTCGCTGGCCTTTGCCGGCCCTCCGCCGACCAGCCTCCACCTTCCTCTCCCTCTCCCTCCCTCCCCCGCTCTCTTTTTTCTCTCTTTCCTTATCCTTCTCCGACAATGGATTTCGTTTCCGTTATCGGAACAGTGCCGATCATCCGTCGGGGCGGCTCAAAACGGCCAGAACCGCCCGGTTCGGGACAATTCCGCCGACCCTGATCTACCCAGTACATAGCTGATGTGGGACTAAACACATACTTACACGAGTCCTCACATGCTCCTCCCATTTAAGCCCATGCATGCCGGACATATTTATATAATTCATTTTGTTGATATCTATATGTTCTAGTTTTGTCGCCAAGTCTTCTCATTAATTAAGACATTTATCATTTTGCAATACCAACTAAATCAATAAGATTTCGTGATCGTGCTAAAGGCATCAAGTCATACCAATAAAGAAATAAATAATTATCTGAACAATGAGATAAGCTGCAAATTGCTGATTAATATGTTTTGAATTTGTCTGCTTCGCACATTGCATTTATTTAATCAATATGATGGTGATAAAGAACTTACATTTGCTCTTTTGATTTAATGCAATATCAATAATTATATAACTAAAATTCTGACATACATAGCATACCTTTAACAGGTGGGGCCATCTGGCAATGTGAATATATAACTTCAGAATATCAACTGCATTCGGTCATGAAAACTAGTGTTAGAAACATGATGCACACAACTAGGATATAATAGAGTTACTATCCAGAAACCTATCAGAACAATAGCTAACAAGTTAAACTGTGGAGTCGTGCACCCAAACAACCTTAGGTTAATGGCGACTACAATAATTTACCTGATTCAGGAACTAAGAGATCCGTTTTCTGATAGATTCCAATGTCATTACAGAAAGTATAAGCGGAAAAGAAAAAGATAGATAAACCATATAAATAACCCACAGCAGAAACTCAGCCATTTCAGATTGCATTTGTATTTCTATTTTATTTCAATTAAGGACATTGTCATTTTAACGGTTTGTACATGAAGGTTCCATTTGCTTTACAAACAGCTTCACCAACATAAAATAATGTAAATTTGATGAAAAGAAATACAAGCATAAAACTCAAAACCTTCTGGTGGAGGACTTGTTCCACAGCAGTTTTCATGCAAGAAAATGATGCACTTCAAAATTAGAAGAACCATATCAAATATACAAAAGGCATCTTCAAGCATTCACCACATGCAAACAGACAACTAATGAACAACATTTTCATCCTCAAGCTAGGTGACTCTCTTTTCATTTTTCATTTTTTTATTGCACATGAACCAGACAAAACAAAAGCAAAAGAAGGTACAGAGAAAGATGATTCAGGAAAACTTTTGTAGGTTCATGGAAAACACCAGAAGAAGTGAAGTGATAAACAGTTTTTTAATATTATATATTGAATTCATTTGTGGGGCTAAACCTACACATAAAAACAAACCTAAGACCCCTTTTACCCACAAAACAAGATAAAGACTACAGTAAACAAATACGATAATATCAAATCAATTAGAAAAAAAAAAAGTGGATAAGTGTGCTTACTGCAAAATCTATCATGCACCTAGCAGGTATTTCCCACTCCAGAGAACCCTCCTGGCCCAGTATGTATGTTTATATGCAGTTCAAATCAAGGATTAAGGTGCTACTATGTGCCGAGCACATACAGGCATGTAGCATACCAGGCTTGGGATGCAATGCAATCAGCATGTCCAAATCATAATTGTTGTCTCACCAAAGTATATGCATAAACATGTATGCACCTATATTCCATAATTTAAATATTTTAGACCTATTTATAAACAAGTACACATGTTGCTTAAAAAGACCAATTTGAGGCTTGCCTTGAGAAAAGGCCCTAGAAGAAGTTACTATTTTTAATAGCTCATGGTTCACGTGAAGTACACACCTTGTATTTACACAACATCGATTACTTTCACAGAAATAATAGGGGAGAAACCAAAGTCCAAACCTAAGTTTCATATTGCTGTTTTATGTTTTTATTTTCAAAAACCCAAGAAAAATGAACTAGACTGTACAACATGTATGATGAAACCTTTTGTTTCTTTAAACTGCTTCTTAAGTCTTTAGATCTTTTAGTACCAAAGATTTATTGCTTTCAAAAATAGTGAAAACAAAAACAAGGAATAGCAGAAGTTTTGTACAAATGCTACCTCTTTGGTAAAAGAAAAAGGATGGGAGGGGGAGGGACCAGCCCACCCATGTAGCAACCCCACTACTGGGCTCCCTTCCACCACCAGGGAATGTTCGATACAGGTCGTAGGTTTCGCGTGTCTTCTCTGACCCGTGGGCTCATCCCACTAGGTTCACCGCCTCACGTGTGGGTACGTCACCCCAGCCCCACCTCGGTACATATGGAAAGAAAGCATATCCGCCAACGAGCCGTTCGGGCGTGGGGCATCCGGTCCCCTAATTTAATCGACGCCCGCGCGTTTCGAACCTGGACAACTTGGATGGAATTATCGCCCCCTTACCACCAGGCTACTACCTTGGTGGCAAATAAATGCTACATTCAACATCAATTTCCATTTCACCAATTTGCAGAGAAAAAAAAAACAAAAAAACAACAATGATGCCAAACAAAAATTTCCAAATTTGACTATTTTTTTGTTTTCTTTGATGAAATCATGTCCCTTTTGGTTTTCTTTTCCAAATTTTTCTAATCAACCAAACATATCCTTAAAGCATCGGGATGTCGGGCTACCATATATTCAAATAAAAAGAAAATAAACTAGTAAGGTAAGTTTTATTCATGAAATCCTTATAATTTCTTACATTTGAACTGCATATAAGCAACATATTGTTAAATTTCACAAAATCACCAAACAACCTAACTAGGGTAACAATTATAAAGTTAACTTAATTTTATTGATATTAAATTCTAATTTAAATAGGATTTTTCAAAATGCAAACTAAATAAGCATTTTATGCAAGCTAGATCAACTTACATGGCAATTTTTATAGTCTTCCAATTTGTACTTGAAACCAAGGATTTAAATCTTAGTCCTACTGGCCCCATACCAATTGATACATATAATACCAGCTCGGTGACAATACTCTGGTCAGTGGGCATCGATACAATAGTTTGTTGAACCTGATCCTGCCAAATCAAGGCAAATCAAGCCTGAATTGGTCCTGGCACCATTCAAAATGCCTTTTAAACCCATTCTTTTATGGTGAATTCACCATTTGAAGGTGAAACAGCTAAAACAGGCTAGTGTGGAGGTCAAAGGATAAGGTGCTAGATTAATATGCTGGGGGATACAAACAAGCTTCTTGCTAGGTGACAGCCTCCCCTATTTTCTCAAAATTTTTTCAAAGATTCAAGGATCTATGATAAGCAAAACTTAAAGAAATTTAGCCTCCCCCCACTTTTTAGTCTTTTAAAAAAATCCAAGTATAAATGATGGAGATATTGAAGAAATTTACATGGAGATTATGTTGTAAACGGAATTAATGGTGTATCAACTCTAGACTCATGCCCTGATCAAAATCAAGGAAACTGGGTTTTTTCGGATGAACATCAAAACCATCTCTAATTTCATCTTAAACTTAAGAATAAACCTAGCAAATGGTGTTTATTGGGGTTTACTTTTGGATGTCTTGATAATCTTTGGTATCATATATAGCTCAATGACTTCGAAAATCCTAGTTATGTTTCAATTGTTAGTGCATAAATATAGATTTTCAATGTATGTTTAATTGCAAGTTATGATATGTTATGAAATAAACTAGCAATAAAAATATTTAGAGCACATAAAATATATTTACCAAAACATGTAGGATTAAAATAATAAAGCATAAAAAGGCCAAAACAATGTCTACAGAACCGTCCTGAACTGCACCGGCAGCAGACCAGGACTGTTTCGGCAAGGAAACTGAGATGCGTCATCAGAGGGGGAGAAGGAGAAGGAAAGAGAAGAAAAGAGAAAACAAGCGGGAAAGGGAGGGAGAGGGGGAGGGACGGAGGCCGGCAGAGGGTGACGGAGGCCGGCAAACGGGGAAGGAGGTGGAGGCTGCAGCCACAGCCACAGCCACAGCCACAGCCGCAGCCGCAGCCGGATCCCTGATTCGTTCAAAACAGAATTTCGGCCGCTAAAAAATTTTGAAATTTTTAAGTGAAGTTGGAAAATCACTTGCCGATTTTACTTAAATATTGCAAATTTTTTTAGCAGCCGAGACTCTATTTCGAAGGAAACAGAAATCCAGTCACAGCCTCTGCCTCCTTCCCCGTTTGTCGACCTTCGCCACCCTCCGCTGGCCTCCGTCTCTCTCCCTCCCTCTCTCCCCCTTCTCTCTATCTATTTTCCTCTTTCACTCCTTCTCCCTCGTCTCTTCTACTGTGTCGGTATGGGCCCGACACGGCATTGCGCAAGCTCATACCAACTTGTCCCACCAAACAACCGGTACGGTGCCTAATACCGGTTTGCCGATATTGGGCAAGAAGATTTGGAGGCCAACATAGATTGTACCACATCCCTGTTGTACCAAAGCACGCCAATTGATACCCTTCGTCAATATGGCACAAAAAATAACACATGCTATATTGGCTAGCCATCCATACCTTGATATTTGAATCCTTGCTTGAAACCTTATTTTTTTATATTTTTCATATGAATAAAACTGAGACTGAATATTTGATATTGTGTAATGTATATGATAGCAATTTGCAACGTTTTGATCATTCCATTAAATTGCTATTCATAGTAATTGTTTCGCAACTTTGTAGTTCATACTTGACAACTGGATGTGTGAACTCTAAATACACTTTAGCTTCGTAAATCGAAGACCCAAGAAGATCACATTTTTTGCATATGCTAACTAATAACTAGACAATTAAGTTTACTACAAATGTTGGGTTTTTTATTGATTAGTTCATAAAATCTTTCATATTTGCATATTAATCCCTGTCTTTATGTGTATTTTAATCCTTGAAATCTGATGACTAATTGCTTATAGCTTAGGTTAACTAGATGACAACAAAGTAATATGTTTATATTCTCCTAACAGTGTGAATGTCATATATTCTAGACATTTTTGGCTGTCGCTCTTACACTTATCAACCCCTTAACTTGTGCCCCTCTGTCGTTGGTCCCCTAGTGACCAAGTCTCGAGTGACAAGACGGAGAAATAGAGAAGAGGGCAAAGTGAGCAAGAACAGGCCAAGTCCTGAGCCTCCTTAGTTGTTAAGCTGGAAACTAGTGGAAATACCAATTTGTATAAATGGAGAACTTCACAAGGATTTTTATGTAAATATGAAAATTAGGCAACAAGATGCAAATATGAAAGATTTTAGGAACTAATCTACAAAAAACCCTAAAATATAATTCTTCCATTTGGACATAAAACCAATATAGCCTCATGAAGACTCCATTGCTAATATCAACACTAAAGAATCTAAATTGTCTATAATGCAATTTATGTCCACAATCAAAATATAATTGATTTGAGAACCTAAAATCACAAAATTGATCACATTCATGGCTATATCAAACAATAATGTGATGTAATTGAACATGTCCCTTTTCTTGTACAGGGGACCAAAAAAACCTGATTAAACAAGGAAATGACAATAACCTTTCCATTCATCTAAATTGCATTTCTTCTTGATCATGCAAACACTAAAGCTTTAGTGAGATCTTGATTCCCATTTGATCACGTAGACCATTTAATTACTTTTGCACAACTATTGGATTATACATGTTGTCTAAGCATGCTTTAACTGAATCCTTTAAACAGCCCCTTCCATGAGCACATTGCAAAGAGAAGGCTCCATGTTTTTAAATAGGACGAAGGAACTTGATTCAGTTATCTTGTTATTGAAATGTTCATAATGGTCCATAGGTCATGAAGAACAAAAGTTGGACCAGTAGTTTGTCTAATTTTTATTGGTAAATCTTTCCTCTTTGACAAATATATCACATTCTTCTCCATGGAATTAATCTTTGCTCGGGTTATCCAAGAAAGAAGACAAAATTCCCATCAAACAACTTGATAAAGGTTCTCCATAAGGTATAGGCTGCTATTATCTGGGTAACTCCAAAATAATCAAAATAGGCACAAGCTGAAATGGTAAAATTTAGTCTATGGAGTGGTCAACGCATCAAAAGTCAAAAATTGATGGAACTAACTATGAATCTTCATTGATACCAATAACAGCTAAATTCCATTAGTAAGATTAGCAAGAGTATAGCTGACTTACATGAACATTTGTGAAAGAAAAAAACAAAAAACTCCACTATATGCTGCAAAACAAGAAAACCATGGAGGTAATCCAACTAGTTTTCTATAAAATACTAATTATATTGCAAATGCAAATATGTGTTTGTAAGTTTGCTTATAGCCAATACTACTTAGGTAAAGTCAATACTAGATGTGAACTGATAGTGAATCAAATTACAACATCCAAACTTACAATTTCATGACTAGACTATCACCTTTCAGTAAAATTCTCATGTACCATAATCAAGGTCCGCCGTACCGGCACCGGTCGGCGTACCGGTGGCGGCCCGGACCGGTACGAACCGGTCCCATACCGATCCCGTACCGGTTCTCCAACAATAAACCACTGGTACCGGATTCCACGCTGATCTGGTACCGGTCCCAGGCCGAACCGGCCCGTACCGGCCCGTACCGGCCCGTACCGGCCCGTACCGGCC
This sequence comes from Phoenix roebelenii, assembly GCA_025769935.1. Lineage (NCBI taxonomy): Eukaryota > Viridiplantae > Streptophyta > Magnoliopsida > Arecales > Arecaceae > Phoenix > Phoenix roebelenii. Next base: position 2,659 of record JAOXJJ010000640.1, on the reverse strand, counting down.
CGTACCGGCCCGTACCGGCCCGTAGGGACCGGTACGGCAGACCATGACCATAATTCTCCTTCATATGCCATATCCTAAATCCAAAACATGATGCACATGACTGTCAGATAGCAAATTCAGAGAAGACCCTATCATGGCCCACCGTTGGACTCGTTCTAAATTCAGACATTTGGGTGATGTATGGGGCTAAAATATAGATAAGCCAAGGATCTTAGCTTTGGGTCTGGGTCTAGTAAAGGGGTACATGACCCAAAAGATTCTTATATAATAAGTTATCTCTTATGATTTGTTTCCTAAATGTTAGGCAGATTAAGCCTCACAAATTCCCTCATCCCTTGATCCTTTGATTGTCATACAATATTATTTTTCGCTCATTTGCACTATCTTTTCTCATGTGGACCTGCTGGGAACCAATAAGCAGATGTGAACCTGCTATGCACATGAACATTATTCTAAGTTGTCTTATGATTGCTTTCTAAATGTTACATGGACTAGGCCTCACTGCCTCCCTTGATCCTTTGATCATCATTCAATGTCACTATTTTCTTCTCATTATTCACTAGGTTTTTACTAGGTGGACCTGCTGGGGACTGATAACAAACCCTGAAGCTAGTAAGTACATGACCCATAAACCTAGTGATTCATACAAATTCTCACCATCAAGACTTGGACCCAACTTGGTTGATGAATGGGTAGGATTTGTGTCACATAGAGATCTAGACCCAATTTTTTCGGTGGGGGAAGGGGAGGTAGCCACATGATATCTACACCAGCCTGATGCTAGTGATGATGATGTATTAAACATTAGCATTGCTGTCATGAATCCACACACATAAATATGAACCTTGGGCAACATATAAAAGTCAGTTGACACTGCCTACTCTTTCTAAAACATTTCCCTTCTCAAGCCCACCTTAATCTTATTCATGGCTTTTCAAAAAGAAAGGACTAGAACCCTTCTATTCATTTGCTCTTTCCTTATCCATCATTGCTTAGCAGAGTTTAAATGCAAGAAAGCACTACTGTACATGCAATTTCAAAATTGTTGTTCATATAGCCCATGGAGAGATAACAAGGTAAAAATTTGTCTCCCTAAGTTACTTGATCCCAAAGTCTCAACAAACCATGAATTACATATAAGTAAATAACAATCGGTAATCCCATGATTCATGTAAAAGGAATGAAATACATAATGCTTGTAAGAACTTTTTTTTGAGTTAACTTGTACGAACATAATGTCAAACAGCAAATAGCTCTAATATACCTTTGCTTCCACTCATGGTAATTCCAAAAGGTAATGCTCTCACCCACCTTGCATCACAAATTAGTTGCTTAGTTTTAAGGAAAAAGCATATAAAGCCCATAGCCTTGGAGAACATATTCACAAGGCTGACTCTCACCTCTAAAGGTGATCCTTCAAGAAGCTTAGGTACAGACAGCTTAATCAATGTTATAATTGGAAATTTAACAAAGACATGTTTAAATATTGAATAGCCACATAACAATATCAAAATGAATTCATCTTTTACTTTGTTCCACTTCTTAATAAAAAATCTTGCCTTTAATGATTCCATGAGCTCGTTTTCAAGCATCACTTGGTGCTATATTCGTTCATAAGGTATTCTAGAGTTGATATTACACAATCTGCATTTCAATCCTCCAATGCAATTTCATAAATTATCAAAAAAATTTACTGCCAATAAACTAAATCTTACAAGGCAAACGTGGTTAGCTGTTAAACTAAGCATACATAAATCGAGCAGCTACTAACTCATATCAATGAACATAATATAAAGATTAATAGGACCTAAAATCTTCACAATAGAGATTTTATTAAAATAGAACACTGATAGTTTGACAACGATTACATACCCAACGTAATCAATCACATACGAGTCACAACAGCCAAGCTACTCAGATGCCTTCAAATGATCCGTATAAACAAAAAAAGAGAAAAAAAAAACAAAGCCAAAAACCTATCAAACGAATAAAACCGTAGGAGTTCAAGAAGATTCGATAAAACATTAGCAGCAGTAGCATTCGGGTTCAGAAGAACTAGCAATTCCAAACTCGAAGGCTTCCAAGGCGGCGACGAGGTGCAAGGAGACTAACCGCTTCGGCAAAGCTTCCTCCAAGCTCTTCTCCCCGTCTCCTCCCGACCCTCCCCAAAAGCCCTATCCACCCGCGCGGAGGAGATGAATTGCGCCGCCGTGAAGTTTCTAGGATTGTTGAAGCAATCCGGTCCGTCTAATTATGTTGATGGAGTGTTCCCGACCGATGAATCAGCGAAGATTCGGCTCTGGGTGCGGTAGTATAATATCCGGGTGCAAGATTCGTGGATTTCATATATTTTCTAGATCGGTGGACGGTGGAGGATCGGTTAGAATGCGCAAATTATGATAGCCAGCTAATGCTCCCATATCAGCTAATAGTTACATTAATATGAGAACTACTATGATTATTGTTGCTGGAAACTGGATCCGGGGGCGATCACTCAGCCGAGGAGGAGGAGCTCCGGAGTGAGTCGATGGATGGCGGTCCGTCGGCGGGCGGCGTCCTCCGGGAGACCAACACTAAAGCCAGTGGCCGGGCTTGCCGGCGCCGGCCCTCCGATGCTTAAGTCAGAGGGGAGGCAAGGATAATATGTGGAATGTAAGTA
>JAOXJJ010000639.1:890823-902012 GCA_025769935.1 Phoenix roebelenii | reverse complement strand
TTAAATTCCATTGTGAATCTGTTCAACTTAGCTTAATTAATTGAAAAGTTTAGAAGTAATTGAAAAGTTTTAAAAAATCCAGTTCACCCCCCACCTCTTGGGTTGTATCTACTGGGCAACAGATGTATTGGCCCACAAATATCTCCATGAATTCTTTGTAAAAATGAAGGAGATTCAACAACATGTTTTGAGGATGATGGCCTAACAATCAATTTACCTAGAGAACAAGCAGAGCATGGATAATCACTTGGTAAAAGAATCTTCTGGTTCTTTAATGGATGCCCAAATGAATTCTTAATAGTTATCCTCATCATTATAGAACCTGGATGTCCAAGGCGATCATGCCAAATCATACATATCTTTGGATTAGTGCACTTTTGGTGCATCACAGCATTTGATTCAATCATTCTCATCGATGTATAATACAACCCAGATAAGAAAGCATGCAACTTTTCTAAAACGAGCTTCTGGCTCGAATTCATTTGAGTAATAAGAAAAAGCTCTTTGTTGCCTTCATCGATGGTTCAATATGATAACTATTACGACGTATATCTTTAAAACTCAATAAATTTCTTCTAGACTTTGAAGAAAATAGAGCATCGTCAATACAAAATGTTGTGCCCTTTGACAACATGATATATACTCTTCCGGATCCTTCAATTAAATTCGATGAACCCGATATGGTATTGACATTTGCATTGCTTAATTTTAAGCATTAAAAATACTTCTTATTTGTAAGAATTGTGTGAGTTGTAGCACTGTCTACCAGACAAACATCATCACAATTCAATTCATCAGTAAAATCCATGCCTAAAGATTGGAGAATGGCACAAAAAAATCTCTTGTAAAAGGAACACCACGTACTTCCACAATTAGTAGAGCCTTTGTGCTGATAACGTGTTGTAAAATAAAGGATAAAGAGATTGGAGATAAGAAAATAAACAAGACACAGAAATTATAGAAAATTAGTTCTTCAGGAACTAATAGTATTTCTCATTTCTTTTTATGCATTTCTTTCTCTTTTCACTTGTGTACATTTCATCCTCCTCAAGGTATCCTTTTATAGGCCTAGGGTTATAATGAGGAGATATAATGGTCATAATCACAAGACACCCAAAGGACGAGAGAATATAAAAAGGTGGTGAATGTAGACATCCCCAAGGGATAAGAGGCACATCTAAGAGTTACAAAAGATAGAAAACCCAAGAGATGGGGAAACTCAAGAGGTGAAAGCTAAGTGGTCATCCATCTAAATATGGTGGATCCATAACAAAAATTATCTTTCTTTTCAAAAGCTTGCTTTTTTATTTTTAGCATCCTTCTAACGTATCAAAAGTTTTTAGTGCTGCAAACTTTTATGAGAATAAACAGCGTCAACACTTCTTTGCTTTTTTGGGGGGGGTAAACCAGCCGCTCACGCTAATCTCGCATGAGCATTGCCTATAGAGTCAAGAGCCAAAATACTCTACAGTGGTAGAAGAATATATACATAGCGAGTCCAAAAGATCTCTCCAGAATGATGAGCAGCAAAGAAGGTGACCCAGTCAATGGCTCTATTCGTCTTCCGAAACATATGGGCAAACTGAAAAACAGCACACTTCTGTAATAACTGTCTGACGTCCTCTAGAAGCAGATGGTCGAAGATTCCAGCCCTCTCCTGTAGAATCCACTCTACCATCTTCACTAAGTCCCCCTCCAGGATGACGCACTGGGCCTCCAGAACTTGCCTCATATAGAAAACACTCTCCTATGCTGCCCTGAGCTCCGCCCTCAGAATAGATTACTTGAAGGTGCATCACCCACCAACCATAATCAGCCTGGACTCATGATTCTTAATCACACTTCTTTGCTCTTAAAAAGATGGGAGTTTACCCATCTATGATCTTATCCAAGACATATGATTATAAATGCGATTCCACAATTACAGCAGATAGCTGATATTAAAGAAATAGCTCAATCGCAGAACACGAACCCTAATCTGGTGATTATTTCGATATTCTTTAATAAAACTCTAACAAATGAACCCAACAAGATACAAACAGGTAAAGGATGCCCACGCCTGCGTATATGCTCGCAGATGCAAGCGCACAGATTTTCCTTGTATCTTTTGAGGTCAGCTCGCCGCTTTCTTCAATGTAGTCGCCACTCGAACGCTACCGCGAGGCTCGTCTCCACGGTCACCGTCGCGAAATTAGAAGTAGCTCCTCTAGCACTCAGCACGTATCCAACCTAGAAAAAAAACTGAAGTGGGCCCCACTTGAAGGAACTCACGCAGTATGAGCTGATCGGTGGCAAACCCTGTTTGCTGTTCCAGCATCCGAATCCGTGGCAGATCGCTCCACGACAATGATGCAATGCACCAAATTCCCAACCCACGTTCTCTATTTCTCCCTTTTTCTCTTTCTCTATCTATCCAAGACGGTTCTGTCCAGTCTCCACCAGGAGTTCCGGCTGGTGCCCTCTCCACCACACTTCTGGGAGCCCCTTCCTTCCTTTCTTTGCCTCTCACTTCCCCTCGTTCTCTCGATCCTGATAACCTTTCTCCCTCTCATCCCCTCCCCCCCTTCCTCTTTTATAATCTGTGGCCGTGGATCTCTGCGCTCCTCCAACCATCCCTTGGGTGACGATCACAAACAGACGTGGCCCCCCTCCCTTAACCACATTATTCTACTCCCTGTTTCTTTACTTACCCCACCGAGTCAACCTCTCGCTCCCTCTTCCCCTCTCCTTCACCACTATTACGTGTGCCTTCTCCTTTGTGTTTCGGGATTGCCAATTAGGTGAGCTTGGTTCTTCCTGTCGTTGTAATGTTTGTTGAATTATCTCTAGGAGAAATATTGGCTATCCATATTTTTTTTTTTATGGTTTTTGATAGCAGGATCAGATTATTGATTGAGTTTAATCTATTCTCATTTTTTCGGAGTTTAATCTGACGGGAAGTTGCAATTGCATGGCAGAAGCGTGTACCACTCTCTCTCACTCTCTCGGGGCCATCAGTTAACACACCATGTCTCCGAAACCCTTGGACTACGAGTCGCTGAACGAGAATGTGAAGAAGGTTGCGTATGCTGTTAGAGGAGAGCTTTATCTACGGGCTTCCGAGCTGCAGAAAGAAGGGAAGAAGGTTTGTTTCTTTTAATCCGTGGCCTTTCTTATTGTAGAGTTGCAGTATTTCCACTCGGTGGTAACCTGAAATTGCAATAGTAATTGTAATAATCCTAATAATAACAAAAGTACTAATAGTTATAATGCGACTGAGACAAGTTACATATAAACCCATGAACATTTATCAATGATCATGCCAAAAATGAAATATGTAACCCGTTGCTGCTGGAAATCGGCCCGACCAAAATGCTGAGCTGCTGGAGGGCTCGGACGATTAGTTGTTCAAACCGTAGAAGCTCGCCATATATTGTGATGTGCTTCCGAGGTAATGAGGTGTTGGCTGCTATGCTTGAGTGGCGATGGCTCCAACGCTACTCACTCCCGAGGTGGTGCCAGAAGGAGGAGACAATGCATGGACCTTTGTTTGCCCACGACGTGGGTTGATGTTTCTACATAGATCGTTATTGTCTTGACGAAGATTGGTTAGCTTGCCAGGTCTTTAGCTCGAAGGCCGGTGAGACAAAAGGTCTGCATATCCTTTTGGGCTATCTCAACCGAGAGAGATCGGTTGGCTCGCCAATTCTTCAAATCATAGGTCTGTAGATGGAAGGTCGACATCTCCACTTGGATCGTTCTGATTTGGAGAGGTCAGTTGACTCACCAAGTCTTCGGCTCAAAGGTCGGTAGATGGGAGATCAACATCTCCATTTAAATCATCTCGAATTGGAGAGGTTGGTTGGCTCGCCAAGTGTTCGGCTTGGAGGCCGATAGTCGGAAGGTTGGCATCTCCACTTGGACTCTTCCGATCCGGAGAGGTCGGTTGGCTTGTCAAATCATCCAGCTCAGAGGCTGATTGATGGAGGTCGGCATCTCCACTTGGGTCATCTAACCTGAAGTTGGCTCGCCAAATTTTTGGTTCGAAGGCTGGTACGGGAGGTTTGCAATTTCACTTAGGTCGTCTCAACTTGGAAGCCCCCTTTGGAAGCTTCCCCAAAAACTTCATAACCACATTTGCAGGTTGGGGTTGTTGGATGGCTCGCTCAATGAACGGAGATGTAGCCTCCATGGAAGCTCCATCATAAACTTTTTAGCCATGAAGGCTTGCAGGTCGTGGCCGTTAGATGGCTCGCCTAACCTGTTATGCTCGAATGTGCCTTTGTCGGTGGTCGTATCGAGATGCATCTAACCTCATGCTCGCTTGGGAGCTAGGTACCTATCCTAAAACACTTAAGATAATTTTTTCCAAGAAGAAAAGAGTTTCATTGATAAGTCGGGTTTACAGAATGCGTTGATACATCTTACTAATGATAAGCTCGGAGGTTGGCTGAGTTTCACGTCCAAAGTATGCCCTCTTTAGATGATCCAAATGGTAGCTTCCTGGGCGTATGACCTTGAATACTTTTGTTGGGCCACTTTCGTCCTTTTGAGCACCAGATCTTTAGGTCATAAGAATTTAACTTTCACTCGGGAGTTTCCGAGAGCTTTTAGGCACCGAGCTCAAAGTTTTTGGCCGAGCTTGAGGCTGGCGAGGAGGGCCTCATGCTCGGCCTTGTTGTTGGATGCCTTGAAGCCAAAATGCAAGGTATAATCCGCCACGACTCCATCAGAGCTAGTGAGGATTAACCCAGCTTCGCTTCTGTTCGTGTTGGAGGATTTGCCAATATGGAGCATCCAAAAATTTTCTAGCTTGTGCTCCTCTAGCTCTGTGCTGACCTCAACACCCTTAAGGATTTTGCACTCCATAAGGAAGTCGGCTAGTGCTTAAGCTTTGATGGTGGTCGAGGTTGATAGTGGATGTCGACCTCCCTAAGCTCGACTACCCATTTAATTAACTTTCTCGACATATCTAGCTTCTGCTGGACTTGCCTCAGTGGATGATCGGTCAGCACGGTGATGAAATTGGCCTAAAAGTAGGGCCAAAGTCTTCTGGCCGAGGTAATGAGAATATAGGGTACCTTTGTGAGCTTAGAATATCTTGTCTCGGCATCTCGGAGGACTCAATTCGTGTAGTAGATTGGCCTCTATACTTCATCTTCTTCTCGGACGAGAATCGAGCTTAGCACCAAGGAGGATACAGTCAAATAAAGATAAAGTATTTCTCTAATTTTGGTTTGGTAAGCAGTGGCAATGAGTTGAGGTAGTCTCGGAGCTGGTCAAACTACCTCGGAGCTGGTCAAAGGCGGCTTGATACTTTTCGAACCACTGAAAATTCTTGATTTACCTCAGCGCTTTGAAGAAGGGAAGACATCTTTCCATTGATCTCACCACAAATCTGCTGAGCGTCGCAACGCGGCCTGCTAGATGATGTACCTCTTTCGTCCTTGGGGGCTTAATTTCTAGCATAGGACGGATCTTTTTCGGATTAGGTCAATCCCGTACTCTGTCACCATAAATCCGAGAAATTTTTTCGAGGTAACCCTGAAGGTATACTTGTTCGAATTGAGCTTCATGCGATACTTTTTTAGAGTTTAGAAGGTCTCTCTGACGTCGGTCACATGATACTCAGCCTGCCTTCTTTTGACTAGCATGTCGTCAATGTATACTCCCATATTATGGCTGATTTGGTTCTTGAAGATTTTGTTGATGAGGCGTTGGTAGATGGCTTCTGCATTCTTCAGACCGAAGGGTATGACTCTGTAGCAGTAGAGTCCTTTGTCAGTGATGAAGATCTTTTCCTCATCCTCGAGCGCCATCCGGATCTGGTTGTTATCCAAGAACGCAACCATGAAGTTCAACATCTGGTGATCTAACATGGCGTCTTCAAGCTGGTCGATCCTCGACAATGGAATGTTGTTTTTGGGAAGTCAATAAACACTCCATTTCACATTAGCTTTCTTTGCAGGGACGACGTTGGTCAGGTAGTCGGGGTCATCCTCTCACTGCTTGATGGCAAAAAGGGTGTCGAAACCTTTTTTTATCTTTGGCTGCTCATAAGATGTGCAGCGAACATTCAATCGAACTGCTCAAAAGGATGGATGGAGTTCGGTTGAAGCCTAGTGTACCATAACCAAGCCACCTTCCGAAGCGTGGCTGGGAAGGCTCTGCATAGTACTGAATCGGTGGCTCCCATGAGCATCATGAAAGCTTTGAAGCTTTCTAAGTGGTCCAAAAGCTCGATAGTTCCCTCGTACGTCTCAAGCTATAACATCTTAAACTAAGGAGGAATAGGCTCCTCTATGATCTTTGCCAAGAAGGAGGGCTCGATGGTGAACTCGACATCATTCCTAAGCTCAGCGTGGTGTTGCCTCAAGGCTACGAGGTGGCGGTCCATCTCTTAAAGCTTGCGGTCAAGGATGCCCTCCTTCCTGGAGGCTCTTTCAAATTGGCAGGGTAAGGAGTGGCCAGACGTTAATCCCTTCCGAGATGGTGAGCTCGGGGATCGATGCCTATTGTCTTGTTTAGGGCTCCACGGATGAGAATGACGGTTACGCGAGGCCTTCCCCAGGCTCCAAGGACGGGAGCGGTGGCTCTGCTGAGCCGGCCCTAGACTTCGAGGAGGGGAGTGGTGGCTAAGCTATGCTAGGACACCATGGTCGCTCGGCTCATGAGCTTGCTGCTGGTGTTGGTTGACGGTCATCTGCTGCAAGTTCTGGACGACTAGAGTCAGCACCTGAATCTGCTGTATGAGTAGGTGAAACTGCTCAGTAGTAACCATTGGTGCTGCTTGTGGCTCTGGTGGAGGCGGAGCCTTTCAAGGGCGCTGTAGAGAGCCGTCGAATTCTACAGGCATATTTGGCTAGATAGTCGAGGGTGCTGCCTGTGCTTTTCGAGGCTTCATGACTGAGTTGTCTGTTGTTTGGTGGAACCTCCGATAGTGGGATCATGGGCTTTTCCTTTAGTGCCAATCTGCTGTTGTTGGAAATCGGCCCGACCAAAGTGTGGAGCTGGTTGAGCTGTTGGAGAGCTCAGATGCTTGGTTATTCAGACCATTGAGGTTGGCCAAAGATCGTGATGTGCCTCCGAGGTGACGAGGTGGTGGTCTCTATGCTTGGGTGGTGGTCTCCAATGCCGCTCACTTTCGAAGTGGTGTTGGAAAGAGAGGATCGTGCTCGAATCTTCGGTCTAACGCTGAATCCGACCTAAAACAACAAAAATGAAGTCTTTTTGTTGGAGAATGTATGGAGGGGACTCTTCGATGCCTAAGTCAGACGGACTCTCAAAAAACAACGGAGGTATTGTGAGAGTGGTAGAGCAACAGCACAAGGGCGTAAGAAGGCTTAAGAGCACTTATATGGAAGGTTTCTCAAAAATGGTTTATATAGGAGAGGGTTAGCACCCCTTGCCGAGGAATTTAGGCGTACGGGTCGGCTATTTTTGGTAGCCCATCGCACGTCTTGAAGGTCAAGCATGGGCGTTTCACTTGTGCATCGTGCTTCTCCTGTGCGGTTATGGAAACGACTCGTGATCGTGGCCGAGGTGTTGTTAGCTGGGGAGAGAATTTGAAATTCGAAAGACTTCCTGCGTCATTAGATTGACCATGTAGTGGGCTTTGACTGGTTGATTGGAGGCTTCGTGGCGAGCTTTGATTGGTCGATCTGCCACATCAGCTGTGGTTGGTTCCGAGGCATATCATAACCTATGAAGTCATGTATATATATCCATTAGGATCCTAAGTCAAGGCTATCATTGTCGCGTAATTGCATTGATAGTCTTTCTTATCAATGTAGTATATTGTTAAATTTCTTATAGTAAATTATCTGATTTGATGTATGGGATGTTATCAACTTCTACAGCATTTGGTTTAAATGATTGCCTAATTCAGGTGTTGATACATTTCCATTGCAGTTGCTTTATCTAGGTACATACCCTAATTAATTAAATTCCAAGACTACTTTTTGGAGCCCTTGCTCTGTTTTGGGGGTGATTGTCTGCAAATATTCAGAAAGAGGGCCATCACGTGGAAAATATGCTTGTGATGTATAGGTGGTTAATGAAACATGGACAATTGTGATTTGTGAACAGCAAATTGGAATCATAGAGGAAATATGTGACGAAAAGGGTATAAAACATATGCAAAATTGAAAGTATCCAGTATGCAACACACATTATTGTACATCTTAAAGAAAATGAAGCTCTGATAAAGATTAATGGTCAGCAAATACCTGAGAAATCAATATGAAAATGTGACTGAACTTTAAGGTTGTTTCTGGGTGGATGAAGTGGAGCGTTTTTAGATTGTCGTGTGATGCCATTGATTTTCAAACGACTACTTTCAGAAGACACCAATCGGCCTAGTTTGTTACAAGATTGAGTGGGAGTGATAAAAGAGTTTTCCTGCATTGCTAGTTAAAGTAAAACTTAGTTTCATTTGTCTATGACCATTAGCTCTGGTTTTTCACAAGAGCAGGGGGCATGCAAACTTCTCCAAAACATTGTTCCTAGTTAAGTGCACTTAACATTTAGCCCAGGCTCTTGCAATTTATTTAAGACAATAAGGCAGATTTGCTTGTATGAATCGAGCTAAGCAAAGACAAAAGAATCCTTAACATAAGATATGCATCCTCAACCAGGTGAGCATGACATCAGTGTGAATGTGCTTGGTTTATGGGTAAACTTCAGTTGCTTAAGGTGAGAAATGAAGGTCAGGGTAAAGAATTAAGTCATGGAGAATTTTGAGTTGAGATTGTCTTCAATGTGCAACAAAAAGCTAGTGCGTGGTGTTTTGAGAGACTAAATTTGATCAGATTCATTCAACAGAAGTGTATGTTAACCTTGGTTAAATTTGTCAGAAAGCTCTCAAGTTAGATATTGAATGTCAGGTAGCATGAATGTACTTCAGAATTCAAAACATGATTCACAGTGCTGATACAAAATATATGCGACACAATCTGTTGTTATGCTGACTCTATAATTACTGAGTTAGGCCTTTTTGTGCTCAATTATTTCAGTCTGGCACGCAATCATGTTGATGCATATGATTTTTAATGGTGGTCTTCAGCTGCTAATAAAATTTGTACTACATTCCAACCACTTTAGATCTGAAATTTGAGTACATGCCAGTATTTAGGGACAGGCTTCCCTTTTCCTGAAAAGTGTGCTGTGCATGTTATAGTGATCTGAGCTGGATCTTTTTCTGTCTCACTGATCTTATTATTATTTGCAGATCATATTTACAAATGTTGGCAATCCTCATGCTCTAGGACAGAAGCCATTGACATTTCCTCGTCAGGTTTTTGACTTTTATTTCTTCTTCTTTGCCTATTTAATTGTGGATAGCTGTCATTCTTCTGTCTTTTGCTTAATAAAGTACGCCTTCCTGACACTTAAGTTTTGAGAAATCATTATGATGATCCAGCTCAAATTTGATGAAAATGCAACATTAGTTATCTGTATTTTGCTTTGCAAATTTGTCATGACAAGGCTCCTTTTCTCACAGGTGGTAGCATTATGTCAAGCTCCATTTTTACTAGATGATCCTAATGTGGGGCTTCTCTTCCCAGCAGATGCCATGGCTAGAGCTAAACATTATCTTTCATTGACTTCGGGTGGTTTAGGTATTTAATTTCACATATTTTGCATTGTTATTCTCATTCCTCCAATTGTCTTTATGCATCTTATATCTTGATCTCCAATTTGGGGATAAAATTAAGAATTTCTTCCAGTACGGTAAATCCTGAGACTAATATTAGTAAGACTTTCCCGGCTAGTCTAGGGCCCTAGACCTAGCGGGGAACAACTTCAGCGATAATAAATCCTAATCCATCAGTACCGTAGATAAATGGATCATTAGAAGGATTTACTCCTCCACCTATATAGGAAGAATTGAGTAGATATGAATTTGAAATGCAAAAAATGAAAAACAGTTTCACTGAGGAAACCTCACGTCAGAGACATAACAATCTACAATTTCAGCAAATCTCTGTTTGCCTTAAATCTGACATTGGAAAATTTGCTAACCAGGTAAATTCTTTTGTCGAAAATTAATATAAAATAAATTTGTTCTAGAACTTCAGTTGTTGAAATATCTAAATTCATGCCATCAGGCCAGCAATAAATGCATGGGTAACACCCTAGCTGCTATCTGATAGCCTTGAACATTGTGCACAGGAAAAACTTCCTTGCATTGTTCTAAATTCTGGAAGCAGAAATAAGTGTCCTTGGACACTCTTCCTTCTAAAGCTTGTTGTATATGCTGAGCAAAAATGAAGTTGGTGACATCAAATCCTAGGCTCGCCAAAATGACTTACATGATATCTAGGTGATATGTTGCAGGGTTGCTGAAAAGACAGAGAGGCATACTTCACAACCTGTGTCATCTAGAACATCATTTGGATAAATACTAAATGTAACTGGATGAAATCCAAAGTCTGAGAGCTTTTGTGAGCCTTGTATGGTTGGCTAATTGGGAATGGTAGTACGCTTGTCACTAGTGTTGCATAGACATAGATATAAGAATTGGATTCAGATTTGACTTGACAAGAGGGAAAGAGAAATGCAGGGATGCATAGGATAAATTACTAATTTTAACCTTTAAACATCATTTGTTCAAACATTAAAGGGAGACTTAAAAAAGATATTGTTTGTTAAGGTCGTTCAATATACTATTTTCATCCGAATTTCCAATTAGTTTGAGGATATAAGAAAAAAAATTCTTTACAGTGTTATTTCATGACCTACATTCTTGGCCAATCACTAACAAGAACAAATATGGACTTCTAACATGAAAATAAAGGGTCAAACTCATTGGTCGGACAGTTCAACTCTCCACCAATCTTTAAAATTGACAACCATAGGACTTCGTAAGTATCCAAGTGTCTAATAAGCATTCGACTCATATATGTATCAGACTTGGATTTTTGGATCTCGAGGCTAGTGTCCAAGTAGCACAACTTGTTCAATGATTTACTGTTCAATGATTTTTGAATCTTCGATCAAGGATATGCTTCTATATGGAAGAATTAGTAACAAGTGAACAAAAAATTATTAAATATGATGTATAAATTACCTAATGAGAAGTGGTGTTGTACTATCAAGAGTCTAGGAAATTGAAGATTTTAAGGAAATTCATTTCTTAAGCTTCATTGCATAACCCTTAGCACTTTCATGTAGTCATGAAGACCAGAGTAAAAAAAAAGGGGGTTGGG
>JAOXJJ010000639.1:853799-885527 GCA_025769935.1 Phoenix roebelenii | reverse complement strand
GGAACCCCCCCCCCCCCCCCCCCCCCCCCCCCCCCCACACACACACCCCACCCTCGGGGGATTCTGTTAATCGAGCATTTTAAAACCCTCTATTTCACATTACCCACAGAGTGTTCATTTGGACATTAAACCTGTTGGGGAAACACTCAAAACATGAGTATAAACAAGCTTGATAAGATATTCGATCTGATATGTTGGATTTGATCTTTTGTCTGCAATTTTGTTTACCTAACTGACACCTTTTTCATCTCTAGGAGCTTGACTGCATTTGAATTTACAAAAAGATAATGATGAGTGAACAGAATTTCCATTTTAACTTCTCCCAGTATGTTTCAATGGAAATCATTAATTAATGTCTTATAACCCTGGGCAGGGTTTTCCATCTAAGAACAACCATCCTGCCAGCAGAAGAAGACATGCCTGCTATAATGGCTAGTTTCAAGAAATTCAATGACGAGTTTATGGAACAATATGAAGACTACAGAGGCTACTCCAGGATGTAGGTTTGTTATATGGAATAAAATAAAGCATACTGAAGGTGCATGGGAAAAGAACTTCTCTACCATTAAGATAATTTCTGAGAGTGTAAGTCAATAATGACTTCTCAAGATCTTATTATATAATGATTTGTAGAGGAAAATTTAAAACAAACCCCAGTCGTCTGTTATTGAAATTTGCCAAAGGAATCAGTGTATTGACTTTTACTGGTTTCTTTCTTCGCCATTATTCTTCTATTGGTCGGATTATTTTGTTTGAAACTTATGATTATTTTCAAATGCTGAAGTAGTTATCATAAATTATTGTCTTCATTATGCATTCATAACATCCTCCAAAAAATGGCTTGTTGATGAGCTTAAGTCATGCAGTAGCAAGAAATTGATCCATTTCCCTCTTCTATGTACGGTACTTCATGTAGATCAATAATGTCATTCATAAAATATTGTTTAGTTAGCATTTGTACGTAGGATATAGGGGTTTTTTTGTGCAGTTCGATCTCCAATGGCTAACTCTTCAAAGATTCATTCGGTAAAGTTACTTTTTTGTGATCTGAATGTCGTAGATTCAGAATACCGAAATAATTAGAGAATAGTAAAACATAATGATATACTTTGGGACAATAGGTCTTTTGCCTTCTTCATATATAATAGTTGTTGTAACTTTCACGTAAAAGGATTCACACGTATCCAACAAAAAGATTCACACGTATCCATCCACGCACGCTTCGTCAGGCGGTGAGCTCTGTGTCCGTTGATTGAGCGTGTATGGTAGTCGTACCACCGATGGCATGTGACTCGGGAATTGCCAAGGCCGGCGGGATTCCCTCGGGCCCGGAAACCCGCGTCGGACCCGACCCGTCGCATCGGAATGACGAGATGGCGAAGCCGGGGAATGGCGCTGTCCGCCTCCTCGCGGGAGGAACCACCGCCGTCGCCGCCCGCGGAAGAAACACGGTCACGACGGAACGCTGCTTCCTGTTGGGGCTCATGTATCATTTCCATCTACCAACCCTGGTCCAGAATTAATGAGCTCCGTCACCTTCCGCGGGCGCCACGACTTGCCTACAATAATGCAAACGGACGGGACTACTTTTCCAATCAGTTGACAGCTGCAGCTGGGTGCACGTGAAGTGCACATGAGAAGAACTTTGCGATGGTTGTTGTTCTCGTTACTTTTATTTTATCTGATTATTTTTTAATCATCCTTAGTTTTGATATATATTTTAAAAAAAAAGCAAAACTTAAATTAATAAAATATATCACACTATTTCTCTTTCTCTCTCTTTATATATATATATATATATGAAGAAGAAAGTTAAAGAGTCCTCCTTGAAAGAAATTTATAGAAAAAAATAGGAGAAAAAAAACGCACAACTTGACTTTTTCAAAGAAAAAAAAACAGCATGACTTGAACTCCTCAATAATTTCTAGATAATTTCTAGTGAAATTAGTTTTCTATTGCTAGTGGATTCCGAATTTATGAAATTTTCTAACTTAGAATTTGTTTGGCTATTTCTATAGAATTGCGCTAAAAATTTTGTAGAATTTGTGATTGGGCCATTCATTTAAAAATATGATTCTATATCAACCAAATTCTACTCAGCCTAAATTATATGAAAAAAAAAATCTTCATTGCAGCTTAAAAAATTAGGATTTGGGCTGTATTTGGATAGGCTTTTAGAAAATGTAAGTTAAATGGGCCAACAATCTCAATTTTTATAAAATTTTTAGCTCAATCTCATAAGAGAGGAAAAAAAGAAAGAAAAAAGAGTTGAAAAAGGTACTTGCGAGAAATGGTGGCGCTTCTGTGCGGAGAAAAAAAAGGGTTGAAAAAATAAATTGCAGTGGTGGTTAGGTTTACTTTCTGTAAAGTCTTGTTGGGTACAACTGCTTGTCCTACGAGCTAATGCATGTTGTTAATTTGTTGTATACTTAATTAATATCATCGGTGTCCATATTATACAATGCTCTATATAGATCATTGAATTTAGTTGTTGTAACGCAACAAGTCAGGCAGTTATCGTGGGTTGCATGATGTAATTTATGCTAGGAATTTGCTTTCTTTGTCCCTCTATGGACTACCTTTGCACAAATATTATTACTGTAAACCAAAGAAAATCAACAAGGAGCTCCGAAAAAGTTGTAGAGCCAAAACGTGATTACTACCACGAAGAAATCATCTTCCAAAGGTATTCATATATAAATTTAAAAATAACAGTCTCCAAGAGCAATATTATCGAACAGTAGCAAGGCATGAAGAGACGAATTGACGATGCACTCTTTTCGAGGACATTAAAGATATTAAATTTTATACAACTTTAAATCAGAATAGGTCTTTTTATTTTAGATGGTCGACTGGAGCCCAACTCTGAATCTAAAGTCTGCAGGCCGGAACCAATGCACAGACTTGATCGTTGGCGTCGTAGGCTATTACACCGGACGGAACATCACTAAAGTCGGCAGTCTTGGGGAGAAACGAAAAAAGTTAAAAGTCACGGCAAATGCCGACTTCACCGGTAACATGGAATTGGCGGAAAAAGGGACTCGGGCATGGTTTGGCTTCCGTCTGCAGGTGGTTCCGGGCCAGCGATCAGGAAATGAGAAGTATGGGCAAACAGGACGTCATGCTCGTAATTCGAACCACAATAAAGTGGTGATTCTGATCAAAGAACCCATTGGATGTTACCCTTCGGAATTGGGCACAAGGAAGATGAAGGAGACCGTGGAGAACCTGTGTATTAGAACGAGATAGAGAATGGGTAGAATCTTCTTTAGTCTCTAAGGATACCAAATGAGAATCTTGCAGGGAGGCTCTCTCTTCCGGTTCTTCTTTTGGAAGGAGATTTGTATTCTAGTTTAAATGCATCTTTTAGGGAGAAGCCTCAAGGATTTTGTGCTATTGAGTCTCAAGCATTGTCGGATGGAATCATTGTTATGTGGGGCTCGTTTGGTTCGCAGAAAAAGAAGGGGAGAAAGTGTGGTCAATGGGAAAGTACTGAGATGCCTCTTGTTTGGTTGGAGTTTTCAAAGGAGGGAGATGGGAAAGTTGTATTTCCATAGGAATATGATTCCCACGTGTCAACGGGAGAATCACTTTATTTTTATTTTTTCCTAAAAAGATCCTCCAGCATTAAAGAAGCATTAAAGATGCATTAAAGACTTAATTTTTATTAAGGGCATAATAGAAAATTATATATAACTTTTTCAGGAAAATGGATGGCCAACCAAACATAAGCACTTTGAAAATTTGTCACTTTTCTATGGTCAACCAAACATGCCAAAAGTACTTTCCTATGTATCCTCTTCCTAGGAATTTGTTTTCCAGAAATCATATTTTTAGGAGGAAAAAATGCTTCCCGCGAACCAAACAAGCCCGTGGAGGATTTGTGCAACACTGTTGATGTCTTTCCATCACTGTAGCCAACAAGTTTGTTGGTTATTTCTGGGCCTAATGCTGAGCCTTGTAGAATGAGATCACCACTATTATGCAGCAGGCTACAAGTTTGTTGGTTATTTCTGAGCCTAATGCTGAGCCTTGTAGAATGAGATCACCACTATTATGCAGCAGGGTGTTCCAACTGTTGTGGCGGGTGAAATTCAACTATACTGAGGGGCCGCAGGACGAGGGGTCCCAGGCCTTTTTCCCAGAATATTGGAGTTAGAGAATTCTGTCAGTTTATTTCTACCAATATGGACTTATAGATCTTAGCTTCATTAGGCCTAGGTTTACATGGTGTAATTATCAATAGGGGTTGGCCAAAGTTCGGAAGAGGATTGATAAGGTATATGGAAACTCCAGTTGGACCCAAAGACTCCCCAATTCCCATCTTTGCCATCTACCTCCTATATCCATTGACCACTGTTCTCTTTTAATTTCTACAAATGATAATATTCAATATAATCCCCCGTTTTGCTTTGAGAAAGTTCGGATATCATACGCATAATCCTAGGAGATTGTTCGAGAAGCTTGGATCACAACTATACCTATGATAACTCACCAAAAGTTTGGAACTCGCTTGAGTTGGGATGAGGCTGCAAACCCTCATCAATTGAACGATGAAAGGGTGAAGAGATAGTGTAAACCCGACCCCAAAAGTTTCCTCATATAGGCCGAGCTGAGATGGAGGAGAGTTTGTTACCCGGTCTTTGGGACCAGCAAGCTCAAAAGTGAACTCGACAGAGATGAAGTGTTGAGCTCAGATCAAATCCATCTCTACTTGGGTGCGGATTGATACTTCATAGTCCAGGCCAAAGTGGACTTCGAGCTCAGTCTCACTCAGAGATGAGGACTGTCGAGCTCGAGGAGAATAGTCGAATGACCAACTCCCTATGGAGACTTGATCCTCAGCGGCACTCATGATGAATAAAATAAGGAAGAAAAGAGAAGGAAAAGATAATAAAAGAAAACCTGAGCAACCAAAAGCAGGAACCGACCGATAATTGGTAGAAACCACGAAGGATGCCAGAGCTGGAGGAAAAAAATTTTGTTGGAGAACCACCCAGGAGATGCAAATGTGTAGAAAGTGCGAAATGAGGGAGGTGATTATCTTTATATAGGGGCACGAATGCCCCTAATTAAGGCAACAGTTTGATTACTCGAGCTGATTCATTCACGTGTCAGCTCAAGATATGATATGAGCGATTCACCAAGATCACTGCATTAATGACACCTCGAAAAAATCCCAAAATAATAGCGCCTCGGGATAGCTCCAATATGATGACGCTTCGAGAAGATCAACTGACACATTAAAACTCCCTTCTAGAAGTTGTCCTTGATCGAGATGACAATATGACTTTCGTTACCCGAACTAAAATACAGTTCTACCTTGAAAGGGGGAGGCAAGTGATGGAGAAAATGTTGGACATCTCAAACTCGAATTACATTGACCTCCTTGGCCTCGGTATTAACCATGGTGAACAATTTCAGTGAAAACCAAAGAGCCACTCCTCACGTACTAACAAAGAACAATAGTTATAGCAACATTGCTATCAGTGAACGATCACATAATTACTGCCACGTGCTACTTACGTAGGATGGTTTCCACGTTGTAAACGTGTAATTGACCTTTACTTTGCAATTACTATATGTCGTACAAAATCAGATAACGGATTGATACATTACCCTATATAAAAGGGTGGCTCGAGAGTCTTCAGCTAAGCTCATTTAGAGACTCTACTCTGCAAGGATTTCTCCTTTTTATAATGTTGCCTCACTTTTAGACTTAGGCATCGGAGGGCCCTTCGATAGAAATTTTTTGGCAAGCAGATTTCTTGTACGTCGTCTCTAGAAGAGACCAGTTCTTCCGCACTTCGATCGCCTCATTCAATTCGATTTTCATCGATCTTAAAGCAAACCGAGTAGTGCTCCGACCTCAGTTCGGGTTTTAGCAGCAATAAGACCCATAGAATTTTAATGCTCGAAAAAAAATTGACATAAATACCTAACAATTATGCCACCTTGCATAATTTTTTTATTTCCATTTTTTGTTGTGTTTTCCACCTTAAAGATTGGGTCGAGTATAGTAAGATCCATAGCAAGTTAGACCACTGCATTTGCGAGGCAAGCAACCCAACCCGACGTCTTATTTGGCCACCGATCCAACTCAGCACAACGCTATATACTTTTCCGCGCATAAATTCCTCTTGATCTGCCGTCCGCATCCCCATTCGAAGCCATCCAGACCGCTAATGTAAATTGTCAAAATACAAAGTAATAACGCTTCTACTTGACGCTAGTTATGAAGGGACAAGATGTATCTATAAGCACTCTCAACGGCAGATCTATTCATCTCAAAGGGACATCACAGCCCCGGTGCTTTTGCCCTAGCGAGAGAAGAGCTTCTTATATGTGCGACGCCGGAGGCGTGTTACAAGCATCCTCGTTTTATTCCTCGCGCTTCTCCTCTGCTCTTCAGCGCCGCCCGGCCTCCTCTTTGGGTATTATTCGCCCCCCTGTTTTTCTCGGTTACTTCGACCTGGATTCCTGGTTCTTCTCCTTTTCTCGATTCACAAGTAGATCTTTTGTGTTCCCTTTTCTGAGTTTTATTTTCTCTATTTTTGATTTGTCTAGATACGATATCAAGGCGGAGGCAGACCATCGGCTCTATGGCGCTGGTGAGTTTTTTTTCAGATAATTGTGGTTGTTGCTACAGGATCTTTCTTCATGATCTCAATCTTGTTTCTTGGGAGGTGTTAGGATTTTAGGGTTTTTTTTAATGTATATTCGTCTCATGGAAGGTAGAAGCAAAGAGAGTAAGATGGCTAGATGGTTCCTTTTGCTTGATAGTAATCTACTGCTGATTTTGCCTCCCCCAATACATTTATGTTTTTCGCTAGGAATTTGGAATTTTGTTTTTGCTGTGTATAACTGGTGATATAGGGCTTTATTAGGGTTTCAAGAGAAAATTTAGTTGTGGGCTTAATGGATTGGGTATGTGGTGCTAGGTCTTGGTTTTTTATGTCATCATTAAATTGGCCTTTAAAAAGTTAGTTGCTTTACATAGAAGCTTAGGGATCTCACTTTGCAACAAGTTTGCTATACGGAGAAATTTTGTCTGGGGGCAAAAGATTGATATCTGATGGTCACTTATTGCTATGTGTATGCCGGTTTGTTTCAATCTCTCATTTTTTTTTTTAAAGGTTCTGTTATCTTTTAACATATGATATTGGGTATTATTTGTGTTATGTTAGATTTTATCTTTTTTTTTTCTTTTTGGCAAATTACTATGTGACAATTACGTCTTTTGGTGGGTGCCAACCATGATAAGACTTTGTTTGATTTCTTGATTCTTTAAAGAAATTATTCATATAAGATGGTCTCTTTGCCACATAGGTAGTGTCTAGATTCAGCCAGGCTCTCATTCATCCCCCCTGGGTTGTAATTGCCTTCACAACTTTGTAATGGGGGATGACACCTAGCAAGTGGGCATGCAGACTGGATGAGCTTTAACCCATGACACTTGTCTATGATGCTTCTAGGCCATAAGTTTTGGCGTGTAGATTATGATGGTCAACATGAATTTTCTTTTGGGTTTCTGACAATTGTTATGACGCTCAAGGATTTTAACTTTGTTCCATGTTATCCAAGTTTCAAGCCAACACTTGACTTTAGTACTCCTGTTTGTTGTATTATACCATGATATATTGTGGATCATGTAAATTAAGATGCTATGCCATTAGCCATGTTTAATAATATCCAAGATGCCTCAAAGGCTCAAAGATCAAATATTTTGGTATCTTCTTGCAACAGATTTTGACAGATGTTGTATGCCTCGTTTTGCTGAAGCCTTTGATCCTTTCAACCTCCTATTTTTAATGTGAGAGAAATGTTCTGAAACACAAAGGGGTAGGTGAGTGGGTGAATTGTTAAAAGGAAATGGAAAAAGTGCAGGATGTGAGCAGAATGAAAAGTGGTGATTGGATGGGAGTTCGGGGCCTTGTAGGGTTGAGTGTGGAGAGAGTGGTGTAATGGCTATTTGATTTGTGATATCTGGAGACAGAATGATGGTGAATTTCAGATTTATTGATAAGGATCATCATAATGTCTCAATTTTGGCAAATATATGCGGTAAAGAGTGATTTACTTGGAAATTAATCAATGTCATTATTCCCCATTTCCTCATCCCCATCTAATTTCATTTCAATTTTGATTATATTCATCTTATTTTCAAGCATCATACAATCTCATGCATTATATAACAATCAAACAAGTCCTTAAAATGTTCATATTTTTTTTCTCTTTGAAAAACCGCTGGAAGTCCAGACACTCAACTACACACACAAAAAAAAACACTTGTGAAAAAAGATAGGTATCAGCCAGGGAATATATTTTAGTTTTACTCAGAATTTGTTTTAATTTTATTGGTAATGCAAGTTCGCTTGTTGATATTGGTAAACATTCAATTGAGTTGATTTGTATATTAAAATGATGCATTGATACCTGTACCTTACAGATTTTGCATGCTGGTAACACAAACAAGAATGGTTTCAAGGCACTTATTGCAGCAGAATACAGTGGGGTCCAGGTTGAACTGGCCAAGAATTTTGAAATGGGTGTATCAAATAAAACTCCTGAGTTTCTTAAGATGAACCCTATAGGGAAGGTATGCAGTAAGTCTCCATATAAAGATCCTTAGGACAACAATCTGTTGCTGTGTCTTTCTGATGGAGAAAAAATGGTTTATGACCATGCAGGTTCCTGTATTGGAGACACCTGATGGTCCCATTTTTGAGAGTAATGCAATAGCACGTTATGGTATGGAAGGATCCTATACTATCATGGTATATTTTTTATGAAATCTGATATTGTAGTAATTATTTGTTTCTTTCTCTCTAGTTACCCGCTTGAAGGCTGACAATCCTCTTTTTGGTTCTTCACTTATTGATTATGTAAGTTTTCTGTCTGCTAGCATTTTAAGCTTATTATGATGTCTGTGTTAATTATTAATGTTTCAAAATATCGTTTTAGGCCCGAATTGAGCAATGGATTGACTTTGCATCAATGGAGATTGATGTGAATCTATCACGATGGTTATATCCAAGACTGGGATATTTCCCATTTACTGCTGTGGTTTGTTTTAAATCCTCATATTTTGTTATCATAGTCTATGGCATATATCTTTGCACACTAAAGAATTGTCCATGTACAGGGTGAGGAATTTGCAATTTCTGCTTTGAAGAGATCTCTAGGTGCTCTGAGCACTCATTTATCCACAAATACTTACCTTGTTGGCCATTCTGTGACCTTGGCTGATATTATCATGACATGCAACCTTTATGTTGGATTCAACCGAATCATGACCAAGAGTTTTACCTCAGAATTTCCTCATGTTGAAAGATACTTCTGGACTATGGTTAATCAACCAAATTTCTCCAAGGTATTGGGTGAGGTAAAGCAGGCAGATTCAGTTCCACCTGTTCAGTCACAGAAAAAGCCTGCTCAACATAAAGAGTCTAAGCCGAAGGAAGCTAAGAAAGAACCCAAGAAGGAGCCTGCAAAGCCTAAAGTAGAAGATGCTGTGGAGGAAGAAGAGGCACCCAAGCCCAAACCGAAAAATCCTCTCGACCTGCTGCCCCCTAGTAAGATGATATTAGATGAGTGGAAGAGGTTATATTCAAATACAAAGACCAACTTCCGCGAGGTTGCCATCAAGGGTACTCCTTTTGCTCTATATCTTTGTGGTTTGGTTGCATGCAACTGATGTGGCTTCAAATCCAGTTACTGGAATTGCCTCCTCTCTTTTTCTTGCCTACTCACCCACTCGCCTACTCACCCACTTGCCCACTCACCCACTCACTCACTTGATAGCTATAATTGCAGTCACATGTAACTTCAGAAGGCAGTCACCGTGCTACAGCTTGACTTATGATTAAAAGCAATCTTAGGCTTAGTTGCAGCTGTTGAAGGTAGTGGGGCATTTATTTAGTGTTAGATACAACTTACGAGCATATTAGGATATGCAATTTCCGTCAGCATCGTTAGCTTCCAACAAGCAAACAAGCGTGTGAAAGTTTAAAATGTTTTTTAACTAAATTCAATAACAAGACATTCTGATGTTTATATGAAGACTACAGTGGTGATCTTTTTGTAATCTTTCATGATAGCATGCCCCTTTGGCATCAGAAGCAATTCACACCCCCACTTCCCCAACACAAGCTTTTTGACCATTCTAGTGCTGACGTATTGTTCTAGTAGATACATTGGTGTAATGTTTGAAAAATCTAGAGGACAACTTATTTTTGAGCTTGTTTGCTCTCATTGGTAATGGAGTGTGTATATATTTATGTCATCATCTGAAGCCTGCGTATGAAGGGTGTACTCTCTATTGTTTAGACAGATTTATCTCTGCTTTTCCTCATAGTTCATAAAGCATATCACATTGATAGTAATAATGTTTCTTATATTAATATATTTGAAGCATGGTTTAAACATATTCTGCATGATTGTAATATCTTGGTAGAAAGTAAATATCTATGTTTATTAAATATGTGAACGGCAAAAGATCTAGTTTTTTTGTAAATTTTTCTCCTTTATTATATGCAGGAGATCAGTATTTGGAGAAAGAACTGGGCATGCTGGGTGCCCATCTAACTTGCTTTCATTTGAATATTGTGAATTGCTAGGATCTAACACAGTTAATTTTCCCAGTGGGGTTAATTTATTTAATCAGTCATATTTTTTTATGTTTGGAATAATTTGATTAGGGGCAATCAGGTAAATGTTCAGAATTGGAAAAAATAATCAGATGAATTTTTCGGAAAGTCAGAGATATTTTGAATAATCTAAAGTTACTAATACTCCTTTTTTGTCTAGAAAAAAGGATGCAGCACAAGAGATCAACTGAACGTTTTTTCATCAAATTTTTATTCATTGAATGCCGCCTTTAGTAAGTTATAAGGAAAGCTTTAGATTTTTCAGTCACTGACTTTTGATTAATTTGTTTAATTGAGAATGGTTCTGAGAATCATCTGGCAATGAAAAGAATCTTGAATAAGCTGAAACTATCTCAGTCAATGCCTGGTACATGGTCGATGGTCGGTTTGATTTGCAAAGTAGATGGGCTGTTATTGAGGGACTGGGATCCAATACAGGACTTGTGATATTGAGATGAGATTTAGGAGAAAAATCAATGAGTTCTAAGATACATCTGCTAATAATGCTTATAATAAATCTAATGTTTTAAATATTTTACAACTAGAAGTTTTCACTTAGCATTTGCTTGGACTAGATATCATGCTAATCTTTTGTGCTGTTGCAGGTTTCTGGAATATGTATGACCCAGAAGGCTACTCTTTATGGTTCTGTGACTACAAGTACAATGATGAGAACACCGTCTCATTCGTGACCCTAAACAAGGTAAGTGGATTCCTGCAGCGTATGGACTTGGCACGAAAGTATGCATTTGGCAAGATGCTTGTGATAGGCTCCGAGCCGCCCTACAAGGTCAAGGGGCTGTGGCTCTTCCGTGGACAGCAGATCCCACAGTTTGTGCTTGATGAGTGCTATGACATGGAGCTTTACGAGTGGACCAAGGTGGACATAGCCGATGAAGTGCAGAAGGAGCGGGTAAATGCCATGATTGAGGACCAGGAACCCTTCGAGGGTGAAGCCTTGTTGGATGCCAAGTGCTTCAAGTAATCTTTTCATTCAGCCTTATACCGTGATTTATCTTTATTCTGCCCTTCTCATGCTGGAGCTGGTATCTTTGTTCTAGTGATCTTATTAGTTGCTGGTTACAATTTTTTCTCTCTCCCAGTCCGTTTTGTTACTTGAGTTCTGCAAAACAAAGTCTTTGTTAGGTGGTTGGTCTTTCTTTTTCGCTTGGTGTATTGTTAATTTGGGACTATGATGTCTATTATTTATCTGGACTCACTTTTAGGAGAGATCTATGTGCTGATTGTGATTCCTACAAGTTATAACCAAGTTATAATGTTTTAAGGGTTTAATGCTCTGCTAGTTCATTCATTGTTCTTACTTAACCATGAGCTTGCGTAACTACAAGAATAACTGTATTCCCCAATTCATATTTGGTTTACATCCAAATATAGATCGATCATTTTGTTTAATTTAGTCAATCCAATTTCCAACAAGGTTACTGATTGAGTAAATGCAATTAAGCCATCTGCTTAAACATCATTAGATGAGGTCAAAATAACATGATAATTTATTTAAGTCTCCATGATGACGTATTATACAACTCGGGGGGGTTCATGGTTCCTGATAATACTCGTCCTCGGTAGTTTGACGCTGCAAGTATTTACATCATACAAGGCCGGTCTAGCTGCCTTCTCTACCAAATTATTAATTTCTTGGGTTAGGCTGCACATTAACCTCATGGTGCTGCTGAAGCTGGTGGCTGCTCATTAGGCTAGGATGTTTTTGAGGAGTAATATAACCTATTTTAGCTGGATGCTTATATTTGGTAAGGAATTGTCTTATTCCTTGACATGCTTACTTTCACCATGGTTGCTGTCCTAGGGAGAATCCTGCTGCATCTCCTTGGGATACCTATGAGGCCAAAAATCAAACACGGGAAACTAACCAATCCAGTGTTTGATTTACACAGGTATCCAAATAGTATCCATGCGAAAATATAATTGCAGTTCGATTTTCCTAGCTAGCATTCTGTCAAATCTAAAATACACAACCCAGTTGTGAGTTTTATATCACAACGACCCGTATAAGCGTGTGTTTGTCTCACATCAGTTATTCGTTAAGTAGATCTTTGATACTTACATAGGATCAAAGAATTCAAATAATACCTTCCGGTTAGCCATGTTGGGTAAGATTCTACGTTGTTATAAGTGGTATCAGAGCTTAACTTCAAAATCCTAAAGCTTAGGCTGGTTAGTAAGAGTGTGGTAGAATTTAGGTTATAGTTGGATATCTTAAAACTACTAGTACTAAATGACCATTAAATTGATTTATGATTTTCTCTTATAGATATATTATGGTCCTTAGGACTTTGCTTAAGTTAAAGAAGGCTTGATTTTTCAATAAAGAAAACTTCTATTAATTAAGAAAAGGTGAATACTGCTAATTCGTAGGCTAAGATATTTGCACCGGAAAACTTGAAACAATTGAATTAGTTAAAGAATACAATAACTCCCTAGTAAATAGAAAAATTCATTTTTGCCAAAGTTTCTCTGGAAATTCGAGGCCGTTTTGCAAACTTTCTAAGGACAATAAGTGACAAGGGATACTAGGGTGAAGACCATGCTCTTCCAATTAAAATGGTTTGAGAATTAAATTGCACAATGTTAATCTTGCACGGTTGCAAACATACATGAGAATTCAGTTTAGACATATAGCTAATGTCTGAATCGGAAAGGAGAAAAGAAGAAGGTGATAAAAAAAAAATAATTTTAACAAATTATAATACTGAAATTTTCAAATATTCTATGGGAGAAAATGTAAAAAATATTGTTTGTTGAAGTGTTTAAATATGCATGTTCTTCATCCAAACTCTATTATTAGCTCAAGGATACATTAAACATGATAATTTGGATAGCACCTATGTCCCTGACCAAGGTTTCAAAATAAGAAAAACCTACTTTCGATGCCCTTATTGTGGGTCAAGCTCAATCTTAGAAAGGCCAACTCTCCACCGATCTCTAAAACCTACAAATAAAGAATTTTTTAAGTATATAAGATTTAAGACATCAAAATTGTTTCAAGGTGGATGTGAGTGCAGGTAACAGAAGATAGTGCGCAACTTCTGAGGCAGTTTTGGAGCATGGCTTGCAATGGAGTATAACCACAAGATAATTATCTCAAGCATAATGACTGGGTGGTTCAGCTGAAGTTCAGTGATTCGAAGTTTTGGAAGAATGTTACACGGCTGCGACGGGTAACTAAGAATAATGGTAGAGATGGAAAATAAACCCTTCATTGGTTAGTATGTGCTCGAACGTATTCCACTTAGCTTTTCAACTACTAATACAGCAAAAGAGTTGGAAGGTGATAAGTTAAATGACTGAGGTCCTTATCTAGGAACAAGGTCAAATACATTAAATAGCCATCAGGAGAATGGAGGACCAGTCAGAGTATGTGTAGCAGTAACTCTTCCCTATGATAAAAAGCTGTCCAAAAGAAATTTCCAAAACAAGATTGACGCTAGCAAAAATTTGAGAGAGAAATAATAATAATTTTTAAGAAATAAAATATGCAAGAAACTTACACATTATTAAAAATATAAAAGAAACAAAGTAGAGACAAATTCAAACAATATTAACTTTAAAACAGATGATGCCTATGCAGTAATTGAGATGTGACAACAAAAACCAACCAGAAAGAAAAATTGATATTTGAAGTTTATTTCTTTTCCATGAATAAGGGATGAGGAGAAGTAATGCAAATACTTAAAGACCAAGAAGATGGGACTGAGTTATCCTGCTCGTGACCTTTAACAGTTGATTGTTGATGGAATCAATTCCAACTTACAATGATGAATCATGAAAAGTGCTGTACACACACATGCAAGAAGTTCAGGATCCAGTCATAGTTAGCCAAAATGCGGTTAGTTATGTGTGTAATTTACGTATCTCCATAATTTTATAAATGTTATTCACACATATAAATTCTTCAAATAAAAAGAAATATAAGGAGTTTTCAACCTTTCCCCCTTTTTGAAAAATATATAAGCTAAAAACATAGGCTTCTCGAACAGAAGTCTAAAGCCGCTTGATGACGTTCTTTAAAAACTTCTTATATTTAATTCAATAATTTTATTTTTAGACATGTCATTTAGATCAGGTTTGATAAAGGTTTCCATTAGGATTCATATCTAACTTCTCAAGGGATTTCCTAGTAAATATGTTCTTCAATGCTTCTTTAAAATCCAACGAGGTCTGACTTAGGAATTTACTTTCATCATCTTTGTGTATGCAAAAGAGCATGACATAAACTCTCGATTCTATTGTGAAACATAAAACATAAACGAAAAAAAAGGAACATCAATTTAACTTTGATAACAATCGTGAATTCTTTCTCAGCTTTTGCCTAAAATTTGAAATGCAACTCAAGGTTGCTTGGTGTGACTGGCTGCATTAACTTCTTTGTCCTTTCTCTTAACTTTTCATTGTACTATGGCTCAAAGTTAACTCCTAACTAGTGTCTAAACAATATACAAGTTACCATCCACCTATGAGGGGCTCTAATCTTTTCATTGTAATTTAGCTCAAAGTTAGGGCCTAAAACATATGTGATCAAAGTACAAGTGATCAGCAACTTATGCGAATTATGGTCGATGCTCATTTTCTTTGTGAATGGCCAGTTCATATTGTAATTGGGCTCAAAAGTATGGTATGGGCCTTGTGAAATTAATATAAGTGACCGGCCACTTATGGCAACCATTGTGGTCTTCAGACCTTAATTATTGGTCACCTTAGCCACTTGGACTAATTCATAATGTGAACTGGAGAGATCCAAAATATTATTTTCACTTGCTTCTAAAAAGCAGCGAGGAGAATGTCTTCTTTTTCATAAAGGGCACTCTCATAGTTGTTTCTTTAGAGCACTTGCCTGAGAAAGATTTAAAAGGGGTGTGCATATCACAAATAATAGTATAAATGAAACCTATAAGTCTCTATATCATGATCCATGAATTTAACCATAACCATTCATATTTGCATTGTTGCATCAAATGCATTCCCACGGTCGTGTATCAAAGTCATGTGGTCATCCTCTTCTCCTCCTTCCGCTATTTTACTTTCCCCTTCTATTTTTTCCTCATTCTTTCTCCTTCCTTCATCTCCCTCTTCCTTTAGTCTTCTTGTTCTTTGCTTGCAATATACTATCTCCATTGCCCGAAAGGACCTTGTCTCTGAATGTCTCTCTGGCCAGCTGTGATCACTGTATGGAACTTTGAGAAGGCATCAAGGCTATGATCCATACAGAGATCCCTTCTTATCCCTATAATATTTTTTAATCGAGTACATGGATTCATCATTCATGTCAAAACAACCAGAGTTTTTTGTTTTCCATTTTCTAAACAATATGATTTATGAATTTCAGTTATTTTCTGATGCTTTATGAACAGTAAACAATATCTACAAGATCATTTTAAGTTTTTAAAATTTAAGAAACAACGTATTTCTATTTCCTCAAATTTCTTAAAACACAACTTTTACATGCTTGCAGCTTCCCCTACAACCACAAAATTTGAGTTTAGTCTTCTAAGAATACTTGTTAAAAGCTAAAATCACCACCCAAGAGTTAGGCTAACCCCAAAAAACAAAAAGAGGAAGAAACAAACACTTTAGCTGCCGAGTGATTGACAGTGAACCTAACCTTTTTGGCATGTAAAGA
Source organism: Phoenix roebelenii (assembly GCA_025769935.1). Lineage (NCBI taxonomy): Eukaryota > Viridiplantae > Streptophyta > Magnoliopsida > Arecales > Arecaceae > Phoenix > Phoenix roebelenii. The sequence continues at coordinate 869,222 of JAOXJJ010000639.1, read as the reverse complement.
AAAGCGAGAAATAGAAGGATTAGAAGATACACACAAAAGAATAACTAACAAATTTGGTACAAGAACAAGAAGGGAGGTGTGTGAGGACCCGTGCGGGCGTGTGTTTAGTCCCACATCGGTTATTCGCTGGGTAGATTTTGGGTACTTATATAGGATCAAAGAACCCAAATAATAACTCTCGGCTAGCCATTTTGGGTAAGATCCTGGGTTGTTACAAATGGTATCAGAGCGGACCCGGCTCATAACCTATGTGGACTAGGAGACACTGCAGCACGGATTCATTGGGGCGGACCATGGGCCAATCGTGGTGTTTGTGATTAGATTTGAACCCTTAGCCTGACGAGGACGTCAGGGCTTGAACGGGGGAGTATGTGAGGACCGTGCGGGCATGTGTTTAGTCCCACATTGGTTATTTGCTGGGTAGATCTTGGGTACTTATACAGAATCAAAAAACTCAAATAATAACTTCCGGCTAGTAATTTTGGATAAGATCCTGGATTGTTACAGGATGAATCGAGGAAAAAGGAAAGGATCGAGGGTGAGGGTCCAAAGCTCATACAAGTATACCTGGAGATGAGGTCTTGGGCGAGGGGTAGACGGATTTGGCAAAACCGTCAGCATTAGATCCTGCTGTCCAATTCCACCGCAAATATTCCCTTCGTTTCCCACTTTGTTCCAACCCCAGCATCCCCGCCCCCGCACCCTTCCCACCGAGCAAAGGAAATACGAGGAGTGACGTTTGTCTCTTGAAGTCTCCACGGCTACCTCAACGTAAACTTGATGGCACCCCCTCGATAGGTGGTGAGAGAGAAGAAATTGATTCCATGATATGAGATCATGAGTCTAGACTAGTTGTGGCAGGCAGGCGGCGTACTTGCGATCTGATGGCTATTGGAACAAAGTTTAGGACTGTATGGAAGGAAGTCACCTATACAAAGAGGACGTGAGGACAGATAGCATTATTCTGAAGGATGACTCTACTATAGTAACTGAGTAGATTCGCGACGTCCGGAGCTAGGAGATGGCTACCTTATACTTAGGAACATATAGAGGTTAGTGTCTGGTTGTCGCTCGATCGAGGTTGTTCATGCATTTCGGAAGGCGAACAGGGCTACAGACTGCGTCGCCTTCTTTGCTGCTCATCATTCTGAAGAGGTGTTATGGACTAAGACTGCAGGTGCCCCATTATCATCGTTTTCTTTCTCTCGATGTTGAGCATAGCGCCCATGCTCGTTTGACATGGCCTGAAGAAAAGGGTTCAAGACAGATATTCAGCATATCAGATGGATATGATATGATGATGGGATATGATATCTAATGCAAGCTGCAGGGTCGAACATAAGGCCGTCCCAAAAAATCCAGTAGATTGGAAGGTTTTCCATGCGGGGCAACACGGATAACTACGGAATAGGCTTAACATAACATAGAAATTTGGACCAAATGATGATCGCATTAAGTGCCTATCTGGTTCTCATTGTCCTTATTTGGGCTAAGTGATCCTTGCGAACACATGATATCGGAGAGTTGAGTGACGGATTTGATATCTTCTGCGAGCCTGGTGTGGATGATTGATTGGTAGATCTCGTGACTTTTCTAACACAATTCTTAGAGTCTAACATCTTTACAGTATCTTGAATGCTCGTGTATTGTATGGCGACATGCATCCAAGCACTAATGTTGGTTTTTGGAGATATCAAAGGATCTTGTCCTCAAAGGAGTTGCTGAAAATATTTCCACATAGGCTTTTGCTTTTGGTTTGCTTTTAATCAAGGATAGGCTCCATCAATTCTCATGGTTTCTTGAACAAAATTTTAAGATTTAAATATTGATACTTCATAGGTGATTTAGCATGGTAACCTGGAGCGAAACTATATCAGTTTCTAGTCATCACATAAGCATACCAGATTTCTACTTTTCTAGATGACTCTTTAACTTTTTGTGAGGGTTACTTAGTGAGAGAACTTACAAAGAAACAGATCCAAGAATATTGAAATTAAATCATAGCCTGCAAAGGTGTGATGTCTAAAAGTTTAGCATGGTACATCCTAAAAGTTTAGCCCAAAAAAAAAAGTTTCTATTTCCTTTTTTTTAAGTAAAATGACAATATTAAATATCTCTCGCATAGTTACAATCATTAGAATTCGATTACAACAAGTCACGAAGCCAAATAGGCACCGATGAGAAGGTGTTTCAAAACACGGAGCATATGCTACACTGGAGGCTACCCAATCTACTACACTACTAGCCTTTCTATGGATATATATAGCTTCAAATTGAGGAAATCCTCATGAGGTCCCGCAAGAATGGATGAATGTCATCACTATGGGCTACTGAGTTGGATATCCAATCAATCACAGTTTTAGAATCCCCCCTCCAATACAACCTTGCTTGCCTTAAGGACCATAGTTGCATAGATTAGGCCTTCCCAAGCTCATCTCCATCTGTCAGTAGGACTATGATATCATAGAGATGACAATCTACGTGGCCACAAGGAGAGAGTTAGGATTGCGGGTAATAACTTAGGCCACCATTGGCTCCTCTATCTAGTACACAACCATTGAGGTTGATCTTTAGGAAACTTAGGGTTGTGGACTTTTGCGAAAATGCGCAGATGCTGCAGGGAAGGAACCCTAGCTATCAAGGACCATGGAGAAGTATTTGAATGGATAAATTCTAGTGTTTGCAACTGAGCTTTCGTGAAACGGACCTGGGAGCTCTAATTTGCATTCTCAAATATGCAACTATTTTTGGCCAACCAAATACGCTAAATAATATAGCAAAAGTAACCATCACTTTGATACTCTCTATACCTCTTTACAATTCATCCTTCAAATACCTCAATAATGCATCCACTGATCAGGAGGGGTCCAAGATCGTGCCAGAATTAGAACATGGTTGGCATTCTCATCAATCTCGAGGCTGCAAAGACAATGACGAGATGTATAAATCCCTCTCTGATACAATACTTGTGATAAGGGAGACAATCCCATGCCACTTTTCAAAGGAAAAATACCATTGGGATGGATACCAGTTTCCCAAACCCATCCACATCCTCAAGCAAAGAAGGGTCAGGCCTTAACAATTCGTGCTAGTGCCCGGATTAACTCTGGAGGACTCTGATCCTTCCTAGCCCAACTTATCAGGGCAATTAGAAATGGGGATGGCGATAGATAAGATTCTGCCTGTCCAATCCTCGCCAAATACCGGAGCAATGAAATCACTATTACTTTTCCTTTCCCCAATTGCGAACGGATCTTTCCACCATCAGGTTCTTCAATCTTCCACAATCAATCATCCTGGCTATCCAATTGAGAGGAAATAGTGATAGGGGATCCTTTAATACATCAATGGATCTGCCATCTTTGATCCTCCTTCTAATGCTTGGAGCCACGTTTGCGATATATAAGCACACTGCTTTCTAGATGAATGAACTATTCTATGGAGCAACAGGACAGGGATACCATTCCAATCACTGTATTTTGCCCTCGGTCATAGTGTCCTGGAGATTGTTTGGTTCCAGGAGAAACCTTATTGCATGTTTAGCGAATAGAATATCAAATTGGTACAACATATAGAGAAGTGATGAGAGTTACCCTGCCCATCACTGAGCAATTTCCATTTGCAACCTTCGAGTCTTATCTTGAAGACTGGATTATAAAACTGCAGTTCGATACATTATCCCTTCTTTTGGCAATTGAGACTCCCAAATAATGTCATGTATCATCACATCCAGTAATGATCAAGTGATCCTTTACTTGTTGCTTCATTGATGGGCTGGGTTTTGGGTTGAACTTTATAGTAAACTTCTGAAAATTGACCCACTGGCCAGACTTCAAATAATACCATAGAACCACTACAATAGTCTATTTCCTCTCAATCCTTCTGCCGTTTTTCTTCTTTCAGGAGCGTGTGCAGGGTAGGACATCCATGATGAAAAAGTTTCACTTAAGGCTATTGCACAAAAAAATCATTCCGGCCTTGCCAAAATTTAGTCAAGTTGACAACCCAAATGAAACACTATTTCCGCAAGAACTGAAACTAACCAAACTAGTGCATCCACCTTGTTATGAAATCAGCAAAAGGCATCAGGAAGGGTAGAGCACAATCAGGGCAGCAGCAAAGTAGATGTCAAGGTATACACTCCAAAGGATCAGCTTCATCAAAAAGAGACGTTTCATATCCAGATTTTCCTAATCCTGTGGATGCCCAATAGCCACTTATAACTGCACATTTCTATATATTAATTGACATTTCCATGGTTCCAAAACATTCAGCTTCTATAGCCTGCCTCTCTGTTTCCTATATAATTTTGGGTAAGCAGACAAAAACCATATGGGGGGGGGGGGGCAAGAAGCTGAACGGCAATAATATCTCTGCAACAAAAAGAACTAAAGCATAAGCATCAACAACTCTTTGAAACCTAGCAACAAAGCTCCTATCACTCTTAATCATAAAAAGTTCACATGACTGGCCCAACCAAGGTGCTGCTTGTAAGCAGAGATTACATATAGATCAGCAAGCATATTATATCATAATTTGTATAAAAAGCTGAAGCAAAGGAACTAGAAGGTTGCTACATATAAGTGAACAGTATCATAGCATGCCCTATCAGCCTGCAGCTCCGGGAATGCTAACCCACTGCAGCTGCAGTTCCACTTCACCACTCTCCACATTTCTCAACCTAAGAACAAGATCTTGGGTAACCCTGCCATCCTTCCACAAAATGACGCTCTCACCAGATAGACAATTATTCCTCTCGGGTTTCAACGTTGTGACTATGGTACCATTTGGAAGACCGGTCAAATCCATCTTTACAGCCTCAAAAAATGGCTGTATTTCAAACTCTGCATCACCCATTCTATCATCTTGGTTAAATGTGTCCTTGTCAAAGACTTCCTGCAGAACACGTGAACAAAAGATGAGAACCTTACTTTACATAATTCTCTAGATCAACCAATTTTCCATCAGCAGTTTCACAACAATCACAATTATATGTATCATCCTTGATTAAAAATAAACAAGAACAATTCCAGTATTGGGGCCAAAATTGCAAGATGCCATGTTCAAGAGCATTTCCATGCAGTGCTGCATGAAGAATTGAAACAAATAGGTTAGTTGCCCACCACTGTAAAACAAACAATTTAAAAACAACTAACCATCTAAAACAAGCAAAAACAACAAAAATCTTTGGAAAATGATGAAATCCAAGCTCCATTTTGCAGCATAAAGGATATAGATTTTCATTCAGTGAAATCAGGTTTCATCAAGTTTTAATGATAAGGACTGATATTGAAGCAATCCTGCGAAAGGGGGACCTGCATTTTGATGTAGAGATACTCCATGTTGCTCAAGTATTTTCTGATATGAATTGAAGTTGTAGCAATGCACAATATGGTCATTTTAATAGTTATTTATTGCAATAATAATCTTTGTGGTCTTTATTATGGATGCACTTACAGTTAATATTTTAGCCGAGGTGGGTGTCAACTGGTTTAGTTGGTAAGTTGCTGGGAGTTGTTACATTGACCTGGATTCAAGTCCCACCTACACCACTTTAAAATTTATTACCTCAATAAATTGGGTCAGGGCCTGAACTCCCTCTCATTCTCTCAAGGAAATTAAAAAAAATAATCAAAGGAGGTGCCACACAATGTCAACCATATATGAGAATATAGCTAAATGATGAAATTAGGAATGAAAACATGGAGGTTACATGTTAAAGGAACTAGTACAGAAGACAGAAAGCAGAAATTGTTGTAATATAAAACAAAATGAAGATCAGGTTGGCCCAAATATTTCCTAGTGCAGTCATCTTTATCATCCTGGATATATAGAAGATAGGGAGAATGACTGAAATGTAACAGAACTAGATAACGATGTACCAAGAAAATAGGTTCTTCTACAATGTTACGTCATTTTGCCATGTGCATCTGAGATAAGGGAATTTGTCATAAGCCATATTGATAAGGTTGCATGGAGCCTTTACCGCCAGCTACAACAGTGCATCATGGCACTAGTGACCTCTTCTCATGGTCGAGCCCTCCGTTTTTGAGGGAATGTTAGAGAAAATATTTCAGTACTTTAATTGTGAAAAAAAATCTTACAGAAACAAATGCCGAATGCACTATTAGTAATGATTTTTTTTTCATTCAGTGTACGAGTCTATACATGTATACATACCTAGGATATGAGCATATGCACTCGTTTCTGCATTGGCTTAATTGTCTTGGAGTAAGTCAGCTGATACTCAGACAATGCTTTATGCAATGCTCTAGGATATGTGCACTATTAGTGATGATTTTTTTCATTCAGTGTACGCGTCTATACATGCATACATATCTAGGATATGTGCATATGCACTCGTTTCTGCATTGTCTTACTTGTCTTGGAGTAAGTTAGCTGATACTCAGACAATGCTTTATGAAACACTTGTTTACATTTCAAATGTTACGATCCCACTAGGTACCTATGATATTATTAAAATCATGTACATAGTTAAATTTTTCTTAGCATGACCACCTTTTCCCCTTTCTCTGCAGGGTCATCTCCTTCTCCTATCTTTTCTTGAGACATCTCTGCTTTTCATAGCTTTCTTTTCTCATCACTGCTAGGAACTAGTTGATGCATTGGATGAGGTTTCATCTACTGTTCCCAATAGTTTGAGTCACCAATGTATTAAGATCCCCACAATATGGTAGCTCTCCCATGGATGTCATTATCATCTTCATGACCAATTCTTCAATCTCACTTACAGTTCTGTGTATATTGAGTCCTATTCTTCCTATTTTAATTACTCAAAAAAATCCAGTACTGAAACAAGCATACTGTGAAATTTCTAGTGGCTATAATTCAATGCTAGGATGTGACCGAAATATTGGTGGTTCACAAGGGCAACCAAACTTTGGGTATTTCTTTCTCCTAGTTAGAAAAGAGTTATTTCATGCAGTTTTTTTATTAAACTCACTTAAATGTTTTAATCAAACATTACAAAGCTCATTTGACAACCTAAGGCTCTATAAAGCATAGAGGAAATTACATAGGATTTTAACTCCACTAGCACGGATGGCCACAACCCAGCTGTTAATTTTAAGGTCATGGATTGTTAATGGCCTTCCAACTAAATTAACAATTGGCCACATAAGGATCCTAATGATGACATTTATTTGCAGTATTCACTAGACTCTTATGTACACTAGCAAGTTGATCTACCACCTTTCCTAAGCTACTTTTGGTTTCAAGAATAGCTTCATGCCAGGTGATTGTGATCATGTGATGGTCGTAAGCACCTCTCCTTAAGCTACATGATGCTTATTTATTTGTAAACATATGACTAGGGATTCCCTAATACTTTCATTCACTCAAGAAGAAATATGTTTGGCACAATGAAGCTCACTCCTCCTATATAGCTTTTGGGCCATGAGGGTGTACATAGTCCTTGAAAATGTGTATCATCATTATAGGCAAGGTTTTAATTCCGGGCAGGATGGGTGGCATCCTAGTCATCCCATCCCATTCCATTTCTATGAGAAAATGGGAGTGGTATAGGGTCGAAACTCGAAAACCTATCCACATGGGGAGAGAAGAAGAAAGAGAAAAGAAAAAAAAAGAAAGAAAAGATGAAAAAAGAAAAAAGTGAAAGGAAAGAAGAAAAAGAAAAAAGTGAAAGGAAAGAAGAAGAAGAAAAAGGAAGGAAAGAAAGGACGAAAAAAAGGAAGAAAGAAAAGAGAACGAAGACAAAGAGGGAAAAAATAAAAAAACAAATGGATAAGAAAAATAAAGATAAAGGAAAAGAAAAGAAAGGAAGGAAAGAAAGAAGAAAGAATAAAAAGAAAGAAAAAAAGGAAGGAAGGAAAAAAGGGAAGATCGAGACAGAGGATATCTACTGAAATGCATGCCATCAAGATGAGGTGCGATAGCGGAGCATCCCATTTCATGGAGAAACCGGGATACCTCCATCCAATAGGATTTAAAACTTTTATTATAGCATGGATGAAAATGTCAATCCTACACCATAATTACAGTATGCACCATGACAGTAGGTCATTGGCATGCAATAAGAATGTATTAATAATGCACCATCCTACAATCATCTATTTTATGATGCATCAACTTGCACCCATGCACATCTTTTATACACAATGTACAAGCCAATAGATAGCAATACAGGTCTGCACCATACTACGTCCTTTAACATCATGCTCCATCTTCCCAAATAGCATCATTCCTGTTCAGCAAATCTTTTGGAGCTATTGCCATTGTTTTTTCCCTTTTTTATTGAAGATTTGAGCTACAAAGAAATGTGGAAACAACATCAAAAGATTTGGATGTTTCAAATCCAAACATTACATCAAAACTCTGTATAGTGCCACTAAAACTATTATGTTTTGACCACTTGATGCATAATAAGGAAATAACCAAAACTTTACGGATTTCTAGTTTAGATATTTCATCACATTTTTATAGCATGGTAAATAATATAATATATGAAAATCTTCAAGTATTTGAAAGTGTTTCAATCATGACATAATATAAAGGAGAAGATACACTTACGAGCCTAATTGTCTGAGTAGGATCTGAAACAGAAAGAGTTAATTCTTCATTCCATTCTGGATTGTTATTCTTCTTTTTTACACTGGTCTTCAATTTCTGGACCATAAAAAGGATAAATGAGAAGAACAGAGATAATTATGAAAGTGATTTATAAAATGTAAGATTGTAAGATGAAACACATAACAACAATAACAAACGATTAGTTTTGCAGTGACAATATAAAGATAATGAAATTTAAGTAGATTCTATAATGCTCTTTCATTAGAACCTAGTTGCAATTGGAAGTTTAGGGATTTCTTGACAACAAAATGCAATCATTGAGCTGTTCTACAAAAACGAATATGTACCTACATGAGAAATAGTAACTGCTACTGGCATTTAGTGCAGTGTCCTACCATGAAGATATGCCACTTCCACACGTCAATAATTTGCTCACCTCCCAATGAAGTCAAGATTTACACTGGATAACACCTTTAACTACTTGTTTAACTTGTACAGGAGGTGAACCCTTGTTTAAGCTTAATCAACTTCTGAAGACATACTCCACAAGAAAGGGAATACTTGGCTCTCACCCCACCATGACTTACACTAGATGAAATTCTTTAACCCAAGAATTACTACCTCAAAATTGTACTTCTTTTAACTATGCCAGCATACAAATGACATGTGCTTCAAAGACTATAGTCTGCTTTCTAAGATTTTGTATTATGAATAATACTAATATAAATTAGAGAAAATACATGATTATGCACACATCATATCCCACTAACATGGCCATACCACTAAATCCTGGAGTCTAAAAAATATAACACTGTTGGCAACGCCATATGCATTCGGTATGTTTATGATAGCTAATTGAACAAGCATAAGACCTTATCTCTCTTTCCCTCTCTCTCTCTCTCTCTACTTTGAAAAAAATTTACACTAACGTTAAGGAAAGCTGTTCCATGTGATGTAGCTTAAGGAGGCCAATAGAAGCGTGTTTTTTCCCCCTTTTTTTTCTTTTTACTGGACACAATCAAGCCAGTTGTAAAAGACTAACAAGATCAAATTGGACACCAAAATTTCACCATGACCCCAGCGGATGATCAGGAAAACCAGAATTCTTGGTCGAAGAACCCGTTCCTTAATTCCCTCACCAAAATTCCACAACAGGTGAAAACAATCCCCCAGTACCGATCCTACACGACAAATTTCCAAAAAAAAAGGTGTCCAAAAATATATTCTCCATCAACCCCTCAATCTGACAGAAGAAGATTATAATACCCCGCATCCGATCATATCCATCTTCTATCCACAGCATCACGTATCAAAAAAGGAAAAGCTAAACACCAACGAACTTAAACAATCTAAATCAAAACCAAATGATCCAAACCAAAAGAAAGAGGGAAAAGAATAAAGGAAAGAGATTAGAGGGAAGGGACCTGGTGGCCCAAACGAAGGACGACGTAGGGATCGCTGCCCCTGGTATCGCGGTAGGCGAGGTTCACCCCTCTCACCACCCGCACGCGGAGCAGGCCCAGTAGATGCTCCATCTCTCTGTCTCTCTCTTCCGCTCTCTTACCCTCTTTCCCCTCCTCTTGCCGAACGAGGGAAGGACCGAAATCTTTTGTTGCTATTTTTGTCGGGGCAACTTGGAACCCCGAATTCACGTGCTGACTCGTTATCGGTCCCGGTCAACGCGAGTGGCTTGCGTTCCGACCTGGAACGACCACGACAGGATGTCAACGGACCGGGCCGACTGGATAGATTCCAAGGCAGTCCAGCTCCCTCTTGGGTCTAGTTCGGCCGTTTGGGCCGGCTAGGATTCCCAGTACTTTGGGTGGAAACCAAGTTTCCGTTCCGGCCCGAGCACAAACTCTACCCCTAAGTAAGGATTCAGTATTTTGCTTGAAGATGACTTTAGAATTATGATATTTTCTCACACTACAAGAAAAAAAAGCTTTGACTACACTTTCTATGGTCTTTACCGACACTTAATTTTCTTTCCGATGCTTTTAAAAGCGTCGCCAAAGCGTTGCCTATGTTAGAGTGGAGAACTAAATTGCTGACGCTTTTCAAAAGCATCGGTAAATATGGAGATTTTGCCGACGCTTTAAAGTGTCGTTAGAATTATTTTTTATTTTTTTTAAAAACCTAATTAATTTTTTTAGGGGAAAAAAATTTGTGGAGAGAGATTATCAAAAAATCCGTTCTCCATTACTGGTTCCTTTTGATTCTGCTTCTTTGCTTTTTCTAATAGCACAAGATAGATAACAACAAAAAAAGAATAAAATTAGAAAAGAAATAACACAGAAACAACAACAAATGCTCAATTTATTGATGTTTTTTTTATAAATTACAATAGAAAACTTATTACAATAGGAATAACACAGGAAGCATAATTACAAATTACAAATTAAAAATTACAGTAGAAATGGAAGCATCAATGATAATACAAAGGTATCACCTAAAAGAAATATCAGCAAAAATTTAGTTGATAAATTTGATATACTTACTATCTAGATTTATACATATAGAACAAAAAATCATCCTTTTTTCTCGAACAGAAAAAGAACGACACTATCCCTGCTACAAATCTGAGCAATAATTACATCCCAATAACATCACACTAGTTCAAATAAATAAAAATCATGTTTACACTTCCAGAATCAGAGAAAGAGAAGGGGTGATTAGCATAATGGATTTAAAGTTGGAGTCGCAAAAGAAGAATAAGAAGCGGGAGATGAGGATGCTGGGGGATGCTTATGTCGTGAAGATGGCGGTGCCCAAGGAACTCAACGTCGATAAAGATGCTCTCGCTGTCGAGCTCCGGATTCGGATCCCCGATTCAGACTCTTGGGGGTTGATGGAGACGAGGATGCCCTCGTAGTGGATTTTAGCTTTGGAGGTGAGGCTGATGAGGCTCCCGATGTACGAATCTACCACCGACGAGGGCAAAGATGAAGACAAACACGAGCCGGAGCTTGATCCCTCAGTGGCCGCCATTGTCGGGCACTGCTCGTCGAAATGCTCCGATTCTTGCCCTAACCTTGGGGAGTGGGGGAGGAGAGGGGTTAGGGATTAGGAGAGGTTAGGAATTTTTCTTTTTTTTTTTTGAGAGGGGGGGTGAGAGGGTTTGGTCCAGCGATGCTTTCTAAAGCGTCGCTGCACTGTTAGATGTATGCCATAGAAGCCAATCTGGCTGACACATAATTTATTTTAGGATATAGTTTTGTACTTGACTTTATTATTATTTAATAATAATGGGCATCTTTTTCATTCATATTGTGTATGTATCCATGAATCGTCCAAGAAATTAATAAGATGATGATATATATTCTCAAGAGTTGAGAATTTGAGCCATGTGTCATTAGTGATTAATTTATAAATGCTCCTGATCGATAGATCATCATGAGGATGGTGATTGATCCGATGAGATTAGTGCACAGATCACTATCCTTTTGGATGGACGAGTTTCGAATCCACAGTGTAGGAATACTGGAGTGATAGTGCAGGTGCTTGTTAGAGAATAAAGGTACTGAGCGTGACCAAAGCAAAAAGTCACTTGGATGTCTAACCATTCGTCAGTGACTTACTTGATGTCGCAGTAGTATGACTGGTCCTTTGACCTGAGGTGCTTCGGCTATTCATAGTGAGGTTGTTGTAGTTTGACCGCACATATATATTGTCTTTAGCCATATGGATCCTTATGGTGCAGATTGGTTAAATAGGTTCACTGTAGGAGTAGGATGTGCACCTATAAGAAATCTATCAACGCTGGTAGATAAGAAGTGGTCCTATGTAATTTATGAGACTGAGTTCATAAGACCTTGGCCATGGCAGTATATAAAGTGAAAAAAGAGTTTTCCACTCTTGAATTAAAAAGTCGAATAAATTTTGACATATGACAAACGATAGAGTTTGATGAGTTATCCATGACCTCCGTTCTGTAGAAATCCATGATAGAAGAACTGTATCAGGTGATAACTGGATCTAGAGATTCATCTATTCCATTCTGCTGGGTTGCCACTATATGCTGTTAAGTGTTACTGGTGGATGGTGAGACTCATAAGGATTATCTTGATGGTCAATGATCTTTGATGAGATGAGTTGGAATTATTTCAACTCATCGAAAGAAATTTTTAATGATATTGTGATAGAGACCATAATATATCTCACTATCAGATAGAATAGAACCTATAGGGTTATACACATTAGAGGTATTGACCGATCCGATGGTTAAATTATGATTTAGAATCACAATAGTTCATGATTGTCAATTTGATTGATAATTGGTTTTACCACTAAGAGTTAGTGAGTTGAAGGAATAATTGCAATTGGATTGTAATTTGATTGAATCAATTGAACTTAATTAATTGGGCTTGATCTTATTAGATAAGGTTCAAGAATTCTACTTAGAGTAAGACTCCTAGAGTCCTAATTAGATTAGGACTGCAAATTATTAGAGTCCTACTTGGAGTAAGATTCCTAGTCCTAATTAGATTAGGACTAAAATTATATGAGTTCTAATTGAATTAGGACTCCTAGAGTTCTAATTGATTTGATCTTATAGATATGGATTAAGAGATGGGCGTGCGTGGCTACCTAATCCTCTTTAGAGGATTAAAGGACCCTAACTGAATCCGCCGCACACCCTTTACTTAAATTAGTTTTAGGGCGTGCGTGAACCCAAATGAAGGGAGGGGCGTGCACCCCTCCTAATCCAAGTTGACCTAGGCATGAGCTTCTAATTTTTAGGAGCTCCATGCCTAGGGCTAGGGGATAAAAAGGGAGGCCGGCGGCCTCCCTCTTTCTTCTTGGTTTTTTGGATGTGGCTGGCCTCCCTCTTTCTTCTTGGTTTTTTGGATGTGGCGGCCTCTTTTTTCTTCTCTTCCTCCTTCCACCGCAAGCAAGAAAAACAAGGGTTAGTAAGAGCGTGGCCTCTTCTTCCAGCTTCATCCTTCTTCATCCTCTCTAAGCAATCAAAGAGTTGATTGAAAGAGATAGAATTTCAGCCATCAAAAGCATTTTCTGTAAGGAAGCTAGCACCCCGGGAATATTCAAAAGCTTGAATTAGTCCTCTACCTCGTGTTGATACCCATAGAGGCCAGACATGTGTGTTGCTTCAAGTGAGGCTTTCAATATTACCACGATCATCAGATTACAGTGAACATCTACCTACACAAGGTGAAAATCAGATCTTTCTCTCTAAAGTATTTAATCTTAATCTATCTACGAACGATTTTAAAATACGTTCATGCGATGAATGAACTGTGCATGCATCTTTCATTGCAGTTTTAATTTTCTACGAAATGCACGGTTAACCAATAGTGGTATCAGAACCATGGTTGTATAGATTAAGATTAGAATTAATGATTAAAGGCATAATAGATCTGAAAATTTAAAGATTATGCTTGCTGAATTTTTCTGCATGCAAAATTTTTAGATTGCTAATTTTTCTGCATGCTGATTCTTATGCATATAGATTAATAATTTTATTGCTATATTAATGAGATTACAAGTAATTAGAATCATGTCTTGCATGATCAACAACTCATATGATGACATAATCAATTAAATATTCAGATCTGTAATTTTATTCATGCATGAGATGCATGTGGTGATGATCATGGATGGACCCTTTATTTATGCTGAAATATTCTGTGATGTTATGTGATGATATGTAATTCAAAAATTTAGATGTCTGCGTGTATCTTATATTGATGTATTAGAGACCTGCGAGTCTCATAAAAAAAGGAATGTAACTATTGTTGTAATTAGTATAGTTTTCTAGATTGTAATTTATGACGTGTTTGCACGTCAATGGTTGATCGATGCATACCTCTACAAGCACAAATTGCGTGGATCACCATCTAGAGTTGATTGGAGATGGATAAAGGAGTTGATCACGATTAGATCAAAGGTTCTCAAGATCGAATCAAGAGTTGAAGACAATCTAACCAATTGATGTGCATGTACTTGTACTATGACCCTTATCCTGGATCCATGATCATCACCAGTTGTTTTATGTTTATATTTAGCGGATAGATTATTATTTGCATGAGATGTAGATAATTAATATAATGAAAGAGATCTAAATTAAATCTTCTAGCATAAATATTAAGTCTAGTGGTCTTCCATCATAGTAGAGCTGCTAATGTCTTTCCGATGTTGACTTGTCTCGGCTGGTTACAAAGGTTGGTTGCATCGAAGGAGCGGGGCCTCTCTATTAGCATAAGATGTTGCAGGGTAAAGATGGGGTTGGGCCTAATAATTGTTAGATAAAGGACCCAATGACAGCTTTGCTTCTGCGGCTATACAGTGGGTCTGACTTAACTAAGGAATTGGATCAATAACTTTAGGTAAGGCCATCATGACTTAGAGACCGGATAGCGCTGCAACTTGCTTGACAAGCATTGTACAATTGTACACTCATCCCTTTATGTGTCGCCAATAACTATTAGCTGAGGTGGCACATAAATCGATGGAACCACAGTATCCACTTGAAACCAAGAGTCGCGAAGAATTTTTGTTTCTCTACCTCAGGAGTGGGAGAGATTTGAAAAAATAGTGAGAGGTGTATTTGTTTTAAAAGGTCCTAAAATAAATTAAGATCAAGTAGAAAATCTAACTAGAATCTTTACTCTCTACAGATCATAATGTCAGCTTCTAACTCTTTGACCCGAATTCTTGAGACCAACCGTCTGATCGGAACCAATTATAAAGACTGGCTAAGAAACTTGAAAATTATTTTGAGTTGCAAGAAAATAGGCTATGAACTCGACAATGATATCCCCACATTACCAATACGTTCTGCTGACCCAAAGATTGATTTAAAGATTGATTTTGATGATCACAAAATCTTGAAGTATAATTACTAATGTTTGTGTT
>JAOXJJ010000639.1:798347-827126 GCA_025769935.1 Phoenix roebelenii | reverse complement strand
GTACATGATTTGAAAAATCAAAAGAAAATCCTTCACAATACATATTGCGATTGGCTTGTAGGGCATCTACTCTTTCAGGTTCAATCTGATGTTTGTGGACCTATGAGAGTAAAATCCATGACTGGTGCTTCTTACTTTGTAATTTTTGTAGATGATGCTTCTAGAAAGGTGTAGGCTTATGCTATGAAGCACAGAGATTAAGTTCTTATTATTTTCAAGCACTTTCATGCCAAAATTGAAAGAAAATCAGAAAGACTTTAAAGTGCATTTGCATCGACAATGGTTGAGAATATAGAGGTCTATTTGAAGAATATTACAATGACCATGGTATTTGATTTGAGAAGATGAAACATGATACTCTTCAACATAATGGTATGTCAGAGAGGATGAATTTCACAATTTGTGAGATGATTTGGTATCTATCGTCATATGCTAAGTTGCCAGGATCTTTTTGATGAGAGGCTATGCACACTACTTGCTACTTGATTAATCGATGTCCTTTATAATCATTGAATAGGGATCACATGGAAAAGATGTGGACCAAAAAAGATGCCTCTTTCAAGAACTTGAGGATGTCTGGGTGCAAATCATTTACTCAAATGCTGAAAGATCAAATAACCAAGCAAGGCCTTGCATTTTCTTGGGATATGGGAGGAAAGAGTTTGGTTATTGACTTTGGAATCCGGAAGCAAAGAAGTTAATTAGAAGTTGAGATGTTGTTTTCTTTGAAAACCAAACTATTGAAGATCTTGAAAAAGTGGAGAAACAATACAGTAGTGGAGGAGAACTTGTTGATTTTAGAGCTATTTATCCTTTAATGATTCATGATGAAGAAGGAGATGTCTAAGAAGGCCAAGGTGAAGCGATTGATAAAAATTCTCTTGAAGTTGGTGATGAGTAAGAAGAGTAACCGCCTCAAAAGTAACCAAAACTGGTGCCGCAACTAAGAAGGTCTACGGGGCTATATCAACCATTAAAGAAGTACTCTCATAGTGAATATGTGATACTTAGTGATGCGAGGAAATCAAAAGCTTTCCAAGAAGTATGGATTTATGAACAAAGGGACAAATGAAAATCTGCTATGCAAGAAGAAATTGATTCTTTTCATAAGAATGATACAAATGATTTGGTAAAGCTATCAAAAAGCTGAAAATCTTTGAAAAATAAGGAGATGTTCCGATTGAAAAATGATGGTGACAAGCAAGTCAAGTACAAGACCGGACTGGTTGTAAAAGTATTTGAGCAATAAAGGGATATTGATTTTATAATATTTTCTCTCTAGTTGTCAATATATTCTCTATCTAGATTTTTCTAGGTCTTGTTGCAAGCTTAAACCTAGAGTTGGAGCAACTAGATGTCAACACTCCTTTACTTCATGGTGACTTGGAGGAGGAAATCTATATGGAGCAATCTCAAAGCTTCTTTTTGTCAAGGGTTCGGAACACTTGGTTTGCAAACTTAAGATAAGCCAGTATGGCTTGAACCAAGCCCCTCACCAATAGAACAAGAAATTTGATACTTTCATGGTGATGCATGGGTACTAGAGGATAAATACGGATTATTGTATTTACACCAAGAAGTTTGGGGATGGTGACTATTATTCTCTTGCTTAATGTTGATGACATGTTTCTTACAGCAACGATGTTGGAAAAATTGGCTAATTAAAGAAAGTTTTAAGCAAGTCCTTTGAAATGAAGGAATTGGGGCTGGTAAAGAAAATCTTGGGTATAGAAATCATGCATGATAGGGAAGCAAGAAAATTGTGGCTATCACAAATAAGGTATATCGACAGGTGTTTGACAAGTTCAATATGAAAAATGCCAAACTAGTTGGAATACCATTTGCAGGCCATTTAAAGTTAAATTTGAGGGAAAGTCCTTCAAATAAAATGGAAAGGAATGAGATGAAAAATATGCCCTATTCCTCCACCAAAGGGAGCTTAATGTATGCCATAATTTATACAAAACCGAATATAGCATATACGGTTGGTAGGATAAGTAGATTCCTTGAAAAATCAGGTAAAGAGCATTCGACAGTGGTGAAGCGGATAATAAGATATTTAAAAGGCATATATAGTTAATGTTTATGCTTTGGTGGTATAAAACCACTCTTGGTGTATTATACGAATTCGGATATGGCTAGTGATATTGAGATTAGGCAGACTACTTCATATTACCTATTCACTTTTGGAGGAGGGCTGTGTCATGGCAATCAAGCTTCAAAAGTGTATTTGTATTTCCACCACTAAAGCGAAGTATATAGTCATTACGGAAGGTTGCAAAGAAATGTTGTGGTTGATAGGTTTTTTGTGGGAGTTGGACATGGAGTTAGATGGGTATGTGGTTTATGGTGATAGTCAAAGTACCATTGATCTTAATAAGGTTGCAATCTATCATGCTAGAACCAAGCATATATCAGTTCACTATCATTGGATCCAAGTGTCTTGGAGAAGCAATGGGTGAAAATTGTGAAAATCCCGATGGACCACAATCCATAGGATATGATGATCAAGCCCCATACAAAGGCGAAGCAAGAACTTTTTAGGGACTTGGTGGGTATAGATGCTTGGTGAGCATTGGCACTTGGGCATAGGATTTACTCTAACTAATGAGAACCTCATCATGGGCCTAGAAAGGGAGATTGTTGGGTTTACTAGTTTTGGGCTAGCCCCATGTGGAGTGGCCCACACCATACTAATAGGTGTTGGCATGGGCCTTACTAACAAGACGTGTTTTTTTAAGTGGTAGCTTACACAACATGAGATAGAACACAAGTTAAAAGGAAAAAGGGGGGAGAGGTGCACCATAGAAATTTCTACACAAAACAAGGCTCTCCTACAAAGTTCTTCTTGAATTGAAGTTCAAGAAACAAGGGACGTGTAATGCTTCCAGAAAGTTGGGGTTTTCTCTTCGAGGGTGTGTGCACTAATTTTTTAAGTTAGAAATTATTTGATATCTTTCTTGCAGAGGTTCTCTTGTAGCCATACATTTTCTTCTTGTTGTGGACCTATTGTACACCTCATCTCATTGATTAGTGGATTCCTGGTTGGCACCGCATAGTTCTTTCTTTTTTTTAAATAATTTTCCACATAAATAGTTCGTGTTTATATTCTCTTGGTTGTTTGATTTTGCTACTTTCATAAAGTTGTTGGTTGTCCTTGTGCATTGAACTTATGAATATTATCTATAGCTTGCCTAAGAAGAGAATGGAGCACTTCTACCATCCTCCTATAATAACCTTTAGTCAAATGAAAGCATTTCCACCGAAAGCTAACCTCTTTTAGAAGCCTCCACTGTCATATTTAAATCCTTTAAGTCCTTCACTCCTAAACCTCCTTCGTCCTATGGCAAACACACCGAACTCTCTAGTTAGCCAGGCAGTGTCCCCCATTTAAAACGCCTCTTCCCCTTCATAAAAATCTCCTCCCGACATCATCTATTCTCTTTCTGACTCAAACCAGCAGCAAGAAGGCTGACATAAAGTAAGCATTGCTCTTAAGGACCTCGCTTTCCATTCCACCCACTTAGTTTCGTCTCCACCCTTTCAACAAGCACCTCCCAGTCCTCTTTACAGGCCTTGGGTAAATGAAAAGGGAATCCCAAGTAATTTAGAGGAAACTGCTCTACTCAGAATCCAAATAAAAATGGCATGAGAATAAGTAATCAACTTTCCCAGCACCCTTGGTTCTCCCTTGTAACAATTCTCAAACATGATGACTATAGACAACAAAGTTGTAAGGAAACCATGTCACCTTTGTCTTGTGGTAATGGTGTGCTGGAATCTTATCCAGTTTCATGTAAGTCTTGGAAGAATAGAACTTGTTCGCTGAGCTATCACCGCTGGGTAACCAAAATGGCATGTAGCGTAGTCCACAGAGTCTAGGTTTGCTTGGCTAGCAAATGTTATTTGACGGTCCAAGTGATAAGCTCACTCAGGCAATTCCAAACCAGAGGAAGAAATGGGAGAGGGCCACTTGTCCCTCAGGAATCTAACGAGTCCAACAACAGATCCAATTCTGAGCCGATCGAGAAATTTCTCCGCTCCAAGCCAACCAAGTCCTATTTGCGGAGCACTTGTCAGATTTCTTCCTACTCTTTGCCAAAGCAAAAGAAGGATTGGAGGGCTCTAACAGCTCATCTTACCGTTCTGCTTAGCTTCAGAGTGGGTTAACTTCGAAATAAAAAATGTGAGAACCTTCCTATTCCACTTTGCATTCCCCTATTGAATAGAATAGTTCGCTGGCATGAGTATCCTACCATATAGAGATATCTATTATCAGTAGATGGACGACCATCAAACAATATAATCCACAAGTATATACCGTGTATCACACGATGCACATTATGTGATGACCGCCACTAAGAACTACACAATATTTTTTGGTGTAGTCTGCATTCTAGCTAGAGATTAAAAGGATTTTTTTTTTGGTATAACGGCAGCTCACACACAATGAGCGTAGTTTCCTATTTTTTGATTTTGTTGACCGCATCCACACTTGTTGTGTGTGCGTCGATGTTGTATTAAAAAAAAAAATCCTAAGGCAATAGTATGCTTGTATAGATTCTCTGTAGTGAGTGGGCAACACCACAAAAATACCTACCACCAAAAAATGGACGACCATCAAATATTATGATCCACGAGCATATACTGTATGAGGTGCACATTATGTGATGACTCTCTATCTCTTGATGGTGGCCACTGAGAACTACACAATATTTTTGGTGCAGACTGCATGCTAGCTAGAGATTAAAAAGACTTTTTTTTTTTGGTATAACGGCGGCTCACACACAACGATTATAGTTTTCTATTTTTTGATTTTGTTTACTACTTCCATACTTGTTGTGTGTGAGTCGCTGTTGTATTCAACAAAAAAAAAGAAGAAAAAAATTGAACCTAACGCAGCCTAAAGCCTAAAGAATTCAAAAAAGGATTTAAACCCCAAATATATGAAGCCTGTCCCAACTAATCTCATGCTTGCCAAGAAAGGTCAGAGCTCGTTGGAAGGCAACCCAGCCCAACTACCAGCCCAACCCGGCCCAACCCGTTGAAGAGATGAATGAGATAAACAACTTCTCAGCTCTACAGTCTCGTGGGTCTCTCACCGCCACCGCTATTCTTTACTCATGGCTCTGCATCTGCCGGTCCCGTCCGCTGAGACGCCAGGCCTCCTCCACTTGCGGAGCTCCCCCAAACCTCCATCCAGACCGCAGCTTCCCCCTGCCGACGCCGTCTGTCCCTCCTCCCAAGTCCTCCGCCTCCGCCGTCACCTCGGCCCCCGCCTGGTCGTCTCCGTCGGCAAGGAAAAGACTGAGCTGCGCGTCTCCAGTGGCAAGGAGCAGCAGGATGCGAGCCCGGAGGACTTGGAATGCGTTCAGCAGATTCAAAGGGTCTTTCGGTCTCGCTCGTCTTCACTCAATTTGGCCACTTGTAAATTTGGGTCTCAATTTCTTTCTTCTTTTTTCTCTGGCAGGTGTTGGAGATTCTCACGAAGAAAAGAGACATGCTCTTCGGTGAGGTAAGATTATCTCTATTTTGCTTTGATTATTCTTTGATTTTACTATTCTGAATCTCCGGCATGAAGTCATTGTAAGTGAAAAATTGGGATTCTTTTGCCTTTTCACTATAGTCTGCCTATTGATATTCCATGGATGATGATGATGATGATGATGATGATGATGATGATGTGGGGAGTATGGTCGCTTTCAAAAGTGGAGCTGGCACACTGGACTACATGCCTAGGAACGTAGTGCCATGACCAAAATAAATAGGAAGAACAAATTGGAGATACAAACTGATCCAATCGGAGAGAAGACAAAATTTTCTGTAATCTGCTCAACTTGAATATCTTAGAATAAAATAACAAGAATAATATTAAGAATTTTCCGAAATGGGGTTTAAGACCATTACTTTTATTATGTTAATTAACTAACTGATCCTAAAAAAATTGCTTAACAAGGTATATCAGGCATAACAATTCCCCTCTTATGTGGACAAAGACACTGCATATGGAGGCATATTTGAGTTAAGGTAAAGATAACAAATAATTGGATGATTAAATAAATAATTGAACTAGAGGGGATTCAAACTCTTGACCTTCAGCAAACTTGAGTTTTGACACCATCTTAACTACCAGTTAATTCCAAAATATTAAGTTGATAGGAAAAGGGTCAATAATATATCAACCTTAACACATTGAGGATGATGAAAGGTGTTACATAGATCCTCTTTTTATACTAAGGTCCATCCTTATGGAATCTGAGTTGAATTCCTCTTCTACTTAGAAAACTATAATTCCTCTAAAATAAGATATCGATTTCTATATCAACTTTTTCTTCTATTGCATCTAGAACTGCAAATGAATTGGATCCATCTATGACTTGACCCAATCCTGACTCAATTAAATTTGATCCTATTCATATTTGAAGACCTATAAATTGGGTTAGGTTCATATTGAACCTGATCCGACCGACGGCCCATATATCATCTAGATCTAACTTGTGACAACAAGAAATTGGTCCAACACGACCAAGACTTGACCTGGCCCAACCTGAAAATCCAAATCATATAAAATCCCTTCTCCTTACCCTAAATATCTTTTCTAATTTTATCAAATGAACATTGATTTTAAACTCTCCCTGTTCATCTCAACAATGACATTTCTTTTCACCTATTTTCCTTAATTATATTTAAAAATTCATTATTTGTTTTGGTGGATTCTTATTTATATTATTCTTAGGTATATCAATATATGTTTTTAAAAATTGTAATTTGTGACTTTGTACCTTAAGAATGATCAACTTTTTGATGAAATTAAAAGTATTTCTTGAATTAAACATTTATATTTAAATTATTTTTTAGTTTTATTTAAGAATTTTAGTAATTTTATATTTAATTATTAATTATTATATTTTTAGCTATAAAAGAATAGTTGAATGCTTGACCTAGGCTACAGATATGATCCAACCAAACTTGCTTGACCAGTTAATGGGATATGTCTGGCTCCAAAAATCAAGACCTGACATGAAAGTGGGTCGGGTTGGAGGCAAGCATACCCCAGTTTGACCCAAACTATTCACACTCATAGTAGCATTGCTCAATTTCTCCCAAGTTAGAAGATAGACTGGTTAAAGTCTTATCTAAAAACATAGTTTGTTGAGCCCGTTAAGAGGTCCAAATATCGCACAAACCTCAGCTGGATACGGCAAACCTATTGGGGTTGAAGCGTCATTATACTCATTGAGAGCTTGATTTTAATGCCAAACATGCTGAAAATAGACACCATATGAGAAAGTGTGACCTCCGAAAGTTGTGGTAAGTGATCGAGTCTTGGATGCCATGGATCTTGTTCCAAAATCCTATCCAAACCTACCACATCCTTGATGTAGCCAAAGTGATCCACATGTCCGGTGTCCTTTTGAATCCCAAAGACTCAATATTTCATTAATCAAGCAAGATCACAAAGGGTTTAATTTGGGAATGCTCAACATACTATTTGCTCACTTGGTTGCAAGGGATGAACCTCCCATCAATATATATAGACCCTAGGGGCCCCTCTAGAGTGACTCTGGAGTAGTTGGACATCAATTATTTTAACTTTTCTAGAGCTGTTCATGGCCATCCGAATTTCCATGTAATTAAATCTAGAAAACATTCCATACTCTAACTAGAAAATTTATATGACTCTTCACTTACTCTACTTACATGACTCTTTGTTTGCCATAACTACACTTTTTTTTTGGCAAAACAAAGTCGGAAGTCTTAGAAAAACGAAATTCTTAAATACAAAACACCTAGCATATCAGCCAAGTTTCATGAGTTGTCTTCGTTAGGTCGCTCTCCAGCACGCTTATCTGCTGGATGATTTCCCTCTTTGAACAATGACTTGCATGGAAAAGGGATAAGTATTGCTTGAACTGCACAATATCCATAAGAAGTGGATGGCTTGGTGTCAGACAAGCGGTACTGTGACATCCATTAATCCAACCTATGACTATTGATGAGTCACCTTCCAACCGGATCCTGGAGCACTGTAGCCTTTCAATAGCTGCTGTTATCCCTTCCCAAGCCGCTCTAAATTCCACTTCATGCACAATAGATGCATAAAATTATCTTGTAACAGCCAAAGAACATTACCACAGTCGTCACAAATAATAAAACGTGCACCAGCCTTCCCATCCTTCCATGATGCATCAAAGTTCACCTTCACAACTCCACAGGGTAGGGGATCCAAGAAACCAAATGGATTGAAGTAGATGAGCTCATTGAGCTGTCGGTACCCCAGTGTCATGGTTTACCCATTCCTGTGAACTGTTCATTGGCATGCAATACCTCAACTGCAAGTCGCCGAGTCAGAATGATTGGTTGTTCTGGCCTACTCTGTTTTCCTTGGAATTGTCGTTCATTTCTTTTTAACCACAGGATCGAGCCAGCATAACTCATCAGCATCCTCAACTCTATCTTGCTTCTATGATCCACTATGAATTCGACCAGGTTCTGCAGAGAGGTAAAATTAGGAATTGAGTCCTCAGTTCTGTCCAAACGATCTCAGCAAAGCTACACTGAACAAAGATATATTCAATGTCCTGGACAAAGGCATGGGTCATATTGACTGCTCTGTGATGGCAGAACACCCTTTCTGATTAATAGCTCCCTTCATGGAAGTCATCCCCACTGAAATTTCCACCAAAAACTTTTCACTCTAGGCATATCTTTATGATTCCAAATCCAACTGATATTTGTAGTAAGGTGAGGCTGTAAGGTCCTCCTTATAATGTCGTAGACGTCCTTTGCTTTCAGAGTGGGTGAGCCTGTTGCTTTTAAACCAATCTATGATAATAATTGTGCTTGGGGATTAGGATAGACATTATCCTTTGAGCCAAGGTATCTAGAAATATATCATGTAGAAGATTCTGATTCCATGATCCATGAGTTGATTAACATTCCAAGCATCATAGCACAATGAAGAGTTGATGAATATTAGGAGTTGATTAATCAGTTTAGGAAACAACCACAGGTCTTGTAAGATTCTGGCCCCGTTTGGCAGAGCTGTTGGCAGTAGAGCTTCCGGAAATAGAGCTTTTTGAACTAGAGCTTTTATAAAAAGCAATTTGATGTTTGGTAACTATATTTCTAAAATGTTGTAAAACTTTAATATGTGTTTGGTAAACAAATTGAGAAAGTATTTTTGGTTTGACAAAATGACCATAAAGACATTGCATAGTATTATACAATAGAGCATAATAAATAGAATATGTATTAATACATAAATATATAATATAGTATAATATTACTGTAATATAGTATAATATTATTATAATATAGTAATATAATATTGTATATTGTGGCATAATAATGTAACATAATTGGATAGTATATAATATAACATATCATTGTATAATGATATAATGTAATATAATATTATATTTATAGTATAATATAATAATAGAGGTATAAAATATTATAATTATCATTATATATTAAATTTTATTAATCTAATATTCTTAGGAATAATTTTTGTGTTTTTTTGTTTCTTTTGTTGGGACTCCTGCAGATTTTTGTAATATAAAGGGACATTTTCTGTAATTATAATATTTTATTATAGATATTTTGGTCCAAAAAGAAAAAAATTATAAATCAAAACAGCTTTCTGATGCATGCTAAAAGTGCTTTTCCGAAGAACCTCCATTTTTGAGCTTCTCCCAAGAAGCTATTTTAGCTTTCCAACAAAGCTAAAATAACTTTTCAATTTTTTTACCAAAACATCTTTATTTTATCCAAAAGTACTTTTGGGGAGGGTCAGATAGTGCTTTCTGGCCCACCAAAAGCTCTGCTAAATGGATCCTCTGACACCTTCTCCATTACCAACCTGCCATGTGAACTCCCCTGTTATCCATTTGGCAGCGACACATATTGCTTGCCAGATTGTGATGAATTCTCTTTTGGTTTATAAGTATTTCAATCTGCAAATTTATACTTTGCTATCAAAACTCTAGTCGATACTGATTTATCATTTAGGACCAGTCGGCCCGCTACTTTGCCCATCAGTGCCTCTTCTAATATCGATTGTTGCAATCCCAGGCTTCCTTTGCTCTTGGTCGTGCATACAGTATCCTAAGCAATTAAATGAATTTTCCTTTGATCCACTTCATAACCCCATAGGAAGGCCTTGAAAATCATCCTCATCTTGGACAGTATGAACAGAGGTGCAACACATTTGGACACGAGGAATATGGCGGTTCAAGATAATACCAAGTAGAGGAGTGTCACCCTACCAAGCATCTTGAATTTCAGTTTCATTATCTGTACGACTGTACCTGATCCATCATCTCTGTTTATTCTGAAAATTCTGTTCGTTTGCCTTCCCGATATTGTTGATTTATGAAAGAAGGATGCATTAGAATCACCTTCCTTCAACCATCTCACATGAGATTTTTGACACCATAACATTTCTTACATTCTAACAATTTTGTCATATTCTCTCAGCTTCTTTAACAACAAAGCATCGCAATGTGGAGTAACACCCTGGCAATTGACATCCTCTTCTTGTAATAACTTTATCTGTTGCTCCAAAATTTGAGCCTTATTGAATAAATTCCCAACTAACTCCTTGTTCCATTTTAATAGAGCATGTTTTACATTATTTAACATTTTTTGTCTCTCTGATTCCTGGTGATACTCTCTGTACATTTTCATGCTGTTTGAACAATCTCTAGGATCCTCTTAGAAGAAAGTCTGAACTTCTCAAATCTAAATGAGAAAGGCATTCGAGCTCTTCTGACCTGGGTATTTACTAGTAATGAATAGTAATCTAAGCCTATTCGAGTGAGATGGATGACTTTTGATTTTAGGAGTAATCTAATCCATTTTGTGGAAACCATGGCCCTATCTGATCTCTTGCAAACTCTTGCTTTCCCCTACCAATAATTGCACCATGTGAACGAACATCTAGTATAGCCAAGATCAACCAAGCCACTATCCCTGATAAAGTTTTGAAATTCTACATTATCCCTATTTTCTTTGAGTGCCTTGCCTCCTCTCTTCTCTGAGCTGGAAACAATTACATCAAAATCCCTTTTGATTATTGTTGGCAATGTGATAGGTACATGAAAATGTACCTTTTAATACTACCACTTTAGGCTAAATTGGTAAGACTTAAGCATGATTTGGGTATTTTTATGATATTTTTCTAATCTGAGCTTTACTTCACAAAGTGTCCAAGTCTTAATTGATTTTGGTGATTTTATTGTAGGAATAGAGTTAAGAAGATTGAACGCCCCATTGCAGTCCGAATGAAATGAAACTTACTGGAGATGAAGTAGATATGTTGAGATTTCATATGCATTAAGAATCAGGTCAATTGGAGCTCCGGAGAGAAAGTTATGAGGTTGCAAAAAAAACCGCCAGCCTGGGCCCTGACAGATTGGACATTTGTATAGTATTTTGATGATGTTGGGAGCTACAGAAGTCCAATTGAGCTGATTCAAATTTTGTTGGAAACTAGATGTCTAGAACTTTCCAATGACTATAAGAACTTGAAATTTGGAAATCGGATGCGATGTGGGGAGCCTCCCAAACATCATGTTGATGTTGATGCTCGAGGATAAAGTCGGAAAAACGCATGCAAGCATGTCTAAGCCGTGTTTTCTAGGGTTTTTAGTCCCTAGACCATATATATACTTGGGGGAGCTCGCCGTTTTGAGGGAGAAAAGGTGGGATTACAAAGAAATCAGAAAGAGGAGCCACAAATTCGTGGAGAGCTAATTCTTTGGTGAAGCTAGGGATGAACTCGCTTGGATGATGGTAGTTTCAGTTATATTTGATCTATGTAATAGATTCTCATGTTGATACAATTCTTGTTTATCATCTCTCGTCAATAGATCTTTTCTTGTGTTAGACTAATCTTGAACTGATTCCTTTCATAGATTTAGCCATGTCTTTTTCTATAGAATTGTTGAGGTGCTTGATTATGTCCAAATTTGATTGTTTATCTAGTTAGTATGATTCTCTGCTGAAATATTGTCATTGGTATATTTTTGCCTTTGAATCTGAGTCTAATAGGATAACAATCCTTGGTTTTAAAAGAGAAGAATGATTTTCTATAATTACTACTAAATATTTTGATTGTAATGCTATATCTTCCAATTAGAGAATCTGGTGCTATGATCTCTAATTGAGTTATCCAATGAATCAAATATGAATGGAATTACCTGATTCAAGTGAGGGATTCCTGATGCTTTGCTGCCATTAATTCTAGTCACATCTTTTCACTACTACAATCTAATTATCAATTTACTTTTAAACATTTACATCACGTTTTACTGCTTTAATATTTTTTCTTAGTTTTGTAGTTTCTTTTAGTGTTTCTACCTTCTTCCTGTGGAATCGACACCCCAATCTATAATGTGATAGCCGCATTATTCTTTATGTGTAATCACAATCCTATGGACAATGCGTTCAACACCATGTCTCAAACCATATGGTGCTGTCTTCCATAAGTACTAGCATATATGACACTAAGGATCCAAGGTGAAGAGTCTGGGGAGGATGCGACACCAAATTCAGCTTGTGTATCAATGCTATAAAAATCAAAATAGTCACAATCCTTTTGCCAGAGAACAATTATTCCTCTTGACAATCCTTCCACCCGGATAGACAAACACTTTTACTATTTGCCAGCGCTTTCTTGCACTTTACCAAGTGCATGATGACCCGAACTTCTAGTTCTAAAGTACAACATACATCAGGATCATTCTTACTAATCAAGCACTTTAGATTTTTCTGAAAGGTGGGCTTTCTTGCGCTTCTGTAATTCCATGATAGCAGAATCATGGATTTGTTGGGTTTGAGTATGTACCTTAATGACTTCGATTGCCCTTCCTTCCTAGCTTCTAGTGCATTTGTCTTCCTCTTTCCATGCCTCAGGTTCATGGCAACCTATAGTGTCACCTTCAAGCGTTTTAGAAGATAAGTGGAAAGACGAGTCTCCCTTACTTCTGGACACCATCATCCCTCGGCACAAAACAACCATAGCGTTGTGGGCATTCTTCGATTTGGGGCTAAGATTGCTGGGTGCACGAGGATCCATTGATGGAGGGGAACTTCTCTATCATTTGAGTTAGGGTCATAACCTTAAAAGGCGGTTAATGCTAGTTGTTTAGTCTTCATCGATGCTCGGTCTCTCTGAGCACCCTCAAGGATAAGAACTTTGGTATCCGGTTGTGGAGGGGAACTTAAAGCGACCGCATCATTACTTCTTTGTGGAGATTTCTTCCACTACTCCTTTTTCCCATCTGCAGCCACGTGGCGAGCATTAGTGATCTCCATTAGTTGACAAAATTCCTTCATTCGCTCCTTCAAATCCTCCCCAAGAGCCACAAACGGTGATTCCCCACAAATGGAAATCTCTTCATTGTGGGTAGTAGGGTGGACGCTTGCCTTACATTGATTGACCCTTTCCTTAACCGCCAGCCAATTATGAGTCCTATTCGTTTGGTTTGCCGCTTTTGGGATAGATGAGCCTGGACTGGTTCGAAAGTTAGAGCCATATGATTGCGAAGAGCCGTTAGGATGAACCGGCTCCTTTCTTGTTCCTTGATCAATCAGAACCCTGGTGGCCACCATCCACGGTCCATACAACCTCTTACCCTCTTGTCGAACCAGATCGACCTCCTCCCCACAATGTGTTGGTAGCAATCCTCAAGATGCCCAATCCTATCTCAAAGGAAATAGAGTAATGGGATATATTCATATTGGAACTGTTGCCAAGACCTCCTTCCTTTCACAATAATGTCCACCCTAGGACATAGAGGTTTAGAGATATCAATCGGTATGGAGGCTTTTGTATAGCCACCACAAACCACCTTTTTCATTTAGTTATCAATGAATAATGGCATTCCTGCGATCGTCATCTTCCGATCCCACTGCTCCAATGATCGGGAGACATCCAGTTTGCAGCATGCCTAATATCTAAAGCAGACCGAAAGTTTAGCCTCCACCATTCTAGCGCCAAGACTTGGTTGGCCACTATTCACGGGCCATTCGATGACACCCAATCCCAGTCCTATGCTAGTGCAAACTGGAACAGCATGTGGCTGCCAGAGAGGGATGATCTTGAATTCATTTGAAATCTTCCATCTTATCTTCAAGTTTTGTTGAGTGAAATCTAATGATAAACCAGTACCAAGAAACTTTCCAATCAGTGACTTCAACCGCCATATGCATGCACCTTCATACTGGTCGTATGTAGATACCAAGCATGCGATCTCTTCCTCTGAAACTGTTTTACTTTTCATTTGTACTGACACCTACCCTAGGTTACCTAGGCCGAGGTCCTCTCTTGTTTTGGAAACGTGGCATCAGATTCCTTTCCACTGAAGCTACCATCATCTTGGTTGGTTGTTGCATCCTTCAATGAATTTGAATCCTCCATTACTGGTGAGTCACGATCTATCGCCAGCCATTTGCCTTTTGTGACGATAGACTCCTCCATTGGGGGGAGGGGCGGAGTGGGTGCTTCAGTGTGTTCACAATGCTTCCATAACTACACTTTAATGACTCTTACGAAAATATCTAGCTATGTGTATTACATGATAATGACAAAATAAACTAGACACATGTCAACCAACCATGTTAGCACAATAATTTGAGCAGATGCCTTCTGATCATATCTTAGCATTCTCTCTATGATGATCTATAAGAAAAATTGTTTGAGTACACTTAATTAAAAAAATGTATACTTGCCTTTCCGGTTAATGAAATATTTCTTAAAGACCAAAAAATATCCAGGAAAGAAGCTAGAATATTTCCTAGACCTTGCATTGCCTTTTTTGCAGGATTTGGTGTTTTAAACTAGGCCAGGATAAAGCCTTTGAGTCCAGCTTTAGGTCTCCAACCTTGAGGCTACATCATGAATCCTTACCAGTCAATAGGTTGAGGGGAACTGGTATCTTTTAGTTAAACATCAGGATATCAGAAAAGCTGATTTAGACATGTTAGCTCACTTTTTTTTAACTTCATTTTAGTAGATTATTATTATTTCTGGATGCTTGATACATGTTTAGGAAACTACATGACTAGCAAGAAAGTTAACACTCAATTTGTTAAATCATTGATTCACGTAATCTACTCTGAAATAATTCGTGATGCTACTCCTATGAAGTGGTCATCTTGACTTCTTTGACCATTTTCTCTGTCAACTGTGCTGCCAAGTAATTCTCTTTGCCTGGGTGTTTTACACACAGATTCATATGCTCGGTGTTCCTTCTTTCACATTGTCAGATTAGGTTAACTATCATGATTGAGGATCCCAGAGATGCTGAACGTAAAAGATTGCTTGGCATTGAGGACCCTGATGGACTCACGAGGGATGATCTGGTTGCTGCTTTGGAAGATGTATGTGCTTCAGTTCTGTAAGATGCATAACTTCAGATCCTGTAACTAGTAAATGAATTTGTGTACATTCAATAATGGCCTTATTCTAGGGGCATTGATATGTATCTACTAATTGATTATTGAAGTATATAGTATTTTTGTTCAATATCATTATTTATCCCTTGTCTATTTGTTATCTTTTCATGTGCTGAACTGTTGCATTTGCATGGATTGTCATGTATAATTTGACATGATTTTACAAGAAGTTTTTTAAAAAGTTCTAGCAATGTTGATTAGTTGTAGCATTGTGTTATTGAAATTGTCCAATTTTTTGATGTTTGATGTATAAGCTAAGGGTCTTTAAATCACCTGATATTTAGTAAATAAGCAGTTTAGAGGTAGTAGATCACATCCGATGTTCAGATCATCGATATGGAACCTCCATTATCCAATCTAGACCTGATCAGATCCGAGCGGAGAGCCACTCTACTGAATCCTAGTCCACCTATATATATGTGTGTGTACGCGCGTATGCGCGCATGTGTGTGTGTGCGCGCGTGTGTGTATGTGTATGTGTAAAAATCAGTTCTCTACCTTAGAATGGTTTCCTAACTTCTTTCAAGAAGGAGAAAGAAGTTTGGTTAAATATTATCCACTTGCAAATTAAGGATGGACTTCCATAGCTAACGGGTGAAGCATAGGATCTTGTAGGTGCTACATTTGATTCCATCTGTATGGCCAAAGTTGCCCTTTTCTTAAGAGTCCATTCTAATAAGAAAAGTGCTTTAGCAAAAACCCTCTCTGTGGGTCTTGTGGGTCATTTTAAGTCTTCCATACCACCTAATCTGGTTTTTGCAGCTAGATATAAGCACGTAGGGCACTAGAAAAATATATAGCTCTCTCTGAAGCATAGGCAATGTCTTAAACAAGAAATGTGGAACTTGTCCCAAATCGCCTGGTTTAGGTGTACCAAATTGTGCCAGTGGCGGACCGAGATGGTTCTGGCATTCAAATGGTAAACGACAGATGGGAGAGAGGGAGAAGAAAAGAGAGAAAAGGAGAGAGAGGTGACGAGAAAAGGAGAGGGAGAGGGAGGGAGGATTGTCGGAGGCCTCCGAAGGGAGGAGCCCTTGCTCCGGACCTTCGGAGCCCCTCCGGTGCCCTTCGGAGGCCTCCGATGGCCCTCCCTCCCTCTCCCTCTCCCCTCCCCTTCTCTCTCTTTTTCTCTCTCCCGTTCTCCCTCTCCTTCTTCCTTGCCCTCTTTGCTGTGTCGGTATGAGCCTGGCATGGAACGGCACGGGGCATACCGAACTGTGCTGCCGGCTAACCGATACCGACGCAGTAAACCTTGGTCTTACAAGCTAAACTTCTTATCTTTTATGCTAAGGAACATACTTTCTAACTAGTATTCTGGCAAAGGAGGTCATTGACAATGAGGTCAAGTTTAATCATGGAAAACATCATTGCCCGTCTTCTTTTTAGATGTAGAACAATATTAACATGTTATAACGTCCCACCAAGGTAATAAACCTTCTTCATTGAGGGAATCCTTTAGCTGTGAAGATGTACTTCTCTCTACATTTATATCAAACCAACAATATAACCTTATATTGAATGATGGGCTGGCCTTTGCAGCTCTTCACAGGAAATATGGTGATATAAGGCTTGAGTGCGGCTTTCTTGCCATTACTCCTATACCTAGGATTTCTTAAGGTTTCAGTTATGGTCCCAGCGAACTCTCAACAGAGTTGACGATATGATGAGATGGCCATTATAGTCATACAAGGTTGTGGCTTTTGGAGAGAGGCTAACTTATGCTTGATGTTGCATTGCAATATACACTGACAATGAAATAAAGAATTTTGCAAATTCATTGTGATCAAATTCATGATCTAATATTAACAACCACTTCAAGGATAACTTCACATATGGCATCACGTATTTGCAGTACTAATAATGCTGATGTTTTTATAGGTGAATGAAGGGAGAATACCAGAGAATCGTGCTGCTCTCCGTTTGCTTGCTAAGGAGATGATGGAATGGCCAGATCTTGACGTAATACTTGTATTTCTTATCTCGTAACAGTCTTTTGAAATTGCTAATGATTGATATGCAGAACTGTCAATGACTATTGAGGTTTCTTTTAGCATGGACCAGTACTAAAAGATCCTTACAATTCCCTTTTAACTAAGTATGGAAAAGATTGTACATTTGAAGGTAATAGCACATTGTGCTGGTCTATTGGGTTAAAAAAAAAGGGTATACCCCTACACCATACCTTTGACCTGCCATGGTCTTTGAACTATTGGATTCAACCTACTTCATGGTGTTGTGCAAATTCACTGAGATGATTGATTTTTTGTCTTAATATATTAATTGATAGCAGGTCCATGTTATTTTAGTATGGACTTCTACAGTTACTAACAAGATTTGTCGTACCGATTGGTACCATACAGTACCGGTATCGAACCGGTACACTATACCATATTGTACTAACACTTGGTATACTAAATCTTACTGTATTGTACTGCATACCGATACTATAATAGGATGTACTAGTATGGGATCCGGTACTTAGATGGCGAACCTTGGTTACTAAGCTCTTTTCTGTTGCAAGAAATATCTCATGGTATGTTTCCTTTTAAGGGAACCAACTACTTAATCTGTTAAGCCCAATGGTTCATTGCTCAAGCAAACTGAAATCACACCTTGGGTCATTGTTTCCGTTGGGTGGAGGTGCTTACTGCATGGATCTTGCTTGGGTAGCGGTTGACAAACTACGTGTGCCCTCTATGGGACCAAATTAGCAGAATAAAGTGTTTATGTTAAAATTGGAAACAAAACTACTACTCTTTCATCCTTATAATTTTCTACATATATATATTATGTTGCCTTCAATTTTCACTTTAGTTCATCCATGTCTGAGCCATTAATTTACTTGTATCGTGCGAAATAACTTGAACCTGCTTGGATGCTGCTTATCAAGTTGCTTTTTTCATATCTAACTGGATTGGTTGGAGCCTTTTTCAATTCTCATTTCTTTCTTCTTTTGTTTTGTTGGATAGGTCGGAGCACCGAAGAAAAGAAGTCCTACTAAATCTCCATATGCAAAAGCCACAGACACAGGTGTTGACCCAAAGGTAGCTGCCAAGAGGCTCAACATAGATTGGGATTCAGCTGCTGATATTGAACCTGGAGATGAGAATGATGAGATAGAAGTTCCCCCTGCTGTTGTAAGTACCAATACTCCATGCTCTTTCTGCTTTTAAGAGATTTACGCGCAGAGGTAAGAGTCTCAATTTTTAGTGTACCTACTATGGGTTGTACCAATTTCTGCAATCAATATGTTTGCTTTACACTGTTGCTATGAGCATGCAACCACTGTGGACTCAATTTGTTTTGTCCTCCCTAGATCTTTCCTTGTCTTGGTTCACGTTTTCAGATATATAACATTGCTTAACTGCATGCAGGGATATAGTGCTCTTTACCTGGTAACAGCATTGCCACTTCTCATTGGACTGTCAGTTGTACTGATCCTATTCTACAATTCTCTCCAGTAGCAGTTTGGCAAACTTATATACCATTCTGTACTTTTCTTTTGAATTTGATATTCATTTGTAATTTTTGATGATACAGCCAACCTTGTATGTTGTCGAGCCATATAATTCGTTATCATTTTATTTGTTGTGTGGCCTTGTAATTATAAATATATTGGCCCGCGTGCACAAGATCGGATTTTCACTAAAGTTAATCTGTTCAAAATGCAATAGTTTTTCTCGAATTTGTATAGATGGTGCTTAGTTGCTATAAGAAGAACTCTTTTCTATTTTGATCAGTCTGTCCTCGAAAATTGTTGATGCTTGCTAAAATAATCTCTCCCTTGAACAACTCAGGCTAGTTTTGTTGGTGATGGAGATGATGTTAAGTTGCATGATAGCTATTATTAGTTGCTCACTTTGAGATTGCATCCAGCCCACATCCTAGTGACAGATATTACGACAGATTAATGGCCTCTACTTTTCTTCTTTTCATGATTCACTGAAGAGTTCTACGTATGTTGGAAAAATCACTCGTTATTTCTTGCAGAAAATATGGTAGCTCATCCATTAGTCAAATTTAGGTATAAAAAAATAATGCTATTATTACTTCTAATCATCTCTATAGGTCTACCATAAATGACAGCAAAGAACCAATGGCGTTTTATACGATTGCATGCTGAACAACTAATAGGCCTTATATTATAGAAGAATGCTTTAGTAACTCAAAAAATCACTCAGCTGGCATGTTGTATTCTCATTGCTCCCTTTGAATTTGCATTGTGAATGGTGCCGCATTATTAAGCAAAATGAATGTTGGAAGACTTTGAGTAACTTTCTTGAGTGAGTTTTCGAGTTACCATAGCATTGCTCTATAATATATCACTAGAACAATGCTTTAATAACTCAAGCAGGAAACTAAAATAGTCACTCAGCTTGTATGTTGTATTCTGTACTAAAGAATGCAGCCCTGGTGCTATGCATGAATCATCATAGAGTGGAGGCATGAGTTATCCTTTTTATTTGTCTTTGGTCAACGTCTTGACAGCCAGAAAAGAACATGCACAACACTATATGTGCTGATCGTGCTCGCCACCTTCTCCCAAAGTCAAAATCTTCCTTTTCAAATACATCGAACTATTTATGGCTTGTCTTGCTCAATGCCTCTCGACATGCCATGCCTGCCTACGAGCAAGAGCATGCGATGGAAGGTTCTGAAGCCTACAAGGAAGAAGTGAACAGAGATATTGCGGTGGAGGAAGATGTTTGCTGTGAGGAAACCTCATTGTCCTGCCAGCTTTATGACTCCCATTTCCCACCGAACAAGGAGAGGCAACTTTCTGTGGATCCTGCATCAGTCAAGCAACCGGCAAAGGTGGGAGATCGCTTGTCACGGTCACCACCGACTCTGCCGCCACTCGGAAAGCCCAAGTTCTTAAGTTGCAGCCTTCCAAATTCAGCGCTCGCATCACCAGAGTCCGGTTCAGCTACGACGAAAAGCTTCAAGAAATGGAAAATTCCGGCACAGCACCAGCACACCGCGGCACCATCCCGCTTGACTCTGCAGCAGGGAATGCCCCGTCGCAGGAGCAAGTCTTGCGGTGAGGGGAGATCTTGCGCGCCATCCGATGAGTTCGGCATTCCATCCAGAAGACCCAGCATGAATCTGCCTGAAAATGGCATTCGTGTCCTCTATGACTGCACCGACGACGCCGGCAACTATAAGGATTCTGAAGAGGTTGGTCGTCGAGTAGAGTAAAACTTCAAATGTGGGGCCTTGTGCTTGTTCTTGCCTGGTTTCTCCAGGAAGAAACGAGTGCAAGCTAGCCAAGATGAGCAAGGAGACCAGGGAAGCGTCGTCTCAAGAGCAGTTTCTCTTGAAAAATTCGAGTGCGGGTCGTGGTCTTCTGCTGCCATTTTGGATGTTGATGAGGAGGAGGATGGAGCTGGTGAGTCCTACTTCGACTTGCCTCTGGAGCTGATAAGGAGCAGCGCTGACGATGCCGATTCGCCGGTGAAGACAGCTTTTGTTTTTGATAGGGATCGGAAGGGGATCCTGAAAAAGAGCACGTCAAATTTGTCCCCAGGGAAGTCGCATGAAGCATCGAATCGTCACTTTAGATTTTCCACATCAACCCCTACCTCGTATCCAACATCTCCATCGTCTGCTTGCGTCACGCCACGTTTGCGGAAGGCAGGAGAGGAATTCAATGCATTTTTAGAAGCACAGAGCACGTAAAATTTTGTGCGTCTTTGATCTCAGAGCATCTGAGAATAACAGAATGTATCATCGTGCAGGTTTAATGTACAAGTGAATGCACCTCATTCGCAACCCTGAGTGTTTTTTTTTTTGAATACCAGCTCCTGAAATCTACTTTAATCGTTGATATAATTCGTGGAAACTTAATAATTGCTTGGGCATTGGGGTGTTTTCGAAGGCTAAAGGGCTCTGCCGTGTGTGCTAGCGAGCTACCAAAGGGTGTCATTGAGGCAGTGCAGAAGGTGGCTTCGTTGGTGTTGGCAAACTCCTCGCAGGTCCCCGTATCCGCTGGTCATTGGATGATATCCCTGCTTGGGCGGACGCGTCTCCTGCAAACTCATAGACGCATAGATCTATTTTTCGTGATTTATCTATTTTGGTGTCTTGTGATTTTGGTGATTGTAATCAATGGGATTCTTTTTCTTTTTACTTTGGCAACATAATAGGAACTGTTTCCCTTAATTTATAGGAGCCCTTCCTTCTCCCTCTTCTATAAGAGAAAAGAGAGCTATAGTCTTGTAATAAATAATAAAAAAGCGTGAGAGATTTCTACTGTGGATGTAGACTTACTACAACCTAAGCATATTATCTTTTGGTCTCTACTCTTTCTCTCTTCCTCCTCCTTTCTATTACAATCTTCTTTAGTTACCTAGATTCTATCATGGTATCAGAACTTTGATATCACACCCATCCAGTATCATGGCCGATTTCGGCAGCAGCACCAAATCGGTTTGTAGCGATGTCACTACGAGTTCTGATTCGGCTTATATTCTCCATCCTTCTGACAATCCCGGTATTTCTCTCATCACTCAGAGTCTCATTGGAGACAACTATGCTACCTGGTGCTAGGCCATGCGCATGGCCATCATGGCCAAAAACAAATTTGGTTTCGTCGATGGAACCATCAAGAAGCCTAATTCATCCGATGCTAAAGCCTCACAGTAGGAACAATGCAACCAAATGGTATACTCCTGGATCCTGAATTTGGTGCATCCCGACATCGTCAAGAGCGTAAATGTATGCTAAGAAAGCCAGCAAGGTATGAAGTGAACTCAACAACCGTTTCTCCCAACAAAACGCTCCTCGTATATTCCAACTCTCTCGGGCTATCGCTACTCATCAACAAGATACTTCTCCCATTGCTACTTATTTTACTGGCCTAAAGGCATTATAGGATGAACTATCTTCCTATAGCACTATTCCATCTTGCACCTGCGGTTCCTTGAAGGAACTCACAGCTATTCAACAACAAGAAATGGTGATGCAATTTCTTATGGGCTTAAATGAAAGCTACAATGCCATATGTAGTCAGATCCTCTTGATGGATCCTCTTCCCACTGTTAGTCGTGCATATTCCCTGTTACTTCAGGAAGAACGGCACCACAATTTGCATTTGGTTACTTCTTCTACTGATGTTGCTACACTTTTTGTTAGTTGTCCTCCTATTTTACAAAAATGTACCTTGTATTGTGATCATTGCAAGAGGACCAATCATACGATTGATCGATATTTTCTTCTCCATAGATTTCCCAATAAAAACAATGGGCATCGACGGCAAGGGAGGAACAAATCGTCTTCTTCCAATCAGCGCAACCAGCAAGCTTCTGCCTCTTTGGTCACTACCACTAAAGGCCACGCTCATGGGGAGCCCTTCACTCCAGATCAGTATCAGCAGTTGATGGCCCTTCTCTCTACCATGGCTCCTACTACTTCATCTAGCCCAGCAACCAATGTTTCTGGTAATATATCTTGCCTCTCTGCTTCAATTTCTTCATATTGGATTATTGATAAGGGGCTACACACCACATGGCTTTCTCCAAGTCCTCCTTTGTCACACTAACACCACAATCTACTATTGCTTCTGTCACTTTACCAAATAGTCAGACTGCAAATATCTCTTTTACATGTACTATTATTTTGCCTAATGGGTTTCGCCTGGATGATGTTCTTTATATCCCTTCCTTTAATCTAAATTTACTTTCTATTTCTCATCTCACACGTACTTTTCCTTGCCTTGCAATTTTTCATCCTGATCATTGTCATATTCAGGACCTTCAATCGAAGAGGACGATTGGAGTGGGTAGACTACATAGAGGACTTTATATCCTGGATTTACCATTTGCACATCTTGCTTCTCCCACACCGCCCAGCACCTTCGACCATTGGCATTGGCGTCTCAGACACTCTTCTCTTTAGCGCCTACAGCTTTTGTCTAAATCTATTCCTGATATTTCTTTTTTCTAAAAATTGTATTTGCGACATTTGTCCTTTAGCCAAACAAACCAGATTACCTTTTCCTTCAAGTTCTATTTCTACTACTCATGTTTTTAGTTTACTTCATTGTGATATTTGGGGTGGTTATCAAACCGCTTTCCTCTCAGGTGCACATTATTCTTTAACCATTGTTGATGATTTTTCTCGTGCTACATGGGTATTTTTAATGCGTTAAAAATATGAAACTCAATCTCTTCTTCGCCACTTTCTTTCTTTTGTCAAAACACAATTTCACACTTGTGTTCAAACCCTTTGCACTAACAATAGCCAGGAATTTCTTGCCAATGACCTTCAACAATTTTATAAGGAATATGGGCTTGTCCACCAACGCACTTGTGTTCACACCAGCCAACAAAATGGTGTTGTAGAACTCAAGCATCGCCTTGTACTTGAGGTAGCACGGGCACTTCGTTTTCAAGCCTATCTACCTCTTTCTTTCTGGCACGATTGCGTCCTTACTGCTACATATCTGATAAACAAAATTCCTACTCCTCTATTATTTGGAAAAAGACCCCATGTGATTCTTTTTGGCTCGCCTCCCTCCTACAATCATTTGCATGTCTTCGGGTGTCTCTATTATGGTCGAAATTCCCAAATCTCTCATAAGTTTGATACCCGGCCTGACATCTTTGTTGGTTATCCTCTTGGGCAAAGGGGATACCATATTTATGATTTAGAGTCAAAAGGTATGTATGTTAGTCGTGATGTGGTTTTTCACGAACATATTTTTTCTTTTCAGACTCTTGCACCTGGGCATTCCTCTGTCATGCCACGTCCCATTCCTGATGTTCCTGATTTGCCAGTGCCTTCAACACCCACTATTACTGATTCTATTTCAGACCCTATCACAACTCAAGACAATTCTTTCCCTTTGGCTGAACCCACATCCACCCCATCCCAGGATGAAACCACAGCACCTCCCCCTCTCCCAACTCGTCAGTCTACTCGCCTATCCAAAACCCCTATTTACCTCCAAAATTTTGAATACTTCGTTGCTAGGAAACCAAACTCCTCCTCTTTCTCTACTGCTCACCCACTTTCTCATTGTCTCTCTTATTCTCAACTCTCACCTCCTCACCGTGCCTTTGTGGCTGCTCTCACATCCTCTATCACACCCACTACCTTCACTCAGGCCAACAAACACTCACATTAGCAGGCTGCCATGGATATTGAACTTAAAGCATTAGCTGACAATAACACTTAGTGTTTAACCATCCTTCCTCCGGGCAAGCATGCTATCAGATGCAAATGGGTTTACAGGACCAAATATAAGCCAGATAATTCTGTCGAATCTATAAAGCGCGACTTGTTGCCAAAGGTTGTACTCAATTGAAGGGTCTGGACTATCATGAAACATTCGCACCTATTGCCAAACTCATCACTGTTCGTTGTCTTTTGGCTCTTGCTTCCATTAAGCACTAGCCGCTATACCAATTGGATGTGAACAATGCCTTCCTTTATGGCGATTTAGAGGAAGAGGTCTACATGCAACTACCACCTGGTCTCTCCACCACTCAGCCCACTTTGGTTTGCAAGTTAAACAAATCGTTCTATCGCTTAAAGCAGGCTTCTCGAAATTGGTTTTCCAAACTCTCGACTTCATTATCTGCTTTTGGTTTTCTTCATTTCAAAGCTGACTATTCTCTTTTCAGCAAATTTTTTAAGAATGGTTGTGTCCATGTTTTAGTTTATGTGGACGATATTGTTGTCACTGGTGACGATGCGCAAGCAATTATTCTTCTAAAGCAATTTTTCAACAGTTGCTTGAACATGAAGGACTTGGGCACTCTAAAATATTTTTTGGCATTGAAGTTGCCCGCTCCGCCAAAGGCATATTTCTCAATCAGCAAAAATATATACTTAACCTACTGGATGATGTAGGCATGCTTGGCACTCGTCCCATCGACTTTCCCATGGAGCAGAACTTGAAGATTTCCGACATTGATGGCACGCCTATGTCAGATCCATCTTTTTATCGTCATCTTGATGGCAGGCTCATCTACCTAACAATTACTCGACCTGACATTACTTATTCAATTCAC
Organism: Phoenix roebelenii; assembly: GCA_025769935.1. Taxonomy (NCBI): domain Eukaryota; kingdom Viridiplantae; phylum Streptophyta; class Magnoliopsida; order Arecales; family Arecaceae; genus Phoenix; species Phoenix roebelenii. The sequence continues at coordinate 801,645 of JAOXJJ010000639.1, read as the reverse complement.
ATACTCAATCAGTTTATGCATCATCCGCTTCAGCCACAATGTTGTTCTTCAACTTCTCTTATATCTCAAAGGATCTCCTAGCAAGGGTATTTTCTTTCTGCTCTCTTCATACCCCTGGCTATTATGATTCTGACTTGGCTAGTTGTCCAATGACTAGATGATCTGCTAGTGGCTATATTACCATGCTTGGTTCCTCACCATATGGAAAATAAAGAAACAAACAATAGTTGCCAGATCCTCCTGTGAACCTGAATACTGCTCCATGGCTCTTCTTTGCTGTGAGCTCACTTGGCTTAAGTCCCTTCTCACAAATCTTCAGATTCCTCATCATGAGCCCATCACTATTCATTGTGATAATCAATCTGCATTGCATATTGCTTCCAACCCAGTTTTTCATGAAACAATGAGACACATAGAATTGGACTGTCATTTTGTTCATGAAAAGCTCCACGCTGGTCTCATCAAACCATCTTATTTACCTACTAAAAGTCAACTAGCGGATGTGTTTACTAAAGCGCTTGGCTACGATAGATTCTGAGATATCATCTGCAAGTTGGGCATGTCTGACATATTTTTTTCTATCCAACAACCTGCTCCAACTTGAGGGGGGGTATTGGACAATATCGTTGATTGGGCGGACACGTCTCTTGCAAACTCATGGATGCATGGATCTATTTTTGGTGATTTACCTATTTTGGTGTCTGGTGATTTTGGTGATTGTAATCAATGGGATTCTTTTTTCTTTTACTTTGGCAACATAATAGGAACTGTTTTCCTTGATTTATGGGAGCCGTTTCTTCTCCCTCTTCCATAAAAGAAAGAAGAGCTATAGCCCTGTAATAAATAATAAAAAGGTGTGAGGGATTTCTACTATGGATGTAGGCTTACTACAGCCGAACCATGTTATCTCTTGGTCTCTACTCTCTCTCTTCCTCCTTCTTTCCATTACAATCTTCTTTAGTTGCCTAGATTCTATCACTGGTGCTGCTAATCGAAGTGGTATATTCTTAACCTTGTCTAGGTTGAAGGCTAGCTGCCCAACACACCAAGCATTTGAATGGAATAGAACGAATTAAGCATGAGGTAAATTGCAAACAACAAGCTCTTCAATAGGAACAGAACTTTAGTTAGGTCTGGTTAAGGCCTAATTGATACACAATAGAATTTTCGAACTATTTAACTCTAATTTCACCAAACTTGACTTAGAATCTGACCAACCAGGTCTGACGCATCATAACTTGGTAATTTCTAACCAAGTATTTACTTGGGTAATGTTAGGTCAAGTTAGTTGGACTAGGACCAATTTGAGTTGTATTCGATTGAGAGTGCTAATATCACATCATGACTGATACTTGGAGTCCCCAGATCTGATGTAAAATGACATGCAACAACATCATATACCGTTCTAATCGCAGCTCGATATTTGATGGTGTCAGCTGGATGCTTAATGGAATATCGGCATAGTAACTTTGGAGTCAATGCTAAGTGAAAGCAATGGATGATATCATCAATTTCAGCACATACTGTTTTGAGAGTTACTGTTTTGAGCCATAAAAGAGCTGCACAGTTTTGTTCAATATGTTGTACCATATTGTTGCTACCATAGTAATTATGGCAATGGCTATTGAGTCATCGCAAGTTCAACATTGTTAGCACAACTTTGCAAAGAAGGGAAGAATTGGAAGGCTAGTGCTTGTCATAATTTAACTAGGATCCTATTTCTAGATTTATCCTAGTTATTCAATTGTCCCTAAGAGATTAGAAGTATTGCTTGTGCCTAAAAAGTGGGCGGAAGATTCTCGATTAGTCATGAGCGAGTGAAGTAAAGCATGAATGTGGAAAGTAGGAGTCTCCTCCAATTAGAACTACACATTCTTGTCTCCCATTGATAGATGTTAGATGGTGGTTCCTAGAAATTGCCAATAATTTATAAAATAATAATTTTAAAATTTAATAACAAGATAAATTTTCAAATTAATAGAAAAAAAGGTGTGACTGGAATGAGGTGTGAATACAATGCCCTAAGAATGAATATCACCCTCTCTTGCAGGTTCATGGCAAGATCATCCCAAAATACAATAAAATTGGCTTAGCCTGAAGCGTTCTATCACGAGCACGATAATGTGCAGGTCTAACCCAATGGACTACTTCAGTTTCCTAGGAAGCAGAGAAAGAAATACTTAAGAAATATTAAAATGAAGTAAGAAAGGCTAGTGGAGAGCTATCTCTTAATGTAGTAGATAAAGACTGTTCCAGGTCTATTGTGTTGTTTTTGAGACTCGAGATCTAGAACTTTTTATGGGCTCTATTTAAGCAACCTTCAAAGAGGCCCATAAAGGCCTCAATAGCTCTCTCACTGAAAATCTGGATGGTTTGCTAGCATTAACACCTCATAATGGTCTGACAGTGCATGTACATTAAGACTTTATATATTACAATGCACAAGTCAACCGAAAAATAGGGTTTTCAAATTTTAAATTCAATTTCAAATAAAATCAATTCATAATATTTACGTTCCAATTACAAAGTTCAATAAGAACTCAAACTTATTTTGTAACACCTACATTATAGATATGAAATCAAATTTCAAGTTTAAATTCACTAGGTTAGCCCAAACCTTTTGCAGCTTTTACGACTCCTCTCACATAGGTGAATCCTCCAATAATATTGCGACCTAAAACCATACAAACTTTCTATCTTGGATCTATTAAGGGTGTAACTTAGCCTTTTCAATTTACTTTGTCACTAATTAGGGCACTCACTATAGAGATAGAAGAATATATTCTCTAAAAGTTATGCTCTCGCACGGCCACTCAATCAACTTCATTTCTACCATATTAACTTCTTTCGAACCATCTTTATATTTATTTTTTGAAAGTAATTTTTCTTTATTTTTGTGAGCTCTAAAGGTTTTACAAACAATTTAAAAAATAAAAGGGCTTCATCATTGATATCTATTCAATTTTCTTCTTGGTTTCCAAAATAAAAACAAAGAACAAAAATAAATACCAAAGTGAGAGGGCTTCATTGCTACTCCATAAAGGATCTCAATCACAATCTATTTACATCCTTAACACAAAGATATTGTAGATGCATATTTAATCACAAAATAGGTAAAATTGATGTAAAAATCTTGAAAATATATCTAATCTTGGTTTCTCTTGCCATATCAATTAGTTCAATGTTGCTACAATATTGATTTTACTCTTGGAAATAAATCATTTCTTTGTCGTTGTTTTGATTGCCATTTAACAATAGTTCCAGCCATCTGTATTTATCTTCTGGCCTCTTTTATATA
>JAOXJJ010000639.1:787325-798326 GCA_025769935.1 Phoenix roebelenii | reverse complement strand
TATATTATGCATGCTTTTATTTATTAAATGCACTTACGAAAATTTCATGTCTCTCTTATATATACTAATGTCTTCTCTTCTACACAGGCTAGGGACTAAAAAGGCGGCAATTGAAAAAAGAGACCAAAAAGTAAAATTTTGGTAAGGTGATCCTAATGGTTAAACGGAAGGAAAACTAAGCAATATAATTGCACTAAATTCATTTCTTTTCAAAAGAGGATATTTAGATTCATATTTATTATGCAGACAATTCTTAACATAATCTAAAAAGAAAATTTAGTTTACAACCTTATCCAATACATATATATATAGTAAACATTTTAATACAACCTTATCTATAACATACAGGCAAGGAAGTATAAACATTCGTATGATCCTTTTGATGGGCAAAAAAAAGTAACAAAATGGAATACATTGTATCTTGTTCATGTCAGTATTTCGTTAAAATGATCAAAATAACTAAATCCATTGAACATAAACATTCCAAAGCATCCAAAGAAATAAGAAAAAAGGAAATAAAAATTTATTGTTATCTTGCATTACACGTATATATAAAGAGGTCGTAATAGAGAGATCCGCTCGAACAAAGACTTGGGTAGCAACTACAATGAGGAAGGAGGCAGTGATTGTGGGAGCCGGCTCATCAGGCTTTGCCACTGCTGCTTGTCTAATCGCCTCTCCATCCCTAATATCATATTGGAGATGGAAGATTGCATTGCTTCTCTTTCGAAGAAGAGGGCATATGATCGTTTGAAGATTCACTAGGCCAAGCAATTTTGTGCACTACCACATTTGCAATTTCCTAAGTCCGCCCCAACCTTTATTCCTAAGAATGAATTCATCCAGTATTTGGATCAGTATGTAGCACATTTCACCTTGAAGCCCATTTATTGTACCGTCGTCGAGTCTGCTTCCTTCGATGAAAGAAGCAAAACATGGAGAATAGAGGCCTGAGTAACAGGCAAGGTGGATGTGTACATTATAATGTATTTAGTCATAGCAACTGGGGAGAATGGTGAGGGGTTTATTCCAGATATCCCTGGGCTTAAGAGCATCCCTGGGGAAGTCATCCACTCATCATACTACAAATCAAGGAAGTTATACACCAACAAGAAGGTTCTTGTTATTGGTAGTGGCAATTCTGGCATGAAGATTGCACTTGATCTCTCAAATTATGGAGCCCAAACCTCCATTGCTATTCGAAGTCCGGTAAATATGGTTTGCATCTTGACCTTGTTTACTTAGAAAAGTTTAGACAAAGTCTGCATATTTCTGAAGAAGCACATAAATATAACAAATGTAGGAGATGATGTCATATTGTTTCATGGGCCTTTTGTACACAGTTTCATGTGATGACAAAGGAGTGGATATGGTTAGGGATGGTTCTTGTAAAATACCTCCCTATCAGATTTGTTGATAGCCTTCTTCTCATGCTGAGCAAATTGAAGTATGGGGATTTGTCCAAATATGGGATTGTTAGGCCAAAATTGGGCCCGCACTCCCTTAAAGCCACCACTGGTATGTCTGCAGTTATTGATGTTGGCACCATAACAAAGATCAAGAGTAGAGAGATTTAGGTAATTCAAACATATAAAACCATTTTATGTTAAGAGTTCTATTCACAATGTTATGCTTCACATAGAAAGGACTTAAATCATTTTGTTGAATTGATTGCAAGGTTCTCAAAGATCCATTACACATTAGACAAGATGAGGTCACTTTTTCAGATGGCAAGTTGTATCCATTTGATGCTATAATTTTAGCAATAGGATACAAGACTACCATGAAAACTTGGTTGAAGGTGAAAAAATACATCATAATGATATTTTTGATGGTTCTTTTTTACTTCATTGACCCTCTGATTTTGAGGAGCCTACTTGACCTACTTGCAGGATTATGATTTCGTCTTAAATAAAGATGGATTCCCCAAGCAAAAATTTACAAACCATTGGAAGGGAATAAATGGACTATACTTTGCAGGTATGGCGAGACAAGGATTGCATGGTATCTCCGTAGATGCTCAAAATATTGCAAATGATATTAAAAAAACTAGTCAATGGAAGCAATGAAGCACCTTAATCTTGACCATGGGTTTTCTTGAATACAAGCATTCAAATGTTGGAAATTTATTTGATTGACACTCTTGTAATAAACATTGTCACGAACACAATAACATCTGTTTCTAATAAAATTTATTTGTTGTTCTTGTTAGAAACACTTGCCAGACTTTGGTATATTTTGATGTTTTGTACATATTTTAGAATTTTTATTTTTGGGGTACGCGACCATATGTGTGTGTATACATGATGGGGCATGACTCTGTAAAGTTAACCACATGTAGCCCTAAGAATAGCATGTTATGGCGGGCGTAGGCATGTGTTCTCTCCATATCTTGGTTACCATGTACCTTATTTAACTCATCTTATTTTTTATAAATTAAACATATTAATCCAATTAGATTTTTCTAGATTTTACCATAGGGAATTTTACCTTTTTTCTTCTCATATAAATTTACCATATTTGTGAAACAACTTAATTGGCTCAATCTACCAGCAAATTATTTCATTAAGGGCTGATTATTTCTTATTTTTACGGCCTAAATCAAGGAACAATTATGTGAGCTTTGCTTTATAAATATGGGTGTCTCTATAGGATTTTCCATTAAAGCTTTTAAACCTTTCTTTTGTAAACCCTAAAACTCTTTTCAAGCTGAGTTCTGGATTATTGCGGCCATATTATTCGGGCTTTAGTACTACCTAATATGTACACAATTTGTAAGATGATCTTTATATCTTTGGAGAAAGACACCAAGTTACCTGTGCACCTTATGGGAGAAAATGGTCAGGAGGGCCTCATACTTGGCTTTATTGTTGGATGCCTAGAAGCCAAAATGCAAGGCATAGTCCACCATGACTCCATCTGGGCTGGTGACGCTTAGCCCAACTCTACTTCTCTTTAGGTTGAAGAACCCGTCAACATGGAGCATCTAGGAATATTTTGGCTCATATTCCTTTGCCTCTATGTTGACCTCTGTATCTTCAAGAATTGTGCACTCTATGAGGAAGCCGTCCAATGCTTGAGCTTTGATGGATGATCGAAGTTGATAGTGGATATAAACTCTCCGAGCTTGACTGCCTATTTAGTCAGCCTTTCCAACATGTCCAGTTCTACAAGAATTGCCTTAGTAGTTGGTCGCTCAATATGATGATGTAACGGGCCTGAAAGTAGGGTCAAATTCTTCTAGGCAAAGTGATGAGAGCATAGGCCACTTTTTCAAGCTTAGGATACCTTGTCTTGGCCTCTCACAGAACTTGGCTTATATAATAGATCGGCATCTGTACTCCATCTTCTTCTCGGATGAGAGCCAAGCTTAGCACCGAGGGGCACATGGCCAGATAAAGGTAAAGCATCTCCCCCGAGCTTGGTTTGGTGAGTAGGGTTGGCGAGCTAAGGTATTACTTAAGTTAGTTGGAAATGATCTAGCACTCCTCAGACCATTGAAAGTTTTTGACCTACCTCAGCGCTATAAAAAAAGGTAAGCATTTCTTGATTGATCTCGCCACAAACCTGCTCAATGCTGCAATTTGGCCTGCCAAACATCGGATCTCCTTCTTCATCTTCGAGGATATAATTTCCATCACAAGCAGATCTTTTTTAGATTGACTTTGTTCCTGCATTGAGTAACCATGAACTCGAGAAACTTTTCTATGGTGACTCCAAAAGTACACATACTTGGGTTGAGCTTCATGCAAAACATTTCTAAGGTAGCAAATGCTTTCTATAGGTCGATCACATACTGCTCGATCTCTTTGCTTTTTACTAAAATGTTATTAACATAGATCTCCATATTACAATTGATCTGGTCCTTGAAGATCTTGTTGACCAAGCATTGGTACATGGCTCCAATATTCCTTATTTCGAATGGCATGATCTTGTAGTAGAATAGCCCTTTATCAGTGATGAAGGTGGATTTTTCTTTATCCTTAGGTGCTATTTGAATTTGATTGTAGCCCAAAAATGCGTCCATGAAGCTTAGCGTCCGATGCCCCAATATTGCAACCATGAGCCGATCAATCCTCGGTAGTTGAAAGTTGTCCTTGAGATAAGCTTTATTGAGGTCGGTGAAAGCAATGCACACCCGCCACTTTTTTTAGCTTTCTTCATGATGACAGCATTAGCTGACTAGTCGGGGTATGAGACTTCTTGGATAAAGCTGGCAGCAAAGAGCTTGTCCACCTCCTCATCGATAGCATTTTTTCTCTCGAGGGAGAAGCATCTCTTCTTATGCCGAACTAGCCTGTATACTGGGTTCATGCTCAACCTATGAACAAGCACATCATTGCTTATACTTGGCATGTCAAAGGCTAACCAACCGAAGACATCAGCATTGGTCCGGAGGAAACCCACCAGCTGGGCTTTGGTAGCCTCATCGAGGTTGACTCCGATTTGCATTGTCCAGCTCAGATTCACTTCGGTAAGAGAAACTTGAAGGAGCTCATCCCGAGCATTGAACACATCAATTTGGAGTGCTTTCATAGGCTTCTTTCCTTGGAGAGTCACCTCATAGCACTGCCGAGCCAGAGCTTGATCATCTCAGACTTCTCCTGCACAGTGTCTAATCAAAAACCTTATGAATAGGTGGTAGGTGGATATCACGGTGTGAAGGATGTTCAACCTAAGTTAGCCCAAGATGGCATTGTATGCCAAGGAGATCTTCAGGACTAGAAAATCAAGCATCAGGGTCATTTGCTTCTAGGCTCAGCTAATTGTGATCGAGAGGGAGATAACCCCTTCTAAGAAGATGAGACATCCTAAAAACCTGATTAGAGGAGGTTTTATCCTTTTTAATCAGTTAGTAGACAGATTCATCTTACAAAAAGCCTCATAAAACAATACATCCATCAAGCTTCTATTATCCACTAAAATATATTTTACATCATAATTAGTGACAATTAAGGAAATTACAATGACGTCATCATATGGAGTCTGCCTATCCTCAATATTAGCATTCAAGAAGAAAATCACAGTCATCCTCTCCCTCTTTGGATTTGAACCTCCTGCTTGGGTAGCGCATGTGTAGTTCCCTCACACAAACAAGCTCGTTCCACAACATGGACCACCCAAAATAGCATTGATGATGCCTGTCGTAGGTCAGTTGTCAATTTGCTACTTAGGAGAAAGCAGCTCCCATCCAATATTGTTTCGATCTTGCAGGTGGTCTATGAAATGACCAAGCTACCCTCACTGGATGAGGGCCTCAATCTCATTCTTGAGCTGCTTGCAGTCTTCGATGTTGCGACTGAAGTCCTGGTGAAATTTGCAGAATTTGCCTTTATCTTTTTTGGTAGCTTCCTTCATCTTTTGAGGCCATTTCACATATCCTTGGCTCTCTATCTCAAGGAAGATTTATATTCAAGAGCTATTAAGGGTCGTGTACCTCTCAAACCGTTAAGTTGGTCTCCTTGGTCGACAAGGACTCTAGTTACTCGTACTTGGCTTCTTCTTGGGCTTGTCTTTATCCTCCCTAGCATGTTTATTCTTTTTTTGTTGGGCTTGTTCTCAGCTGACTCTCGTCAAGCTGTCATAGCTTCTTCTATATTTAGGTACTTCTCAACTCAGGCGAGGATCTCTAAATAGCTTCTTGAGAATCTCTTCTCGAGGTAGAAAAGGAATTGAGAGGTCTTCAGCTTGCATTTCGATGCAGATACTGCGACTAAATGATTCAAATTACACACCCTCAGCTTGCATTTCAATACGGATACTACGACTAAATGATTCAAATCACACACCTCCAAGGTTGCCATGTTAAAATGGTTGACATGGTCTCGGAGGGACTCTCCATCCTACTGCAAGATGGCGAACATGTAGTTCGAAGCTTTCTCTGTTTGTGGCTGCTTATGAAGTGTACGATAAATAGTCGACCGAACTACTTGAAGGAATGAATCAAATTCAACTACAGCCCCGTGTACCATAACTGATCTGCCTTTCGAAGAGTGGCTAGGAAGGCTCAGCAAAGTACTACATTGGTGGGCCCTTGGAGCATCACGAGGGTTCTGAAACTTTTCAGGTGGTCTAGAGGATCGGTGGTCCTATTACACATCTCTAGTTGGCACATCTTGAATCGAGGAGGAAAGGGTGCCTCCATAATATTTGCCAAGAATAAGGGGACGGTTGTGAAGTCAACGTCATCCTTGAACTCGACATTACTATCTCTCAAAGCTTCAAGGCTTCAATCCATCTCCTCAAACCTATAGTTGAGGTCAACCTCTCTTCGAAAGATCTTCTCCAATCGATGGTGGGATGAATGTCCTAGCGATGATCCCACCCGAGACTATGAGCATGGGGATCAGCGTCTCCTCTCTCGCCCTGTGCTCCATGGGTAGAATAATGATTGTGTTGGGCTCATCTTGGACTCTGAGGATGGTAATGGCAACTCAGTTGCACTAGATCCTATTGATCTCCTAGTGCATGACTGTTGCGGCAGCTACTACGATTGCTGCTAATTAGCTATCGTCCGTTACAGATTCTAGATGGCAATGGCCAATGTCTAAACCTGCTACATAAGTAGACAAAATTACTCAACGGCGAACAGCGAATCAGGCTATAACTCCTATGGAGGAGCCCTCCAAGAGCTCTATAAAGAATCATCGGACTCTAGGGTTGCATCTTGCTTGGTGGTTGCGGTCACGGCCTGTGTTCTCCTTAAATTCATGGATGCATGTTGCCTGTTTGATCGATCAGACATCCAAAGATAGGATCAAAATCCTTCCTCTAGTGTCAATCTATTGCCGCTTGGAACCGGCCTGACCCAAACACTAAGTTGATGGTTGCTGGAGATCTTAGCTTGTCTACCATTCCGATTGAAAAGATCGGATGGGATTGTTGCACGCCTCTATGATGATGGTATAATGGTTGCTGAGCTCAATCGGTGATGATCTTGATGTCGAGCATCCATGAGTTGGCATTAGATGGTGGAGAAATGGCCTTGACCGGTGCTCCGATGCTGGCTCCTACCTGAAACAACAAAAATTAAGAAGTCCATCTACCAGAGCATGTCTGATTAGGGACCCTCCAATGCTTAACTCAAATACAACTCTCAAAAAATAGGGGGCTTAGAAAGGGTAGACAGGCAACGTAAGAGAGCCAAAAGAGAACTTACCTGGAGAGGCAGGAGCGCGCTGCCGAGTAATCTGAGGCTATACACTGGTTGATACGATAACAAACCGCATATCTCATCCGCGAATCACGTCTGTGCTTCTCGGATATATGGATTTGCTCGGGCGTTATGTTTGTTTGGTTACAGCCGAGTTGTTGCTAAATGGAAGGAGAGATTGAAAGACAGAGAACTCTTTGCATGTCTTTTGAGTCAGCAATGTAGCAAGTTTTGAATGGCCAACTTGCAGTTAGGTGGTAAGCTTTCATTGGTTGGTTTGTCTTAGATCAATCCCAATGTGTATCAACACTCATGCCATGGGTCACACTAAGAAAACAACTAAGTTGATTGAAACAGAAGGAGAAAGCTAGGATGGCTAGCTATTCATAATATTTTGCAACAAAAAATATTGTTCCAATCTCGAAGCAAACTGTACCTAATATGTTAGCCTAATTCATTAAATGTTCATATAAAATAAGACATACATTTAATTCATAATCACAATTATGAGAGAACCCAACCCCAAACAAAACTCAAAGAGTAAGAAAGATTATTGGAAGCTTACCTTGGGGTTTCCTGGCATCACGCAATTGGCACAACTTGCTCTACATCGGCATCTGCTCGATCATGAACTGTGTGTGAGCCGAGAACGAGGCGAGGACCGACTCCAAGGCAGAGAAGAAATCCACTTGGCCATTAACCAATACCTATGTATGCAATAGTTAGCTACCAAGAACCGGATGTGGTAGTAACCATCAAAGCTTTCCTCCTCCCAGTTGTCATGCAATGTTACGAACCCTTTCTCGATCCATGGTCGGAGAACCTCCATCAACCCTGGGTGAATGCCACCGTCGTCGTGGATCACAAAGTGGGACTGTTGCCCAAGGAGACAACCCAAAAGGGGAGGTGAATTAGGTTTTAATTAAATATTGATAAATTAAAAACTTAATGAGTAATTAACTAAATCCATTGCAAGCAAATTAGTTAAATTACTAGATGCAGTGAGTGAAGAGAGAGAAAGAGACAACTACCAATACAAACACAGAAAAATTTATAGTTGTTCGGAGCCAACTCTTGCTCCTACGTCCACTCCCCAAGTCGCACTTAGGAGTTCACTATAATTCCTAGGATTATAGCCGGTTGTTTTACAAGTTCACAACCCAACTTGTTGTTTTTGTGAGATTACAACGAACTCGGTCGGTTTTCACAGGCTCACCGACTAGAACCAACTGATTGTTTTTCTGGATTCACAATCAAACCTAGTTAGTTTTCTTCGGTTCACCAACCACAACCTTACACCGTTGGTTTTATCTTTGGCTCACCAACAAACCTTACAACCCGTGATTCAATCCTCTGATTGAATCAAGTAAGAAAAACAAAGTTTGGAAAATCAAAAAAGAAGCTTCTGAAAAGTAGATGTGTGAACAATATAAGCAAAGTAAAGTTAGAAGTCCTCAAACAGATTTTAGATGGAAAGTAGGGGCTTTCCGATTTTTGAGTCTCCTCTTGAAGGCACTGAAGGTTGGAGGACAGTAGCAGAGCCTTGAATGCGAGGGAAGCACTTTTGATTTGAGTTGAATGCGCCTCTTGCTTTTTTTTCTTGTATTTACTCTTTTGAAGCTCTTGGTAGTTGAAATGCTTTAATGCTCACATGGAATAGCTCTCTCGTTGTATACTACTATTTATTCTAGCTATTTAAATAGTTCCCTACGGAAAATAGCTGTTAGAGACTAATTTGTAGTCGTTCTGTCCCGTCTGCACATCCTGACAATGTATCCGTTGGGGTCGGAGTCGACTCAGCTGTTGCTAGTGTCGACTCATGCTTTACTGGAGACGACTTGCCCATTGTTCAGGATTTGAATTAAAGTGCTTGTCCCATCCTGGAGTCAACTCGGACCAAACCTGGAGTCGACTCGCCAACATCTGGAGATGACTCGGCACTTAGGAGACGGCTCGTTCTCAGGGTTCCAGAGACTCATCTTTCTGTTTTTCTTCCTCGAGTCGACTCGGGTTTTCTTGGAGTCGACTCGGCTGTCTTGGAAGATGACTCAAGATCTTCAGAAGACGACTCGTTCTCAGAGTCCAAAAAATTGATTCTCTGTCTATTGAACTGATCTGCCTCGGAGTCGATGCGCGCTTTGTTGGTGTCGACTCGGCTGACTTGGGGGTCAACTCTGGAACTCTTGGAGTCGACTCGTTCACAAGGTTTCCGAGATTGGTTCTCTGCCTTTCAAACTGCTTTCCTCTGGAAGTCGACTCGGACATAACTAGGAGTCGACTCGCCAAGCGTCGGAGTCGACTCGTATCCTTCTGGAGTTGACTTGGTAACAGGGTCAAAAATCCATCATTCTATCTTTCTGTTTGTTACCCTTTGGAGTCGACTCGAAACTATCGGAAGTCGACTCGGCAAGCATCGGAGTCGACTCGAAGCCTTTTGGAGTTGGCTTGCTGACAGGGTTTGAAACTCTTCTTTCTGTCTGTCTGTCTATTTGTGCTCAGTCGGAGTCGACTCGAGCTTGTGCCAGAACCCTTAAACCACTCGGAGTCGACTCGTAATCTTCCGGAGTCGACTCGGGATGCAGACTTTGGTTCATATTGAGTCCATTACTTATCCAAATTACTTTGAACCAAAGCTTTAGGCACTTAACTAGAAATTCACACATATTTGCCTGAGACACTAGATTGAATTCATTAGTACAACATAAAATATACTCAAATGCATTGTGCTCATCAAAATCAAATAGGGGTATACTCAATCACTCCATAATCTCCTCCTTTTTGATGATGACAAAACACTGAGTATTTGTAAAGTGAATTGCTCAATCAAGAAGTGAATTGTAGTAAAGTTTCGAAATAAATTCAAATGTCTAGTCATTTAGTGTATCCAAAATTGAAAAGCATGAGTCAGTAAACTTTGAAATTAAAGCTTCCCCTTTCATTTAGAATTATATAAGCCTTCAAAACGTACACTCAATTGTTTGGCTTATATTCTTTTAATTAATTTATTTTCTTAAAATTTTAGATTCTCCCCTTCAATATTTGCATTTTCTTTTGTTTGAACTTTGTTCAGTTTTTTTGAATTTTTTTTTAATTAGAGAAGAAAAAAATCTGACAATTTGTTCTTTAATATGATTCAACTAATCTCTGAATATCCCTTAAATAGATTCTGGAGATTACTCCTTGAGGAGCTCCAACAGAGAAATAATTAGCCTCGAGGTATTGAATCCATTAAGAACAAATTACATTTGGTTTTCTTTTTGCTTAAGAATGTTCTTGTTTAGATTCCTTTACTTACAATTATATCTTATTTTTCTCCCCCTTTTTGTCATCATAGCAAAAAGCACATGGCACAGAAAGATATAACAAGGCACATTGCATATTTTTTTGGAAAAAGAACTTCTATTCATTGTATGAATTACAAAATTGAGTACATTTCTGAAAGTCCAAAAAAGAGCTGTAAATCATAATAAAACAACAAAAATACAACTAGGATCGTCTGGTGGAGGAGGATGAGGCTCCCATACTCCGCCGCTGAGCCTGGAGGACCAAGCTCATCCCTTCTGAAATATTCTCTAGTTGTGCTATAACCTCTGAAGTCGCCCTAGCTTGTGTCTGGGTCAGTTGGGTCACTTTCATTGATAGCATCAAGTTTATATATCAATGCATTTGCAAGCCTCTCTGCACCTTGACTTTGCCTTAGCAGCTTTGATCTGATGCTGTCTTGCATCTGCTTCGTGTCTTCCTTAATAGTTGTAAGGCTCAAGTATTGACCCTGAACTAAACTCCTCAGACCTGACAGCTCCTCCTTGACTTCAGCAACCATCATGGACACTGCTACTGTGGAGGGA
>JAOXJJ010000639.1:773297-787225 GCA_025769935.1 Phoenix roebelenii | reverse complement strand
TAATTAGATTACTAGATGCAGTGAATGAAGAGAGTGAAAGAGACAATTAACCAATACAAATACAGAAAAGTTTATAGCGGTTCGGAGCCAACTCTTGCTCCTACGTCCACTCCCTAAGCCACACTTGGGAGTTCACTGTAATCCCTTGGATTACAGCCGGTTGTTTTACAAGTTCACAACCCAACTTGTTGTTTTCACGAGATTACAATGAACTCGATCAATTTTCACAGGCTCACCGACTAAAACCACCCGATTGTTTTTCTAGGTTCATAATCAAACCCAGTTCGTTTTTTCCGGTTCACCAACCATAACCTTACACTGTTGGTTTTAACTTTGGCTCACCAACAAACCTTACAACCCTTGATTCAATCTTCTGATTGAATCAAGTAAGAAAAACACAGTTTGGAAAATCACAAAGGAAGCTTCTAAAAAAGCAAATGTGTGAACAATATAAGCAAAGTAAAGTTAGAAGCCCTCAAACAGATTTTAGATGGAAAGTAGGGGCTTCTCGATTTCTGAGTCTCCTCTTGAAGGCACTGAAAGTTGAAGAACAGTAGCAGAGCCTTGAATGCGAGGGAAGCACTTTTGATTTGAGTTGAATGCGCATCTTCCTTCTTTTTCTTGTATTTACTCTTTTGAAGCTCTTCGTAGTTGAAATGCTTTAATGCTTAGATGGAATAGCTCTCTTGTTGTCTACTACTATTTACTCCAGCTATTTAAACAGTTTTCTACGAAAAATAGCTGTTAGAGACTGATTTGTAGCCGTTCTGTCCCGTCTGCACATCCTGATAATGTATCCGTTGGGGTCGGTGTCGACTCGTGCGATCTGGAATCGACTCGGCTGTTGCTGGAGTCGACTCATGCTTTACTAGAGATGACTCGCCCACTGTTCAGGATTTGAATTAAAGTGCTTGTCCCGTCCTGCAGTCGATTCGGACCAAACCTGGAGTTGACTCGCCAACATCTGGAGATGACTCGGTACTTAGGAGATGGCTTGTTCTCAGGGTTCCAGAGACCCATCTTTCTGTTTTTCTTCCTCGAGTCGACTCGAATTTTTTTGGAGTCGACTCGGCTGTCTTGGAAGACGACTCGAGATCTTTGGGAGATGATTCATTCTCAGAGTCCGAAAAACCGATTCTCTGTCTATTGAACTGATCTGCTTTGGAGTCGACTCGCGCTTTGTTGAAATCGACTCGGTTAACTTGGGGGTCGACTCTGGAACTCTTGGAGTCGACTCGTTCACAAGATTTCCGAAATTGGTTCTCTGCCTTTCAGACTGCTTTCCTCTGGAAGTCGACTCGGATATAACTAGGAGTCAACTCGCTAAGCGTCGGAGTCGACTCGTATCCTTCTGGAGTCGACTCGGTAACAGGGTCAAAAATCCATCGTTCTGTCTTTCTGTCTGTTACCCTTTGGAGTCGACTCAGAACTATCGAGAGTCAACTCGGCAAGCATCGGAGTCGACTCGGAGCCTTTTGGAGTCGGCTCGCTGACAGGGTTTGAAACTCTTCTTTCTGTCTGTCTGTCTGTTCTCAGTCGGAGTCGACTCATAGAGTACCGAAGTCGACTTGAGCTTGTGCCAGAACCTTTAAACCACTCGGAGTCGACTCGGGATGCAGACTTTGGTTCATATTGAGTCCATTACTTATCCAAATTACTTTGAACCAAAGCTTTAGGCATTTAACTAGAAATTCACACATATTTGCTTAAGACACTAGATTGAATTCATTAGTACAAATAAAATATACTCAAATGCTTTGAGCTCATTAAAATCAAATAGGGGTATACTCAATCACTCCACAGGGACTTCTCGCCGAAGAGCTTCCAGCGGCAGGCTATCACTCCCTTATCCTCTCGGGACTGAGATTCCCGTAGAAAGAAGCCGTGGTCGAGGTAGTCAGGCTTAGGGGCCTCTTCCGAACCAACGAATCTCACCTTGCCATGCGCATCCCGTCCGCCTCCATCGGTGCTGATGTTGGCAGTGAATGTGCAGTTAAGGATGAGGACTATGTAGATTCGATCGTAGCCCTAATAAGGATCGCTGAATCGGTACCAGTAGGCGTACCAATCGGCCACCGAACCAGTTCGAACTAGTACCACTGGTTCGGCCTCCAAAAGCCTAAAAAAAATGATCTAACAGGTATGGGCCGGTACCGGCTGAAACAGGCTAGTATGGGGGTCGGTACCAGTCAGTACAGGCCAGTACGAAGGCTGGTATGGGCCAGTTCGGATCAGTATAGCCCGATACCAATTTTTAACGCAAACCAGACCGGTCAGAGATCGGACCGGTTTAGTACAGGCTGAAACAGCTAGTACAGACTGGTTTGGTACGGACTGAACTGACTGGTACAGGCCGGTTCAACATTTTTTGAGCCCTAATCATGGAGGATCTTGTGACCGGGGCGGTGGCCGAATCGACAGAATTATCGTGCGGGGTCCACTTGTAGATCAATTGGGGCTGGGCGAAGAGGTGGAGGGGCTTGGACGACCGTGAAGGAAATATATCACCACAGATTAATTCAGGCCTGGACCTGAGACCTTCGGGCATAATGGGATCTATAAAGTTCGAGTATGATTGGGTCTTTAGCTCGACTGGGCCTAGTAACAGTCCTCTCCACGTCCCATTCAACCTCATCTCTGCTTCCCGATATTTGTGGAATTAGGTTCTTGGGATGAGAGTCTCGATATATTAGCCAATCGTGCTGGCATAATAGGAATCGATAGCAACATAAAAAGAGTGAGCATTTATTTCCCTAATGCATATGCCAATCAAGAAAATTATCTTGTCTGGCGACGAGTGGAAGCCATGGTGATGGAAGAGTCGAGGGAAGTGAAGGCGATGTCATGCAGGGCGAAGAACCAATCTATGGAGACTTTGTGCAAGCGGAAGTGCTTCTCTCTTCTTTTTCCGGTCTTTCTTTTGACTTTCAATATAAAACATCACTTGCTTTTGTTTGGGGACGTAGGGCGCTGGCGAGCTCCAATTAATAATTACTGATGTTTGAATGGGTGCGGTGACATGATCATCAAAATATCTACATACGAATATATGCATATACGGATATATGTATGTACATATGTATTATGTATATACATACATGTATATCGGGTCGGATCAGATCGGTTAAGATTAGTTTTTTAATAACTCAAATCGGAACTAAACCAATTTTTTTAGGTCAGATCCTTGTCAAACCAACACCAAACCAAAACAAATCAATTCAAATCGGGTTCGCAGTTTAGCTGGTTTTTAGTGCAAGCCATAACCTACCTCATTGGTGATTTTATATGTGGTCATATTGGATCGGTATGATCCAGATATAATTAAAAAATTGAACCCGAAAGAACCAAACCAGGGTAGGAATCCAAATTCTCTCTCTCCTACACCTGCTGTAACTGCTGCCCTAATATCAAGTGCAGGGCTCCATGAAATGGCTGACTTAATGGATTCAAGTTGCTAATTGTGGATGCCACAAAGAGACCCTTGCCAATCTCCCTTTTTAACCTAGTAGACCTGCCACCTATTAAGCCAATGGATTCAAGCTGTATCTTGGGTAACTTCCTAGACCTCGCTAACCCATTGTCCTACAACCCTAGCCTTAAACTTAGACCCCAACCTAATTCTCAATTGGAAGGTATTTTCCCTCACCTGACCATAATCCCACCTTCTCATCCTATCCCCTCAATTTACCTCCCTAAAGTCATGCGAGAGATGATGTCAAGTCATGCTGGGAAAGAGGTCACATTGGATGATGAGAAAAAGAAGGAAGACAGCCTATCCGCCTGCCAATCTACCAAGGAGAGAGGCCCCATCGAATGTGGACTCTTTTGGCAACCTGTCCGCCAGCATGTTGACCACGGCCTCAGCATAGATATAGTTGATAAACAAGAGAAGACAACCGTTGACGTGGGGAGACCGCCAAATATCTTGAGAAAATATGCAAGGTTAAGAGCGATCAAAGCAGTGAAGCTCTCCACTGTTATTCACACAAGAAAATGAAGAATGGAAAAAAGGAAGCAGATTGTTCCCTCATGCAGGTTCATGCTGAGATCATTCCTAAGATATAATTGAACTGCGCTCAGCCCAAAACCTTATATTAAAAGCACGATGATGTGAAGGTTTGACCCAAAAAAACTCCTTCAATTTTCTAAGAAGGATGGAAAGAAATGCTTAGAAAAAAATTGAAACAAGAAAGAAAAGTAGAGTGGAAACAGAGAGAAAGAATGGAGGGCTATCTCTCGGACTAGAGTACTAGCACAAGACCTCCTAGATCTGCTGAGTTGTACTTACCTAAGACCTGAAGCCATTTTATAGTTTTAGTTCAAGTAACCACTAAAGAGGCCCATAAAGGCCTTTAATAACTCTCCAAAAAACGTCTGCATGGCCTGCTAGCCCTAGCACCTCATAATTGCCTAACAGTATGTGTGTGTTAAGATCCTGAATTCCTGATGGGCACAAGGCATTCTCCCACCATCTAAGGATGAGCATGTCAGCAAGCTTATTTCATAAGTCAATGGCAAGATGGATAGATAGATGCGCAAGCGCGCCACTGATGTTAATACAGCCGGAAAGAGAGTGGTTGACGGAAGGATATAAGAGTTGCATGGATCCAAATGCCTATAATAGTGATTGCAAGGTAAGCATAAAGGTATGCAATGAGGAATAACAGCAGGCTGTGTGTTTTTAGATGTAGAACTGTGTTGAATTAGCTTATCTAAAATCTGTATGTTATTTGATTGATAAGTAAATGAATTAAAAATTCTTTTCTTTTAAGCACATTAAATTTAAGCTGACAAGATAAACAATTTGCAGGTATTGACACAGAAAACTTAAACCTACTAGGCAGCTGGTCAAAATCTGTAATAGCTTTCTCCTATCAGCAACAAATCAGATTTAAGGCAAGGCAATATAAACATTAAAGCTTTTCAAAGACAAGAAATGGCAAGCAATGCTTCTTATCCTTTAAAGATTCTCCCTTTTTCAAATCAATTTGAGCATTACTAGAATGCAGAAGGGCAGAAAATTGGATTGAGCGATGTTGCTTAATTTTGGTATGCTAGAAAGGCTACCTATGTAGGGAAACATTAGAATGGAATGTACTAATAGTTGAGTGCGATGGGAACCCTTCCTCCCGTTCTATTACTCGGACATCCTCCATCCTTTCGAGACTCGGAGATAACTTTGATGGTTCAATGAGTAACTCAAGTACGGAAGCTAGATTCATTATAAGGGAAAGCCAACCCATGCTGTCTCAAGGTCTATGCCTTATTGCTCTACTATTTATGGTGAACCTCTATGGGCTTGGGAAGGACTTATATACGTTTATAAGGCACCACCGATACGAATAAAATTCTCAGCCTGTCATCCAACGGACCAGCGGTTCCAAATCTTCTAACCCAAATTATATTCATATCCTTTTTTTTTAGTACATCAGCTGCTCACACTAATTTCACGTGAGCACAGCCAGAAGTATTAATAAAGTGAAGACGACTCAGTGAAGAAGGAATAGTAAAACTCTAAGTCCAAAAAATTCTTCGAAATACTGTGCAGCATAGGAGGTAACCCAGCCAGCCATCAGTTCGGTATACATGTACGACTTGAAAGGTATCACACTTCCTCACAAGCCATCGTATATCATCTAAGAGTGGGTGTTCCTATCCTTAAACGACAGCAGAAGAGAGATTTACAGGTTGTCATGGTGGCCCATATATTTGAAGCCAACCAACCAACTGATTGGTTGGCTAATGTTGCGCTAGAAGGAGATGTTGTTCACTTCTTCAACTCTTTTCTTCCATTCTAAATTGCTAAGGCTTTTAATTATTTTTTTTTTAGAGGTTGATTTGGAGGCTCGGCTCCTCGTATGTGTACACACATACAGCCTCAGATCAAGCCCAAGCCTAGCCCGGTCCAGAGCTCAGGTTAACTCAGTTTGTGTTCAATCCAATAGACAACTTGGCTTTTATCACCTTTACCTTTCCAAGAATTTGCGAAAACCCGAGGCCAAGTCGTAACATAAGCAGATGTGAAGCTGGACCGAAGTCCATCAGAGTTCTGGCCCGGTCCGGCCCGTTTCGCCCGGCCCGATAACCCCCAAGGTGCCGTCCATGGAGTGAGGTCGAACCACCCACAATAAAAACAAAACATTTTTCTAGGAAATCCTTGACACGAGTAGCCGCACAAAAACAAAGATGGGAAAGTGGTGAGGTGTACTGCGTACAGAAAGCAAAAGGATCCAAAGTGATCAGGTGTACAGAAAGAAAGCAAAAGGATGCAGCGCGATCACGCACCATCACCGTAGACTCAAATAAATCATATCCTCGGTTATCAAATCCATCCAACGCAAACGTCGTCGTCGTCATCAAGTCCAAAAGCAAACACAAGAAAGAAAAAGGCGGAGAAGGAGATCGGATCGAGATCGGATTGCGGAGATGGGGAAGAAGGCTTTGCTGGTGGGGTGCAACTACCCGGGGACGAAGGCGGAGTTGAAGGGTTGCATCAACGACGTGCGGCGGATGCATCGCTGCCTGGTGGATCGCTACGGCTTCGCCGACGAGGACATCGCCGTCCTCATCGACACCGACGAGTCCTACCCCCAGCCTACGGGAGCCAACATCCGCCGCGCCGTCGCCCAGCTCGTCGCCTCCGCCCGCCCCGGCGACTTCCTCTTCTTCCACTACAGCGGCCACGGCACCCGCCTCCCTGCCGAGACCGGCGACGACGACGACACCGGCTACGACGAGTGCATCGTCCCCTGCGACATGAACCTCATCACCGGTCCGTCCCATCCATCTAAATTTCTTCCACTAGATCTTTTTACCTTGTTCTCCACTTCGTGGTCGAAGTGCTTTATTGCTTACGAGATCGTAGACGCATCGGATTCCGATCTTGGATTAGGGTTGCTGTAACATTATAATTAGCTAACTTGCTATATCATAAGAAAGTGCTACTTGTGATATGGATCAATTCATTGGATCACAATTTTGGTACGATGTGAAAGAAAAAAAAAGGATTAGGAATTCTACCTAAAAATTTATTTGGTTAAATTCTCAACATGATAAATCTCTCCATCTTTCCCTCCTTACCTTCTATCAAAATATTTATGTATGATTTGACTCGCATGTCTTGATGAATCTATGGCATTTTGTCAACGAACTTTGCATAAATTGGGAAAAGAAACATCAATAATAAATTAGACAAATCGATGAAAATAAATTATCTTATGCTTCCAACACTAGATCTAATTCATTTCAAAGGATTTGGGAATTATGCACCCGAATCTGAACGAGCCAGTTAGATTGGAGAAGGACTTGGTTGTTATTCTTGTAGCAATAGAATGTATATGTTTCTTTGTTTGTGCAGATGATGATTTCAGAGAGTTTGTTGACAAAGTCCCGGAGGGCTGCCGGATCACCATTGTGTCGGATTCCTGCCACAGCGGTGGCCTGATTGATGAATCAAAGGAGCAAATAGGTGAGAGCACCAGAAAAGAGGAAGAAAGTTCTGATTCTGGCTTTAGCTTCAAGGGCTTCTTGAAACAACAAGTCCATGAGGCCTTCGAGTCCCGTGGTATCCACATCCCTCATGAAGGCCATCACCACCAACGCCACCATGAAGCCGAGGATGATGAGGACAGACAGTATAGTGAGCATGGCCGCATAAAGAACCGCTCCCTCCCTCTCTCCACATTGATTGAGATCCTGAAGCAGAAGACAGGCAAGCAAGACATTGATGTGGGGAACCTTAGGCCAACCCTGTTTGATGTCTTTGGCGAGGATGCAAGCCCTAAGGTGAAGAAGTTCATGAAGGTCATCATGAACAAGCTCCAAAAGGGGCAAGCCGGCGAAGGCGGTGGATTCATGAGCATGGTTGGCAACCTGGCACAGGACTTTCTGAAGCATAAGCTGGAGGAGAATAATGAAGACTATGTGAAGCCAGCAATGACGACCGAGGTCTACAGCACTCAAGAAGTTTATGCAGGAGCGAATAAGCGGGGACTTCCCGATAATGGGATTCTGATCAGTGGTTGCCAGACAGACCAGACATCAGCGGATGCAAATAGCCCGAATGGAGCTTATGGAGCTCTCAGCCATGCTATTCAGACAATTCTTGCAGAGGCTGATGGTGAAATCTCGAATCAGGAACTCGTTATGAGGGCTCGCAAGATGCTGGCCAAGCAAGGATTCACGCAGCAGCCCGGTCTGTACTGCAGTGATGATAATGTTGATGTTTCCTTTGTCTGCTGATAGGGGAATGTGATACCTTGTTTCTGCAAGTAGAATGTGGAGTGCTTATATGGTATGGTTTGTTGAGCAATAAACTTCAATAGAAGTGGCTCTCTAAACTGGTCTTTACATTGGGGTGTATGTCTTTCTAAGTTTTGGTATGAAGAGTGGGTACTGTTTATCCTCCTTTGCTTTGTTGACTAAAATTTATAACAGGACAGGCTCTGTAACTTGGTTTTTGAATCTGGGTGTGGAGGCATTGTGGTTTTTTGCATTAAATTTCAGTTATGCTCTCTTTCTTTTAAGATGTGCTTCAGGCAGAAAGTCTTAGGAGATTACAGACATAAAAGGGGGTAAAGGGATGAATGAGGAATGTGCATTTGCACATCAAACTGTGTATCATTTTTCTGCCTTCTCCGTGCAAGTCTTTGCTAGTTTGCATGATTAAAAAGGAAAAGGGTTTCAGAAGGATGAAATTGCTGCCATGAATTCTAAACCTAGATTATCTCCTTCCAAATTTGTAATTGCTATTATTAAGCTGCGATATATTTAGAAGGCAATGTGGGTGGTATATTGAACCTAAAGAAGATAAATTATAGAATGCTTATGCATAACAGGGGAACATAGAATGACACAGATCGACTTTGTTCTACTGCTAGACATGGGGCTTCTTATCAGAAACATAGATTCTGGAGTATTACAGAGTCTCCCATAAAGACTAGATCTTATCACAAATATGGCAAACATTCTCCTCCTATACTCTCTCTCTCTCTATCTCTCTATCTCTTCCTCTGGCACACACACAACCTTCTATGATCTTGTGCAAAGTAATATCATCAGAATAATCATATGAAAATTTGAAGCTAATTGAGCCACTGCATTTGGAGCAATAGGCCCAAAAATTTGATGACCATCATTCCTGGTTTGCGTATACATCAAACCCTGCTTCTCTTCTAAGTGGTTTACAGATCCCTAAATGGAAAATCTTCATAAAAAAATAGTTTATCATGTTTTCACAAGGTGTATGGATCTCAAGGTCTCTCAATCTGATCTCTAGATTTATTTTTTTTCCTCTGCCATTTTTATGCAACTGATGCAAGCTTGTTTTCTTTGGTATTGAGCTAGTGAGCAACAACCACCGTTAAGGTTGGAACGATAAAAAAATTTAGAATCCCTTCTTCAGTTCTTTTTGATGTGATCCATTTAGAAATTGTTGTCGCTGGGACCGATCTGACCTAGGTGCCAAGTTGGTAGGGGTCGTTGGACTCCAGTGGATTGTTGCGCTCGATCGGCGGTGATCCCAACGTTGAGCACCCATGAGTCAAGGTTGGATGGCGGAGACATGGATTCAGGCAGCGCTTCGATGCTAGGTCCGACCTGAAACAGTAAAAAAAAATAAGTTCTCCTAGTGGAGGGAGTGCAGTAGGAATCCTCCAATGCCTAAGTCAGACACAACTCTCAGAAATAAGAGGAGGTCTGAGAAGGGTAGAGAAACAACATAAGAGAGTCGAAAGAGAAATTACCTAGAGAACCCCAGGAACGCAATATATAGATAAGGGCCAGAGCCTCCGCATATCTTGCCCATGAATCTTGCCTATGTCTCTTGGTTGCAGCATTTGCTCGAATACCTCGTTCATTAGAAAACAATTAGCAAAATGGCAAAACTGTTGCCAACTATGAGAAGAGTTTGAAATATAGAGAACTCTCCACACATCCTTTGGGTTGACCATGTGGCAAACTTTGAATGGTCAGTCCATGGCTAGGTGGCGAGCTTTTATTGGTAGGTTCATCTTATCAACATAAGTAGTCTCCAAGGTGTATCACTTGCCCCCTACTTTCGAGATCGAGATGACCTGACCAACTTAGGTGAAGGAAGTATCTTTCCTTGGGCAAAACTAATCAATTAAGACGAGTTGGGGAGTTGATCATTCAGGGCTATCTTGTTAGCTTCGAAAGCCTTTGGGAGACTGCATTTATGGTATGCTGGCATTTCTGAAGCGACATCATGAGTGGCAAGGGTGACAATTAGATGTTTTGTCAATAGCAATCTTGGCGACGATTCGAAGTAAAATGTCCGATCGACACGTGGTGAAGATCGGACTAATGGTTGTAATGGTCACATTATCTGATCCACCTAAGGCTCTATACAATGCATGTGGTCTATGTTTCATCCTCACTTCGAAGCTTCTACAATCAGTCATCCTGAGAACCAGCATTGCACCTCTGAAATCCTCCCTCTACTTCATCTTTTACCAGGGTTTCCTTCATCGTCATCATCAGCATCCATTCTTTTATCTTTCCACTAGAGTTTCTTCACTTAAAGCTTTTGATAGGGCTCCCGGGTTCTCTATCATAATCCCTTCTCCTAGTTCTGCTTGTTTTCCCTTCTTTTATTTTTTGTTCGAGAGAAGTGTCGAGGCTGACGGTGGATAGGTCATCGGACGATAAGCCTATAGCTTAACACTTGTTTAATTGAGCTTTCGGAGGCTCAGAAAGATCTTATTTGGCAGTCGATTTTGCCCCACTACTGAAAAGAGCATATTAGGGGACGTCAACTTAGAGAGGATTCACTCCAAGTGCCACATCCCTCGGGACTTTATCTTGGAGTTGTCTGGCCCTTCTGATTGAGAGATGTCACCGAAAAAGAATCAGCTCTTTCTTTATGAGGAAACTCTAAAATTGGGTCTGAGACTTTCCATCCCAAACTTTTGTAAAGATATTTTGTATAGATTTCAGCTTATCCTGACCCAACCCGTTCCCAATGCTTGGTGAATGATCGTTAGATTCTTTTCTTTTGTCATTCTTCATGATTTTCGTCCACCTCCTCGTCAATAACTTATTGGCCCTCAAAAGCGAAACTTCTTTTCTTCTATCGAACTAGTCTGAATGCTGAGGCCATGATCAACCTATGAACAATCATATTAGAGCTTATACCTAGTATATCATAGGCTAACTAGGTGAAGACATCAGCATTGGTCTGGAGAAAATCCACAAATTGGGTTTTGGTAGTTTCATCAATATTGGCTCTGATCTGCACTATCTTGCTTGGGTCTGCTTCGCTAAGAGGAACTTGAAGTCTGATTGAAAGACTATTTATCCTTTTTAATTGATTAGCAGGCAGATTCATATTACAAAAAACCTCATAAAATAATACATCTGTGAAGCTTCCATTATCCACTAAAATATATTTTATATTATAAATAGTGGCAGTCAAGGAAACTACAATGGCATCATCATGCAGAGTTTGCATGCCCTCTATATCAGCATCTGAGAAGAAAATTACCTTATCCAGCCTCTACCTCTTTGGATTAGAGTTTCTTGCTTGGGAAGAGCGTGCTTAGTTCCTTCACATAGATAAGCTCGTTCCACCTGCTGCTAGACCACCTAAGATAGTGTTGATGATGCTCGCAGCAAATCGGTTGTTGATTTGCTGCTCGGAAGCAAGCAGCTCTTACCTAGTATTATTCCATCTTGTGCGTGGTCCATGAAGCACCTGAGGTACCCTCATAGGATGAGGGCTTTGATCTCATTCTTAAGCTACCAGCAGTTTTTGATATCAAGGCTGAAGTTTTGATGGAAATTGTAGAATTTGCTTTTATCCTTCTTGGTAGCTTTCCTCATCTTCCGAGGCCATTTAATGTAGCTTCGATTCTCAATCTCCATTAGGATCTATATTCGAGGTGTATTAAAAGGGGTGTATCTCTCGAACTATCAAGATGGACTCCTCAATCGATGGGGACCTCAATTACCCATCTTTTGCTTCTAACCTGGCTCATTATTGTCCTTCCAAGCCTGCTTAATCTTCTTCTTTCTGGACTTATTCTCGTCTGACTCTGTCCAAGTTGTCATAGCTTCTTCTGCATTTATCTACTTTTCAGCTCAAGCAAGAAACTTCAAATAACTTCTCATGAACCTCTCCTTGAGGGAGAAGAGGAATCGAGATGTCTTCAGCCTCCACTTTAATGCGAGCATCACAACCAAATAATTTAGGTTGCACATTTTCAAAGTTGATGTATTACAATGATTGACATAGTCATGAAGGGAATCTCTATCTTGTTGCTTGATGGAGAATAAATACTCCGAGCCTTTCTTCTGTCAATGGCTGCTGATGAAGTGCACCACAAATAGTCAACCAAATTATTTAAAAGAATATGTTGAGTTTGGCTACAACTTGGTGTATCATAATTGAGTTGCCTTTCGAAGAGTAGCTAGAAGGCTGAACAAAGCACTATGTTGGTGGACCCCTTGGAGCATCATGAGGGCTCTAAAAATTTTCAAGTGATCTAGGGGGTCATTAGTCCCATTGTAAATCTCAAAATAGGGTATCTTGAACTTAGGAAGACAGGGTTCGTCCATGATCTTTGTCAAGAATGGAGGGTCGATTGTGAAGTCAACTTCATCTTGAGCTTAGCAGTACAGCCTTTTAAGGCCTTTAGACGTTGATCCATCTACTTGAGTCTATGGTCGAAGTTGACCCCCCTCTTGAAGATCCTCTCCAAATGGTGGTGGATGAATGTCTTAGCATCGATCCCTCCCAGGACTAGGAACTCAAAGACTAACGTTGCCTCCCTCACCCTATGCTTCATGGGCAAGAATAGTGACTATGTCGGGCCCATCCTAGACTTCGAGGATAGGAATGGCAACTCGGCTACACTGGGGATCCTGATCTTCTAGTTTATGAGTCTACTGTGGCGATTGCTACAACTACGATTGCTGCTGCTAGTTAGTGATCATCTGTTGTAGGTTCTAGACAATGGCAATCAGCATCTAAACCTATTGCATGAGCAGACAAAACTGCTCAGTGGTGACCAGCAGATCAGGCTGTGGCTTTTGCTAAGGAGCCCTCCAAGAACTCTATAAAGGGCCATCGAACTCTAGGGTTGCGTCTTGCTAGACGGTTGTGTGTCATCCGCTTGATCGGTCAAACTTCCAAAGATAGGATCACGGCCCTTTTCTTAGCACCAATCTGTTGCTATTGAGAACCAATCCAACCCAAGCACCGAGTTGGTGGGGGTTGTTACAGATCCTGACTCGTCTGGCATCTGGATTGGAGAGATCGGATGGGATCGTTGTACGCCTCCACAGCAATGCTCTGGTGGACTATTATGCTCGATCGGCGGTGATCCCGATGTTGAGCACCCACAAGTTGGCATTGGACGACAAAAGAACGACTTCGGACGGCACTCCAACGCTAGTTTCAATCTAAAATAACCAAAACAAAAAAGTTTACCCATCGAACCATGTCCGACAAGGAACTCTTTAATGCCTAAGTCAGACACAATTCTCAGAAAATAAGGGACATAATGGGGACAAAAAGGTAGTGCAAAAGAGTCGAGTAGTTTGGAGCTATATACTGGTTTGTAAGGCAAAAAGTGCATATCTCGCTCATATTTCTTGATCACAGAATTTGCTTAGGTATCGCATTTGTTAGGAAACACTTAGCAGTATGGCCAAGTTATTACCAGCTGTAGGGAGTTTGAAATACAAAGAACTCTCTGCACATCTTTTGGGTCGACCATGTGGCAAGTTTTGAATGGTCTACTCATAGTTAGGTGGCGAGCTTTCATTGACTGGTTCGTCTTGTCAGCATATTTCAGCTCTAAGATATATCAGAAATATCGCAAGGAAAGGATAGCATCGTGTTATAGGGCTGACCCAATTTTTAACTCTTTGTAACATTTCTGGAGGGTCAGCACTATGCATCATCA
>JAOXJJ010000639.1:703537-759557 GCA_025769935.1 Phoenix roebelenii | reverse complement strand
GCGCGTGGCTGGGCGCGTGCGCGCGGCTGGGCGGTGGCCTGGGCGCGCGGGCACTGTGCGCGCGGCACTGTAGCATGCGAGGTTCGTCCAGCCGAACCTCGCCGCACTGTAGCAGTCTGCTGGTGGCCTGGCTGTGCGTGGGCACTGTAGCTTGCGAGGTTCTTGCCCAAGAACCTCGCCGCACTGTAGCAAGTGAGGTTGGCAGGATTTGGCTGCAGCTTGGCCTTGGCGGGGCTATGCGTGCGGTGGGTTCGGCCAAGGTTGGGCATGCTCGGCCGAGGCTTGGGCATGCATGGGCGCATGTTTGGCTTGGCCGACGGTGAGCGTGCTCGGCCGTATGAAGGGGTTTGTCCTAGGCTTTCCAAGTGAAGTAATTGACCTTGGCTTGACCCCCTATTGGCCTCCTTGTGGTCCGATGGCCCTCTATGGTTGGCATGGCTGCTTTGGCCTTTGGTTGGCGTGCGGTTGTTGCTCTCCTTGCGGCGTGGCTTGCGGGGGTCCTCAACAATCGTACCGTACAGAACGTACCATACTGTACCGGTACACAGTCTCGTACCGACCGATACTCAGTATGTCTCGCTATCTCGTACCGTACCGCGTACTGATATGGTAATAGAATGGTACCAATACAGGATCCCGTACCAAAACAGCGAATCTTGAATATTAGCATTATTGAGGGAGGATTTAGCAAAGCTGCTCAACTTAATCCATATCAAAAGTTAAAGAGAGAACAAAAAGGTGAAGTATCCTGCACAACTTGGACATCTATGATAAATTGATAACATTCCTAAACCTGGATTCTTTCTCTTTGTCCAAATTTTAGAAATATCAATAAAAGGGAACACATTCCTCAGAAATGTGCCTGAGAAGAATGTAATCTAAACTCATTTAAAGAAAGATATCGAACAACAATATCCAGCTCATTTGAAGAATTAAAGATGAATTAGATATTCCATTGGGCAGCCAAAGCTCCTATAAATGATAATCAACAAGGAAATATCAAGATGAGAAAATAATTTGCCATAGTATTGATGTATCTCAAACCAATTCAGATTACCGTTGAAGCACACAACACACATCTAATAGTCTCCAAGCTGTCTTCACCAAATACAAATTTCCTTCTGACCAAATAAAATAGACTTATAACATATTCCTTGTTAAGTATAACCCTTTAGAGAACCTCCCCAACTATAGAACAGGATAAATGTCCTCAAACTCACCAAGATATTAATGACGCAAGACTGAAGGAGGAGGAGAGAGAAGAAGAGGAAAAAGAAGAGGGAAGAAAAGAGAGGAAGAAGGAGAAAAAGAATCAAAGAGAAAGAGCAACTTAATATTCTTAAATCTCAATAATACAGAACTTGTCTTCTCAATTACATATCAGTGGGGTATTTATAGACCCAAAATCATAATAAAAGTCTGTATGAAAATAAAATATTAAAGTCCTAACAAAACTCTAGTCCTAAGAAACATAGAATGCCCAATAAAATAAAATTATCTAATTTTCAAATAAAATAAAATTTTCTAATTCTTATATTTGCGCCTAACAATAGTGCACCTAGATCTCCAATAGGATGGTCCTCCATCATACTCCCCTAGTTGGAAAGAACTCGACTCCGGCAAGTTTGACTGCAAGTACCACTCGAAAAGCTCTAGATCCAAAGCGCAAAACGTGTCCTCTATAATCCAAGAAGCATCAGATGAAGAGCGGCCTTTCATTGGACAAGATAACAATAGAAACCACCATAAGAAGAAGTAACAATCTCATTATCCAAAACAGCTTCAATCTTATCTTACTATGAAGTAAAATATGGTGTCTTAGAAACTGAAGTACCTTCCGGATCACTAGATAGCCAAGCAGAAGGCTCAAAGGTATCTTAGTAAGGTAATAAATCCTCAACATTGAAAATAGGACTAATATTCATTTGATCAGGTAAATCAAGTAGAATACGTTAGATCCAAGTTTTCTAATAATAGGGATTGGACCAATAGCTCGGACATGTAATTTCTTGAAAGAATTTTTAGACAATCGCTCTGAACGAATGCGAACCATGATATTATCCCCTATATTAAACTCCTTAGCCCTACAATGTACATCAATAGAAAGTTTATAATCAGCGTTACTCAATTTTGTGCCTAATCTCTGCATACAAATCATGCATATGTTGGGCAAAATTTTCAGCGAGTTCGGAAACACGGGTATCAGATGGCAAAAAAACAAGATCAATAGGACTACAGGGTTGATATCCATAAGACACTCAGATGGGCTGTTACCATAGACCTATAAACATAGTTATTATAAGCAAATTCGACAGCAGGTAAAACACACCTAACGACATCACAATAGTGGTCAACTACCTCTGAATCATCCTTAAACTCTTTGTCATCTTCAAAATATTCTAGGGATCTACTACTTGGTCCTCACCCTCTTATGGATCATCAAACTCTTGTTCTAAAGCTAAAGCTCGTTGAGGACAATTTGTAGTTATGTGACCCCAATAATGACAATAATGACACTGCACTAAAGAACTACTAAAATGAGGATCACAGATGGAACCACTAGGACGAGTCACAGACTAAGGTTAGTAGTACTATATGTAGAAGCTATCTAGGAAACAACCCTAGACTGACCTTTCTATAGCAATGTCATTTTGATAAGCCTCTGCTAAAGAATCAGGCACATATAGTTCTATTTTCCTCTTAATATCTTCCCTAAGCCTATTGATAAATCTCATAATTGTATGGAATGGATCTTCCTATATCCTAGTCCTAAGCATAAGCTCGTCAAATCTCTTCATGTATTTGAACAAAGTTGAGGTTTGCCAATGGTACAAAAGCTGATCAAACAAACGATTCCTATAATAAGAAGTAGGTACTTCTCCATTAACTTCTATCTCATGACAACCCATTGGGTGATAAGCACTTCACCTAGACATTAAAGATTTTGCTAGACATCTTGCCAATATTTCTTAGGAGCTCCTACTAACTTCATCTTAGCAAAATGAACTCTCTCTCTATCTGTTATATAATACCCCTCAACGTAATCCTCAAACTCATTCAACCAATCTAATAAGATGTCACGATCTAATTTACCATTATAAGATCGCGCAACTACCTTAACCAACCTAATAATGCCAATAGTGTCCTCCTACTCATGTCTATCAGGTGGAGGAGAATGGTTAACGACCCTATCAGGATATCTAACATGCTGATCAACTAGTCTATGATGGACTTCACTTGGACAATCATGAACTAGCTTCCTATGGTCCTGTCTACATCGATGCCTAGGAATATGGTGCTCCTCTATAAACTCATCCTCCTCATGCACATCCTCATGTAAGAATTCCTACGTAAAACTCCAACATGTCTAGAAACATAACTATCACACACCGAAAACGTCTCTTGGGTCAACCACGTGACATGGCCACATGAACCCTAAAGCGATGCTCTAGAAATCATGCAAGTCCTAAGATGAACAATTTTCAATAATTTCATAAATTTAAATCAACAGTTAATAGCCAACTAATCCAACTAAGTAAATCCACTATGATCAAATAACCACCTTGTTCAATTACAAATTTTTCAACTATTCATTGGTACCAGAAAATAAACTAACTAATAACTCCGATGCTCAAACTCCATGTCCAACCCATCAACAACTGGAACACCAATATAAATAAAACAAATTAAAGATAAAGATAATCAGATAAACAATATCGGTTGAAATAAATACCGTAACATTATTCAGAAAGCTCATTCAAAATAATATATATATATATGTATATATGTCATGATGGTGTAGAAGTGGAAGGAATGGGATTTGTGATAGTTTGGTCCATAATAGATGGATGGTCACTCTAATTATTTCTGGTCATAGTGTGATGCACTCGAGTTTAGGGCAATGAAAGTATACAGAGATAGACTAAAAATTTTAATAAATAATTAAGATTCCTAAACTACTACGATGCACACACATAAAACTAATAAGTCTAATGCATATGATATGCCAAAGTTCAAAAACTAGGATAGGTACAAATAAGAGTTTGATGCAAGATTATTGATTTTTTTTTTTAGGGGGGGGGGTGTTGAAGAAAGGGATAAGGTTAAACTTGGACTAAAGCAATTTACTGATTACCTAAACAAATAGATATCAATCAAACTTTCAAAAGAAAAGATGTTACCTCGCTAAGAGCACTTTAAACCACTACTTCACCTTCTAGCAAAAAAAAAACTCACTATAAAGGCAGAATCAGCAGAAATAGATAAAAAATAAAATCAGCATGTCCAAAATAGCTAGGGCTGGTTCCTAATGCTGATGTGGCAGGTGAAGTCGTGCTGACGTGGCACAAGCCGATAACATTGGTAAGTTGCATGTCTATGTTTATATGTCAATGGTCGCTGAAAGGATGATCATGCTACTAACTGGATGGTGACGTGGCAAAAGTAATGATGTGGCAAAAAAAATTAATTGGGTTGGCAAGTCAGATGTGAATCAAACCCAGATCCACAGAGTACTTACCGAGCTGGATTCTTGAGGATCTAAACCGAAATCTACTAAGGCTTCTTCTAGGTCAAATCTTGCAGATCGGATTTGATGGGTTTGAACCTGAATCCACAAGTTAGGTTTCTTCCTCGCGAGGGCTTCGTTTTGAAGCCCTAGCGCAAGCGGCTGAGGGCCTTGGCCAAGATGCTGCGGACTCGGTCCAACTGGCGAGGAAGGTCGAGGTCGATGGCAAAGGCCGACAGCAGCGGCAATATGAGGACAGCATCAACGAGAGGGGTGGATCAAGACAGAGGCCACATTGCAAGGTTGACTGATGGTGGGAAGTATCCTTAAGGCTAATCTTGTCTGGCAGGGTGGAGTAGGAGATCCAACGACTGAGGTAAAGGAGCCAGAGCAAAGAGATGGGTTTCGAAAATTGGGGAGTCCAATGAGAGAGCCGGCGACAAGAACTCCGCCGTCAGAGGGCAGATTCGAGCCTGGGGAACAGAAGTAGCCGAAAGCTAAAGATCGATGCTTCGGATGGGCACAATGATTGCAGATGGATGAACAGGGATTTGGATTATTTCTTTTTTTTTCCTCCTTGGTGATGGTGTGGTGGACAAGCACAAATCTTGAGGTGACACCGACGGAGCAACGATGATGCTACAATAGCGGTAGTGGATCGAAGTTGGCTCTGATACCAAACTGACGCAGGATGGAAGGAGGATAGAGAAAAAGAAGAAAAAGAGGGGGCAAGAAAAGAGAGGAAGAATCAGAGGAAGAAGGCAACTCAATATTCTCAAATCCCAATAATGCAAAATTTGTCTTCTTAATTACATATCAGTGCATATTTATAGACCCAAAATCTTAACAAAAGTCTGTATGGAAATAAAATATTAAAGTCCTCACAAAACTCTGGTCCTAATAAAGATAGAATTCTCGATAAAAATAAAATTCTCTAATTGTTAAATAAAATAAAATTTTCTAATTTCTTTATTTACGCCTAACAATAATGCGCCCATATCTCTTACAGGACGGTCCTTCATCAACTAATGAGTATAAATGGTCTTCATCAACAATAAATATCTACTGATTTTTGGAGTGAAATTCCAGAAACTATACATTGGTTTAATCTCATTGTCATTTTGCAGTTACATCTTTTAGGCATTTTAGCGAACTCTTCCACCAACTTCTCAAGAGGTCACATGCAAAATGTATGCTTAAAGGCAAGAAGAGGAAAAAGAAAAATGAAAAGATAAATGATGATTACCAGTGTCCTGTGTTAAAGATGAGAATGTCATGGAAGCGAGGTGCCTCTGCCCATGTCTGATCTGGAACATCGACGTCCACTCTATAACCTTGCTTGTATCCAAGAGATTCTAATGCACTTGAATTGTAGCTGGCTGACCACCTGTACAGAATGAGATGGTAGCTTTATCACATTGATAACAAGGAAGCAACAAAGTAAATTTGGAATTCTTTCTTTTTAATTGAGCATTAATATGAAAGAGAAATAAAGTAACCCTTGTTGTGAATGTAGCCAGAACGTTCTACAATGCCAAGCTTCAATAGTCTAGGTCTGTTAAAATGGTTGTGTTTATTAACATATAAAGATATATGATAGTGATACTATGATAGTGATACCAAAGCTGCACAGGCCAAAAATACAACTCTAACCCAATCTCCCTCCTCCTACCTCAAAACAAATACAATAAACAAATTGGTGTGTGTGTGTGTGTGTGTTGGGGGGGTACACTAAATAAAGACATGCAAAAATCAAATAAATCAAAAATTTGCTGTCTGCGTTTGAAATCATATGTCAAATTGATTCCTTTGACCAAGCTCCAAGCTACTCCACCCATAGAATATAAATTTCCAAGACAATGCAAATACAGACATGAGAATGAGATCTGAACCAAAAGGAATGTAAACTGAAAGTAGCATGCACTCCATTTCAACAGTACAGTACTCATAAACTCGAGAATCCTATATGAATTGCCGAATGAGCATTGCTTACCTACCATAGCGTACCAAGAGATTGGTCCGATGGTAAGCCACCGTAAGGTTGTACGCAAGAAAAGTGAAACCACGGTCGGCCCCTGCCGGCCGCCACTTCTTCACTTCACTGCTCGCTCCTCTCAGCATGCAAACCAGTGACACAAACATATTCCTATTCAAAGAATCCCCCACAAATCCTGCACTAAAATTCAAAGTTATGTTAGCAAATTCGAAGAAAAGAGAAAAAAGATTCAAACTTTCAACGAAAGAATAGAATGGAAAGCAAAAGAATGATCAAAATTCGCCTATGCTGCATCATAATCATACCAAGAAAAACTAGAATAAAAACTAATTCTTTAGTATAAAAAAGGAAAAGGAGTGATCACGAATTGCCTATGCTGATGTTCCTGTAGCGTTCGAGGAAGCGAAGGGGATCGATGCGAGGGAGATCACAGCTGGACGGCTTCCATCGCCAGCGGAGCAGATCGGGGCCGTTGGATTTGTGGTTGGCGATGCAATTCCAGCCCTTGAAGATCTCCTTGCAGGTCTTGTCGTAGCGAGGGGCGAAGGAGTCCGGGTCCCAGACCCAGGCGCCGTCGTAGTAGTTGCAGGGCGCGCGCCACAACCGCTCTGAGGGGTCGCGGAGGCGGTCGAGGAAGCGGGGAGAGGAGCGGGAGGGCTGGCGGACGAGGGAGGACCTGAAGGAGAAGAGGAAGAGGAGCGAGGTGAGGCAGACGAGGGCGGCGAGGCACGAGAGGGTGGTGGTGGAGAGGTGCCTTCGCGCGGGGTCTCTCGCCGCCATGGACGGTGGCCAGAGGGAGGGATCCGAAGAATTAGCGCAGCGCTGCCACCGTAACGCGGAGGTCTGAGCTTATTGCTCGGCCGGACGACTGACCGCTCGTTTCCGCGTTTCCCTTGGACAAAATTTTTGAAAATCATATGATAGCATAAAGTTCATAAAGTTATATAATGACTAAAGTATCCTTAACATCACTTGCCAGTGGAGTGTAACTTCTGGGCGCCAAGATGCTCTTAAACATGTGAGGTATCACATGACCTCAGATGATTTCTTTCTGATAAGCATTGTTTCTGCATCCCAAAAATCATAATCAAATGGATTGGAGAGGAAAACCTTGGAGGCATCTCAATCAAATTCTTTTACTTCTTTGTCCTCTCGGCCTATTGATTTCTGCCATTATGGGACAAGGTCGCCTTTGAGTATCTTAGATGTACGGTGTGTGTTGCCATTTTTCTCTTTTGTACTTATTGTCCAATTTTTGACTTAAATCTCTAACGTCAATTTAGTGTTCCAAGAAAATGGAAGATGTGATTACTTCCATTGGTATGATC
The DNA here is from genome assembly GCA_025769935.1 of Phoenix roebelenii. NCBI lineage: Eukaryota > Viridiplantae > Streptophyta > Magnoliopsida > Arecales > Arecaceae > Phoenix > Phoenix roebelenii. Next base: position 751,726 of record JAOXJJ010000639.1, on the reverse strand, counting down.
CGTCATCAAATACAAAGAATGAGGATACCATTAACAAGATCTTGCAAATAGAACAAGAAGCTCGAGGCTTAGCTTTCAAGCTACAAAAGAAGGATCAAATGAGCGGTATTTTGTATGCTGATGCTTTGGGTTGTTATAGCTAGTTATTTTATGATGTCTCAATTTTGAATTCATTAAGGATCTCAAGTTAAATATTTGGGGTTTGTACAGTTTTGTAGGCCGGATGTTCTTGGGTTTGTCTTATTTGGGATGTTTTTCTCTTAGAGCTATTTTAACTTGTTGTGTAATCTCTAAGCTATTTGTGTAACAATAATGATATTTGTTGCCTTATATAAATAGCTTTACCCAACCTACTAAGATCAATTTTTGCATTAGATGCATTCCACAGGTTTTTGATCCCTAGTATCTTCCAAATGCCTTGCACATTTTGAAGCTGAAATGCATAATTGAATATTCGATAAAGATACCACTAAACTTTTATGTTGTTCCAGTTACACCCCCTATACTTTTCTATCTGTTCCACTGACACATCCTCTACTTTTCTTATGTTTCAGTTAAACCCCCTCTACTTTTAAGATTTTGTAAGCACACCCCCTTTAAATTGAAAATGATAAATAGAGGTATCTTAGCATATGCAGATTACAAGTATATATCTATATGATTACACATGGATACCTACTACATCATTCATTAATACCTAACAATTCTGAATATAAATATAAAAGAAGAATCAAAATACAGTTAAACACTTGACAAATCATTCACTAATACCTGATATTTTACAAGCAATACAAAACAAAAGAAACAAATCAGAATCGAAACACAAGTAATACATAATCAAAAGAGAAGAATCATTATATTGGCACATAAATGTCCAAAACTAGAGTCAAAACAAATTGTACTGCACAATGTCTAATAACGTATCACAATGTTTCACAAGATACACTAAAAATATCATAGTACGCACCAAAAGTATCACAATAAACACCAAAGGCGATACACCAAAGATATCACAATATACACTAAAAGTATCATACCAAAAGTATCTCAATGTACACCAATACTAACCAAACATAGGCTGAACCAAAAGTATGCTGAAAATAGATGCAGAACATCATGGCTATGAGAGTGCTTTTGATTGTTGTGAGGAGGGTGCTTGCTATGATCAGGTAGGCTGGGAGGCTGCGGCCTTTGAGGAGGCAAGAAGGGAAGCTACATGCTGTAAGAAGGCGGGTTGAACAGCTGCAAGCTGTGAGGAGGTAGGCTGAAAGGCTAATGGCTGGAGGAGGTAGGCTGGAAGCTTGCATCTTTCTTCTTTGATAGTCTTCCAATGTGCTGAATCTAGAAAATAAATAGATGATAAAACATAAATATACATGAGATAATAGTGGCTAAGGATGAAACATAAATACATAATACTAATCATCTCTCCCTTTTGCTGCACCCTTGGTTGCTGGCTTGATTGGATATGATGCCTAATTTTCTTCTTTGTCTTCTCATTCCTGTGTCTTTTGCAAGTCCTAGAATTATAGCCCCATTAAATGCAGTTGTTGCATCTTAGAGAGGTATTATTTCTTATGATTCTAGCAGAATCTTTTGGCTCATTCTCTTTTTTTTTCTTGCCTTTTTGGGTCTTTCTGGAGAAGCCCTTAGGGGAGTGGGATGCCATGTGGCTGAGTGATGAAACATAAGTACATAATACCAATTGTCTCTTCATTTTACTGCACCCTTGGCTGCTGGCTTGATTCGATTTGATGCCCTAATCTTTCTTCTGTCTTCTCCTTCCTAGGTCTTTTGCAAGTCCTAGAATTATAGCCCCATTGAAAGCAGTTATCGCATCTCAGAGAGGTATTATATCTTGTGATTCTTCTCTTATTTCTTCTTGCCTTTTTGGGTCTTCCTGGAGAAGCCCTTAGGGGAGTGGGGTGTCGTGTCCTTGGCCAAGATTGCATGCCAGGGACTAGCTGAATGATATGCTCATAAGCTCTAACAAATATATTACTGCTATGCTAAGCACTGACAAAGTACTCTGCCTCCTTGCTAAAGAACATAATTGCTACCAAAGCATGACAGCATGGGATGCTTGATAGATCCTATCTTCTACATCCGTAGGCACCTCCCCAAGTCTACAACATATCGCTGATTAAATGTTCAACTTTAAATTTCTACACTTCTCCTCATATACAATGGCAATCCATGACCTCTAACTTAGCTCTCTCTAGCTTCTATATCCTAGCGCATGAAGGACCTGCAATTTTATCTTGGCCTTTTCTTTTAGCTTGGAATCGTTGCATTAACAATCTTCTTATAGTCTCCAACAAGGTAATTGTAAGCTTGTCTTGAGCATTAATTATATGCTTGTTGAAGGACTTGCATATGTTATTTAGCATCATATTAGACTTGCATCTTGGGTTGAATGCATGCCTTTGACGACAATTTAAATAGTTGTTGTGCGAGCCACTGCCATGCCTTCGCATCTAATTGCTAAATCTCCTACATGACAGCTTCAAAGTTATATAGTATGGTTGCTCTAGCATATTTTCAAAGTGCATCTCTAAAATTATTGCCCTTGAACCCTACACTTTTAAAATTTGCATGCAAGTATCACACATAAAATCTATGATTGGCACTAGAAACAATAGTCTGAAATATTTTAACTAGACCCTACACAAGTGTTGAACAAGTGAACAAGTTCGTACAAAGTTAGTACTAAAAACTAGATGTATGAAACAATAAATACTTCCTATCTATTGGACATAAAGGTCAATCCATATTCCTCCATGGGCCCGATGTCTCCTAATAGGCATGTAAGAAACTAGCTCCAACTATCTTTCATCTCTACCTTGGCCACAACCCATAAAATGGAAAACATATTGTCATTACCATCCTTCCCCACTGCGGCTAGTGGCTAACCACCAAAGGATCCCTTTAGGTGGCATCCATCAAGTTCAATGATGGATCTGCATCCTCTTACAAACCTATGCTTGCATATGGCAAGACAACAGTAAAACCTCCTAAAAATGGGTTGGCTGGCCTCATTTGGCCTCCTAACATCCAACAAGATCATGCTCTTGGGATTAGTCCTTATGATTTCATAGTACTCCCATAGGTGGGTATACTGCTTCTTGTGGTTCCCTTGCAAAATTTCTAGTACTCCTTGTCTTGACTCTATAGCACTAAATCTTAGGAACAGAAACCTTGACATCCCTCTTCAGTCCTCACTTGCTCGTTGAAGCCTTTAACACCCACTTTGCATCAAATCCGATCTTCTCAATGTACTGCTCCACAAGAAATCTGGATATCATATTAATTTTCAAATTGCCTTCCACACTTGTGCACTGATTGGAAGTTCATGATCTAATAAGTATCCTCCCTTTGTACTGGTGAACTGTATACTCTCCATCCACTACTTTTGTTGCATAAAATTGCGACCTTGCTTTTTTCATTCTTCTTATACACAAAATCAAATCTCTTCTGAATTCAATAAAGCCTCAACATCTTCCTAAATATAACCACGGAGCTGAACTTCATCCTAATTGTAAGCTTGATTGTCTTTTTTATATCTGAAGTTTCATTGAATTCAAGATAATTTGTACCCTAATCCCATCATCTAAATCACTATCATCAACCAAGCTATAGAGCTCACAATTGTCACAAGTTTCTAGTTCTCTCCCCACAGCTTGCTCATCTTTAAGAAAATCTGCATATATGTTGAGCTTAGAATGCTTTGTCCAACTCTCATCTCCTCATCGATAAAATGTTTATCAACGTACTCATCAAATAAATCATCATTGTCCTTCTCATCTAAATCCCTTAGCTCACTAAAGGATGCATCAATGTCAATACTGGTGTCATTGCTATTTATAGGCTCAGTAGTGGCAACACCTCCTTTCTCTTTTTCCTTCCCAGTAGCTATCTCTCCATCATGTGTGGCTGCAACTCTTTTCTCCTTGTCATCAACATCTTTCTCTTTCCAACTATAGCTAATCTCCTCCCAGCAACCCTTTTGACTGCTCCTCTCTTAATCTTAATCTTGGACTTAGATGCAATTGCTTCTTTGAGAGTGGTTGCACACCCTATTACCTTAGCCTCATTAGCCCTCTTAAAAAGGCATCTCTCCACCAGCTATTGCCATGCTACCAATAGACCCAACAATCATCTATGAAGGATGATGGAATGGAATCGATAGAGTATCTTGGTGGCTCACATCTGCTTTATTCACTTGGTGCTCTACATACACTTCAGCAACATCCCTCTCTATGATAGCCCTCACCTAAGTTCCCTCAAAGCATTCTCAAAGGTGCATCCTGGCATGAGGTAGTAGAAATGAGTACAATTCTTGTACCCTAATTGCTCCATCATATCCCCAAGCTCTATGAACCTATTCGGATCACAATTATTAAAGTAGCTGATGGATCCACCACTGTAATAAAAGTGGGGGAGATGCTTGATGGATCCACCATAGTGGATTTCTACAGTGACTAAATCATTGTCCATCTCTGCAAAAATGGACAAGTAAATCACAATGACATTGCATATGCCCAGGTAATCCATAATGATAGTAAATCCCATTAACAATAATGCATCATTGGATGAAATAGATAATATACTTACATGAAACTTATATGAAAATGGATAATTTATGCAAACTTACGTGATCTTATATTAAAAAAGATAACTTACATGAAATAAAAAAACATGAACTTACATGAAATAGATAACTTTATGAACTTATATGAACATAGACAACTAAATGAAATGACACATTTCAACTTTCATGAAATAAGCAACATGTGCAGCCATAACACAAAAAGAACCATGGTTTCGTTGCAAGAGAGAGTTTTAAATGTCTTGCAATTAATTGAAAATTATTGCATGCATGCCTTGACTCTTGTTTCATGGTTTAAAAAAATGAAACAAAGTGCTCAAGTCAACTGCCCTTTTGTTAAAGCTTTTTGTATGCTTCCACTTTGCATTAAAAAGACCACCACATTAGTCAAAAACTATATGCTCCCAAGGCTTCTATTACGGTTACTACAGTCAAAAACATAGTTTAGCTTCCACAATAGCTACTACAATCAAGAAGGTTTTTTTTTAATGCTTCCACTATAGCATAGTTAGACTTAAAAAAGAATGAAACATATATAAAATTAGTGAATGGGGTATCCAAATTATACATAAGGAATCAAGACACATGGGCACAGAATCAAAAAACAAAATTCTTAAGAGGGGACTGCCGAACACCAATCACTGGACCATAGGTAAGAGGAACCACAACACACCACAAGCATATAAACAACATTAAACCATGGAACCATATAGAACAATCAATTGAGCGCATGAACCAACAAAATTCGGCCTCTAAATCAAGTATTTTGATGGCTAAATTGTAGTTGGCCTCTAAATAGGTTCTGTAATACATAATGTGCACTAAATCAAGCTTGGTCAAAAAAAATTTCAAGATAAAACATTATCGACCAAAGAAGAGGTGAAGTTCCCTTTACAGCTTGATGGAGACTTCTCACGCTCTACGGATGTCTACTATGGTGGTGCGCAAGGAAGGAGAGATGATCAGAATTAAGCGAAAGATGGGATTGTTGATGCTCACCAAAAAATTGTCAAAGGATAGAGGATGGGAGTAGGGGATTCAAATGGAACAACCCTTGAAATTGGGAGGGTGATAGCTAAAATCAGTTTCAAATAGTCTAAAAAACTAACACTGGTTGGGGAGCCAAAAGACCGGTTTGAAATATTTTGAAAACTTGAAGGGTCAATCTGGCACTTTTTAAAGTCAAAGGGTGTAAGTGAGATTGGCCTAAAGTTAAGGGATGTCCTTGTAATTTTTTCTTAAATATATTATAACAAGATAATAAAACTATGATTATAAAATTGTAATAGAAATTAATAAAATATTAATGTAATTAATGACCCACATAGATTATGGATGGAATACAATACAAAGAAAAAGTGTTTTTATTAATATTGGCATACATTAAGCAAATATAGTTATTAATAATAGCATTAATTTTTGTATTAATTTTGTAGTACTTACAAAAAGTTTTTTATTTGATAAGATTTAATTAATGAATAAGCTTCTTATTAATAATATTATATTGTTATATTTTTAATAAAAATCATATTAAATAAGAGCCCTATTTATTCTCCAAAATAAAGGGATCTATTAATAATGTTATTAATATGAGCATTCACATAGCAAATGAAATGCTCTATAGAAATAAAACCTCTATTTAACATATATATTATTTTTTTTTTCAAGTTGCATTAAATATGTCAAAGGTTTACATGGAGATAACTAAATATTCAATTTGTAATAAAATTGTAAGAAATGCTTGACTTGTTTATGTAATAAAAACTTGAAGTGTGTTGCTAGAGTTAAAAATGGATTAGACACAAAAAATATATTAATATGCTCATATCCGTATCCATTTTTAATTAACCAATACAAATATAAATTAGATAGATTTTAAATAAATATGGTTGCAAATAGAATATTGATGATTTGGATATAACTTGGATAGTTTAATTTCGCGAACCACCAAATCAAAGATATGATTGCATGGAAAGTAAATTAAGTTAAGAACATAATAATGTTGTCACTTATTTTCCTTTTAAGTTCATAAAGCTACACAAGAATAATAAATAGGATTACAATCAAAACCAGATATTCAGATAAAAATTGGCTAACAAACTATTTATTCCTATTTTTCTAAATATGAATATGTATCTATATATCCATGTATATGTGTATGTATATATATGTATGTATGTATGTATATATATGTATGTATGTATGTATGTATGTATGTATGCATGTATAAATTGAATGCTGAGATTTGTATTTATATCTAAATAAATGTGAGTATGAAAATGAATATAGAAGGATTCTTTTTTTCTATTTTCACTCCCTTTCGGTGACATTGAATTTTAACAAATTTAGCTTCCTTTCAAATTGGAAAGGCATTTTAAGTACTCCTTTTTATTTAAAATATACTTTACTGAAGATTTTTTTTAGCAAAAGAAAACTTTATTAATTTGTGGAGAAGTTGCAACAAGTCTGATCGACACGAGTTGATTCTTCAAGCTAACAAGCAATGGTGATGCATTGAAGTTTAGAAGTTATATTATTAGATTAGATACTTTGTCAAGAAGAGAAATAGGATATTTATTACCTAACCAACATGTTTGAAGTCTCTTTAGCTAAATATAATATCTAGCAATGTAATGTAAATCTGGATATGTCTGTGCCATAATTGAGCATGAGTTGATCATATTGTTCTTTTTTCCTTTAATAGAAAGATAAAATGTACCACTCTTTAGAGGCAATTATAGAGCCATCTCCTTTATCGATACACATGCCAATGCTTATTAAATGGACAAGTCTAATACGGATATATTCAAAATATTGATAAAGTGATAAGATATAATGATTTACTATTTTTTCCAAATCGATAGCACATAACTATTTATTGTTAATATATAATAGACAAGGAGCAATGATGTACTAGATGCTATTATAATCCTCCATTCTTAAACACCTTTTCATGCATTACGCCATGCCATCTTGTTAGATAAAGACAAACCTATGCCACACTCGTTATTTTCCTGCTTTGTGGATTACAATGGGTTAGTTTTGTTCAAAAAATTACATTCAGTTTGCTACCTTTTTTTTTTAAAAAAAAAGGTAATAAGCCCAACTTTGCCTAAATATATGAGTATATAATGTTTTAACAAATTTGAATGTGTAAAATTACTTATCATAAAAATCAGCTGTATGTATAAGATTTGATAATTATTTAAGATTTAAAATTCTCAAAAAAGAAAACTATAACTCATCCAACCAAATATTGGCTGGCCGAAGCTCAACTCACTCTTAGACATGAGGTTTGGTCCCAGGGAGACTCCAGGCCACCACATGTGTATTTTGAAAAGCTACAAGCCCTCTGGAATGCCATATGAGTATGGGGGCCAATATGTAAAAATATGTATGCCCAATAATAGTTTCAAGTAGCTTCTCCCTGTGCCGAGACAAGAGTTGATTAGGGCTGGGCCTTAGGCCTAAACTCCATTCATTTTTAGTAGAGCTTTGAACTAGATCTATTCAAAATTTGATATTTTCTGTGCCCAAGCCCCATCCATAATTAGCTCGAGCCAAGATTAGTTAAATCTAAAAGCAAACATTCTATAATGCATGAAAACAGTCGTGTCCTTTTCAAACTAGTGCTTGCAAGCCGCCAAAACTAGTTAAAACTAATCCAAGCATCGCATAAACTTATATATGAAATGACAAAGGACAGGGGCTAACGTGTGAAAATACTCTAGTTCCTGCGAGCCTCCTAAAACTAAAGACGAGCACCGTGTAAACTTATGTATAATATCCGCAAAATACCTGGTTTAATGTGTGAAAATATTTATGCTCCGTTTGAACTAGCCCCTGCACTCCGCCTGCCCAGTTTCAACTTTTCACGCAACTTGCTGAGACTAGCCTCAGCTAAACTCAGGCTCCGAGTAAAATTATATGTGATATTGAGACAGGGTTAATAAGCAAACGTTACTCACGTTTAGTTTCGCTAGACCCTACAATTCACCTGCCGATACTAGCTTGAACTAAACACAAGCATTAGAAGACACATATAAGTTTCTACAATCGATGACATATACTATAAGGTGACCTAAGCCAAAATTGTCCATAATTAGTTTGAACTAATCTCGTCATGCAACTTGCTGAGACTAGTTAGGGGTGACTGAGTGCATTTGGGGGTCTAAAGTGAACTTACAAAGAGGACTTTTTTTTTTTTGAAAAATTAAATAAGTGCGAAATACTTTACAAAATTCATTTAAAAATAATTCGTTCAGTTTTTTGAGATGCAAAATTACTAATCAAACTTTTGTACTCAAGATTCATTAAAATATTATTTTCAATCGATAATATAGTTAATCCATTTAATCTTTCTTGTGATATGGTTGACCACAACTAAGATTTTATCAACTTTAATTTTGAAAAACTTTTTTCAATAGAAGCAACTATTATAGGTATTATTAACAATATCCTGTAAATAATACATGCATTTGGAAAAAAATATGTTTTTTTATAAAACTTAAAGTATCAATAGGGGTACTAGTTTTTGTTTATAAAATTTCTTTTAAAACTTTTAATTTTGAAAACAAATCAAGATCATCAATATCAGAATATTTACCATGCTTTAAAATATTTTCAAGATTAAGATAATACTTTTTCAAATCCTCTTCATTCAAAAATTTTAACTTTCTAAAATTAAACAAAAAATCAAAAACATCTTCATATATGGTAAATTGTTTAAACCTATTTTGGATTGAAGAAATAATTTGATCTACTACATATAAAAAGTAATTAATTCTAAAAGATTCTACGGTTAATCTTGCTGTCTCATCATCACTATTTTAATCAAATTGTTTTCTTTAACGAATTACACGTTTTTCACAAAATATAGGTTCTATTTTCATTACATTTGCAATTTCTTTGAATGAAATCAAAGCAGACATGAATTCATTTCTCCTATAACTTTTCAAATAAGAAAGAAGATCTTTTAATTAATTTATAATAACATCAATATGCATGTATGTAGATTGTAAGTTTTTACTAACTGAGTTAATAGCAAATAATATATTATACTAAATATTTATGCCTAATAAGATTTCAAAATTCTCAATCTCATATGTAGCTAAGTATGTGGCTTCACTCTTTGTTTTAAGATCTTCACTAGTTTCCGCTAATTGAACTAAGACATTTCTTACTTTAGGAGCTTGGTTTTTAATTGCTTTGACATTTTTAATAAGACTTTTCCAACGTGTCTGTGAGAAGGATTTAAGAGTCAATGTGGATACATTATTTTGTAAAAATTTCCATCATTTTGTAGAAGAAGCAAACAAGGTATAAATTCATTGCATCACTTAAAAAAAATATAACCTTAGAACATGAGTTAGCAACATCACACAATACTAAATTCAAGTTATGACATCCACATGGTGTGTAAAACGCTCTAGAATTTATATCCAATAATTTTTTTGCACATCTTGATGTTTTCCTTTTATATTAGATTCGTTGTCATATCCTTGTCCTTTTATATCATTAACTTCAAGTTTATGTTTTTCTATTGTATTTATAAGTTCACTAAAAAGGCCTTTTCTAAACCGTTATCAACAATAGTTTCTATATGTAGAAGGGATAGAACATCACTGTTAAAGAATGCAAGAAGGGATGGACCAAGCCGACCATCACAAGAACATGACTAGAGGTGACCGACTCTTTCAAACCCTTTTTTTTTTTTGTTGTTGCATTTTTCCTCTTCACTTGTCTAATACATCAAACCAACTTGTTGCTCGATTTGGACTGCACCAGAAGTTTTATTATCTATATCAACAAGTATTGATTCCACATGAGTAAATTCAGCCCATCGCTTTGACAAAAAGGCCAAAAAAAATCTCATTATTATGTTAACACATGCGCGCCAGACGTAGGAAAAATATGGGGAGAACGCAAATTTCGTCATTTATGCAAGATTAGATACATTTAAAGTACAAGTCCACTAATCCACAAGCAAACTAACAGAGTTTTTTTTCCTCTCCTTTAAAGCAAAAATAAAGAAGAACAAGATGGACATAGCCCATGCAGAGAACGAGAGGAAACAGAAGTTTACAGGTGAGGAAACTGCAGGAGATGGAAATTGTCTTGCATGAGAACCTTTTTTTGAATTTTATTTTTAAAGACAAAGCTGTGCAAGACGCAACCCTCCGCACTCAGCAGAAAGGCAGCCATGATCAAGAACTTGATCACCTCCCCCTTCTCCCGATGCCCTCTTCATAATCTTCGATTACTGCAAGGTACTGGTCCCTATATTCTCGAGCCATAAGGCTTCTGCTCTATGACTAGCTTTCCTCTTCGGTCCACGTACTTCCTCGTCATCATCCCTCACTCCTCATAATCCACACGTTGGCACAGGGCAAATCTGCCTCCTTTCTTCTTTCTTCTTTTTCTCCACGCGTCGGCTCCTGACCACGTCTGTGTCACCACTCTGGTCCCGTATCCGATACGAGTACCATTCTTCTTGAGGCTCGCCACAACAGTGCTTCCCTGAACATCTCTGATTGTAACACTCTCTTCCATGGATGCACAGAATCGATTTGTTGCCGGCCATAAATGAAGGCTTCTTTAGACTTAGAAAGCCGCCTCAGTCGCCTAAAAGTTGAGCGGGCTCCGAGACTACCCCAACTTTTCACTTGTTATTTCTGCAACATAAATATTACGAATAGCCTTCTCGGCTGCCTCACTTTGGCCATGGTCGGTCGGTGCATTGCACGTGCCTCGCACGTGTCGAGAGCTAGTGTGTCATTAGAAGGTTAGGCTGCGCTCCGTTGTCGGCCATCGTCACACCCCCTCCCCCCTCTCTTCTTCCCCTGCCCACCTTCCCTCTCGTATCCTGGCGATGAACGCCGGCAGCGCGGCGATGAACGCCGGCAGCGCGGCGATGAACGCCGGCAGCGCGGCGAAGCTCATCGTGGACGCGCTGCTCCACCGCTTCCTCCCCCTGGCCCGCCGCCGCATCGAGACCGCCCAGGCCCAGGTCCACACCTCTCCTCCCTTCTCCCCTCTTTATTCACCTCTCTCTTCTCGAATCTCTGTTTCTCTCTCCTTCTTAATCCGTAATTGCGTTATCGAGCGACATTTCTCCTGAATCAACCCTTCCATGAGGGCATGGAGGGCCCGAGTCCTCGATTCAGGGTTCTCGATCCGTTCTCGAGACGGTTCCTGATAGTTGATGGATTTCTCGAAGCTGATCTCAATATACAATCTTTTGCCCTAATTCGAGTTTTTCTTCTTCCCGGTGTTTCTTTCAGGCCTTTTCGATGTTTCTCTTCCCTGGGTAGCTGCAACCCATTAGCTGAATTCCTCAATTTTAGTTCGCTTTATCTTATATGCAAGAGTTCTAATCTTTCGCCAAATTTTTGGTTTGCAGAGCACAATGATGTTCTTGTTATCACAGTACATATTTATGCTTCACCTAGAGGCCAACTAGCTTGCTTACGCTAATGCAAACTCGTTGTAATTATCAGTCTTGTGTTGCTCATGTTTGAAATTTCTTTGTTTTGCATCCAATGTAATCTAGTCAGGAAAATAATAACGAAAGGCGTGGCTTTGGTTAGACCTGATACTTCATGAGTGACTTAAGAGAAACATAGTTTAGGTTGGTTGGTTTTCATGAGCTGATAATCATTTTTGAAGCATGGTGCTATTTCCCTTGTGGTTCAATGTTCAATAATCCAGGAAGGACAGTACACGGTGATTATGTACAGTTATTTTCTGAATTTTACTTCGGAGAGTGTTGTTTTAATGTAGTTGAAGGGTTGTTTGGATGCTGACTGTCCTATTCTATTAACATGTTCTCATTTATGGTGGGAATATGACTTGAAGAGTTTGGTTTAATTGATGGAAAGTCCTGGGAGGAGAAATAAGAAGATTTGGAGAATTTGTTAGGCCTTGCAATTCGAAGTTTTGTGGGACTGTGCAGACCACCTTTTAAATCGATCTCTCATATTCTTTATGTATGTAGTGGAAGATTTTTAACTTCAAGATGATAACAATGAGATATCCATGTGTTATTGTGTTTAGGCAAATATTGTTTAGTTGTTTTCAGTAGATTAGTGGCAGAATTTTATTTTTAAAGTTTGTTTTGCTCTTCTAACTTCTAACTACATATAACAAGCAGGATGGACAATACCTTCGACCCTCTGACCCAGCTTATGAACAAGTGTTAGATTCATTAGCTATGGTTGCTCATCATACACCAGTGCCTCTTTTGGAAGCTCTTCTTCGGTGGAGAGACAGGTACCTGCAAGATTTTAGATTCTTTTGTTCTGATTTGTTTTAGTTTTCCTATATTGAGCTTTATTTGCTGGCAAAAACATCATCCTTTGTAATATCCATGCAACGTATACAATCTTTGTAGTGGACTCTTCCAACTTCAACCAGCAACATAGAATGTTATCCCAGATAAGGTTCTTTTATAGGGAATTTTGATTTGTCATCTTCAATATCCAGGGCATCAATTTGTCAATTTGGGTACTTGGTACTTGCCTGCATGACTTGGATTTATTGAATTTGTATAATTTTGTCATTTTCCTTAAGGCATTGATTGGGTATGCATCAACACATCAGAGTGTGATATCTATCTCTTCTGTTCACAATGTAAAAAGTTCTTCAGCCAGCCATGAGATAAGGAATTCTCTGATATTCTCTGGCTTGGGTGCGTAAAATACATTCGGTAATACCTTATATTTCTTATGTCCTTTTGAAGTCCCAATGGGCAAATTTTCAGATATGGAAAAAAAGACATTCTATCTCTTGATGGCAAAGCAATATTTTGAGAAGCTGTTTTTTCCTGCTGCCTGTTACACAGTTGTTTGGATGGTAGTATGTGATTATCCACATTTTTCTAAGAATCCCCTGTGTGTCATATTTTATTCCTTTATCTATCATAACGGCTAATCACATACTCGCTACTATTGTTTGGCGTTGGTAAATCTTACCTCCTGGCAAGAGAATTTTGCAGAAAGTCTATTGAATCTTCTTTTCCAAAAAAGGGTCAGTTTTCTCATTTGCAGAAATAGTGCATCTTATTCTTTATTGGATCATTTTCCCCCGGTTCTGATAGCTTTAAGTCATAATTTTCAAGGAGGAGCATAAAGGTTTATTAGATTCATGGGCATTTTTTGCCAAAATCATAAAACTTTTTTTTTTTTTTTTTGCAAACAATGAAATCTGGTAGAGTTTATCTGCAAAATTTTCTTTGTGCATTCACCCCAATGCAATGCCATCCTCTTTATTTGATCGTTGCTATTTCTTGAATACTTATTCTATTTTATTAGTCATTTGCATCATTGAATGTGGATGTGGGATTTCTTTACCATAATTATCTCGATTGAATTTTTTTCCTTTATAATCACAGCTGTCCATCACTCTTTCATCCCTCTGGACTAGCCAAATGCAATTTATGTCCCATGTTTTAGTTCCTTAAATCTGCAAACTGGCATCCTGAGTCCCATATTTTCATGGAATCATATGCTTCCCTTGCAAGAAAGTCTGAGGCTGGCAATATTATTTTAGAATGAGGTTGTCATCTTGATTGAGATCTCAACCAAGATCTTGATTTGTGTCGGCGTTAGGCACTCAGCAATATGATAATATATATAATCTTGCCCTTACTATTTCAGCTGATATAAACTGATCTGTTCTGAGATATCAGCTGATACAATATCAAAATATCAGCCAATATTTTCTAACTTTTTACTCAAATAGATTTTTTAATTAAGACTAATGCCTAAAAATAATTGCTGCGCTTGATTTTGGGCCGTCACTTTGATATCCTGGTTCCAATCTTTTGTCCAAGATCTCAAAAAAAGTTGATCCTTCCAAAATTCCCCACTTTTCATCTTGGCCGAGATAAGCCAAGATTTCTGTTCTTTTCAATCTTGGCCATGCAACAAGATGACCAATATATCAGCTTTTAAGAACCTTGTTTTAAAACTATTGCTGTTGCATTAGATGTACATAAAATTTTTCTCAACCAAAAATCACTTATGACTTGAGTAAATTTTGCACATTGTCTATATACATTCTAGGTGCTGAACTGTGCTCTGACTACTGTTAGAAATTACATGTTTGTCTATTCTTGCGGTAGTGTCTATAAGTTTCATTATGGATGCTTGTGTATGCTTGAGCAAGCATATGTATCCATATATCTATATTATCTATATATATATCTCTACGTGTTTGAGTGCATGTGCATGCATGGGTACATGCACACGCCATTCTTGGATGTGCTGAAATGCATTCCCCCCTCTTCCTCACTCTTTATACCTTCCCTCCCCTCTCTCTCTGCTCTCTCTCTCTATGCCTCTCTGACCCTCTCCCTCTCCCTCTCCCTCTCCCTCTTCTCTGAATTCTGATTTTTCAAAATCAAATTGAGGAATTGCCGCATAGAGTGGATGTGATCTCATGCAGAAACTTCTACAAGCCTTATTGAGTCTTTGGTATCTGTTTATTTCCATTTGGTTTTGATTGAAAAGCAGGCGCATAGCAGTTTTACCTGGACAGTGATGTCCATCCCATAAAGAAAAAGGAAAAAAAGAAATAGTCGATCTAGATTGTAAAATTTTGTTTATATAGCAAGCTTTGCTACAATATAGATAAATTTAGAGCTATTTGAGTAAAAAAGGAAAGAGTAAAAAGGTCCAAAGTTAATTTAAGGTTGAGTAAATTACGCTAACCCCCCTTGAGGTTTGGGGTCATTACAGATTCCCATCCATCGTGTTGGAAATGTACATTCCACTACCTTACTTTTGCTATGTGCACAGCACATAATCTCCTACCATTATCTTTCTGTTAAATAAACTAACAAACAGACCTTGATGACGTCACTCTCTTAACTTATCCGAGTCTTAAAATATCTTAACCAATTTTAAACTTACTCTTTTTAAGACTAACCTGGATTTTTTAACCTTTCCAAGATCAACTAAGACTCAAATAGGTTAGAGAGTGATGACTTCAGCAAGTTTCTTTAGCTTATTTAACAGAAAGATAATGGTAGGGGTTTATATGTTATGCACATAGCAAAAGTTAGGTAGTGGAATGTATATTTCTGAAATGCTGGGTGGGGAATCTGTAATTACCCTAAACTTCTAAGGGGATAGGTGTAATTACTCTTTAAGATTTTATATTATAACAATCAACTGCTGTCATGCTATATGAGCAAAATTCTGTTATCCAATTGACGGAGGCTCTGTAGACAGAAATATTATACAATAGACAACAGGGTGTTATCATTATGGGGTTCTTTTTGCCTTTTTAAAAAAGCTACTATTTGAATCTGTTCAGATCTTATGTAACTGAACAATTTTTCTTGTTTGTATTTCAGTGAATCTCCAAAGGGTGCAAATGATGCCTCTACATACCAAAAAAAGGTTTACATATGTTCAAACTTTTCTTCCATTCCTTTTGAACTGTGTTAAAGATCAAGTTTTAATGTTAGTTTTATCTCATAATTGGTCATTGCATGTTATGTTTTTGTGATTTGCTAACTTTCTTATTAATATCATAATCATAAATTTGTCATTTTGCTTGTGTGATAAGGGCTGAAAATGGGCTTGGGTCGGCTTGAGGCCCATCGGGCTAGGCTGACTTCGAGTTGGGCTACGGGCTAAGCTTGAAAGAGTTCAGATAGTGTTTAGGCTAAAATGTAGAGCCCATTTGTTTTTCAGGCCGGGCTCGGGTATGTCATTGGCCCGACCCGGGCTCGGCCAGAGCCCAAGCTCGAACAAGGTTTGAAATGGAGCCTGAATTTAGGCCTGGATCCATTGGTTTTTATATGCTGTTATTCGAAGAGAATGACGAGGAAGTGAAGGACAAATTAAAATGTGTTTTACTGAGAATGATGTATCGTGTATCATTTACTTGTGTTATAGGAGAGCGCCCGATTTTTGGCTAGCCCATGTACTTGTGAAGCAACATTATAAAATATTAAACTTCAATCAAGTTTGGGCCAAACCTGTTTTTGGCCCAAATGGATAATTCTGGCCGGCCCAGATGGGTTGGGCTTGGGCCTGGGCTTCGGTCGAGCTCGAGCTTGGATTATCTAAAAATTTTCGGGCCTAAGCCTGGCTCGAAGCCCAAAATTTTTTTGGGCCAGATAGGGGTATGGCTCGGCCCACTTCCAGCCCTACGTGTGATGTTGTTAAATGTGTGTAATGTTCCAAGGAAAGAATTTATACTTGCAACCTATTGGTTCCAATCATGGTATGCTGTACCATTCCGTACCGAACGGTACCGAGTGTACGGTACCGTACCGATTCAATACGGATATCGGTATCGGTGCATACCGACACTCGGTACGTCAGACATACCGTGTACCGTACCGTACCGGCACTATGATAGTGTGGCATCGATACGGGATCCAGCACCGGTACGGAGTCCGGTACGACGAACCTGACTTTTAATTCCAAAAGTAACTCGTTAACTTTATATTTTTATAATGTTAAATTCCATTTCCTCGCAGTTTATGTCATTCCGAGGCTTCTAAACATAATTCTTGTCAAGATGTTTACATGATTCTTATATAACATGAAAATTGTCCTTCATTGCTGCTATAGCAACATCACCACGCTCTAGAAATTGTAAAAGCAGTACACTTGTAATTGATTCTCCTGATCCCATGATAGCACTTTTGAAGTTTTAGATAATTTTAAGAGAACTCTATGACCCCAGGAATATTCTTGACTTGCAGCAAGGTTGAGGAACCAAATTATAGTTGTGGCCTAAAGAAGCCTAACTTCTGGCTCATGAATCCTTGTACGTGCACAAATGACGAAGGAAAGAAGTGTATAATTCTCTGTTATCTCATTAGTTACATCATGGAATCCATGTTGTCCTTGAAGGTCGTTTTTTATACTCGTGCGCTTGATCTAGAAAGGAGTGTTCTTTAGAAGGCACCAAAAATTGACAAGCATATATCAATTCTTCTCTATATCAAAATAAATACCAAGAAATTTTCAAAATATGCTTGGATGACCTCTCCTTTTATTGTATCTACAATAAACAATGCCTTAATTATTGAGAATAAAACCTGCTAAGTTAAAATCCCTTCGAATGTTCCAAGAAAAAATGCTAAAATATTGAATTATTGTTAACAAGTTGAGTATTCTCGATGTATGAAATTTCACTATCATGCCCATGGCCTGTTGTACCCTCCTGTACCATCTGGTACGAGACGTACCATATCATACTGGAGGAAACTGGTACGAAATTTATCTTTAGGTCGGTACAAGCTCTATACCGCTCATATCGGGGTTGGTGGAATCGTTCTGAACCGGACAAGTCTGGTTGTACCGAGCTATCCCGGCGGCGGATCGGGATGGTTCCGGCAACGGAAACGAAATCCGTTTTTGGAGGAGAAGAAGGGGAAGAAAAGAGAAAAGGAGAGAGCGAGTGGGGGAGAGAGAGAAAGGGAGAGGAAGGAAGAGAGGGAGGTGGAGGCCGGCCGGCGCAGGAGGCTCCTTCAGGCTTCACGACTGGATCCCTGTTTCGAATGAAATAGGGGATCCGGCTGCAGAGCCCTCCTCCACCTCTTCCGCTCGGGTCGCCTGCCTTCGCCACCCTCCTCTCTTCCTCCTTTTCCCTCTCTCTTTGTGGTTCTCTCCCATTCGCCCTCTCCCTTGCCTCTTCTACTGTGTAAGTACAGGCCCGACACAATGCGGGCTCGGACTGAGCCGTGCCGTTGGGCAACCGATCCGAGGCCTGGTATCGGCACAGTAGACACTAGCCCATACCGACCTGTACCGAGATATACCGAGGTGTATACTGGTCTGTATAGAGGAGTATCGAGATAAAAATTGAGAAAAATGGTTAGAGAGCCATTTTGTTATAGAGATGTATCGTACCATACCATACGTACCAAAACGATAAGGTATTGATACGGTACACGGTACCGAGATTGTAGACCTTGATCATGCCTTTTTTTTTTGACAATATGGATGTTTTAGGAGTTCAACAATTTATTGCAAGAATAATTTTGGGATCAGTCCCTTAGGAAAACGAGAAATCACAAACTACCTTTGGCTAGTTCTCTCAGTGCTTTAATTGATAGGAGTTCAAAGTAAAACTACATTGTCTCTTATATGCGGGTTGTAGAGGATATCATATCCCAAAGTTTTTGTTGTGCAGTAAACTTGCTGGTCCTATTCAAAGTCTTTTAGATGATATAGGTACCTTTTATTAGTCAAGCTAGACATGTTTATAGACATGAAAATATCATAACACTGCATGTCATGATGCTGTGTGATCTCTATATGCACTAATAGGTAGTTCATGCACAATACAGTTTGAGCACAATGTACCATAGCGTAATTTCTTTATGCCAATTTTGTAGGACACTGCTTAGATTAGGATTTGCCTCTTTCTTGTCCTTGTCACGTGCAGTTAGACTTCATTGAGATACATGATGGTGCATGGAGTGTTCTTTTATCTGCTTACATTCAAGGCCATGTGCGCCACTTGTGTTCAAGCATGTAATTGATATTTACAAGTTGTCAATATTGTAGTTGAACACGAGTAAGTGCATATACACATGTATGCAAGAAATATTTTGTACTGACATTTGATATCGATATATGATTTTCTGAAACTGCTGGTACTGAATTTTTGCTATAGGAGAATTTCCAATAATGTCGGTGCACATAATGATTTTGGGTCAATAAATTAGAAAGCCATTCCTTCTGGCCTTTTATGTGCTATGTTCTGTTTGCTGCACAGCTTGCAGTGGAGTGCATATTCTGCTCTGCATGCATTCGTTTTGTGGAGTGTTGTCCCCAGGAGGGAATTCCAGGTTATTCGTGTTTAAATTTAGATCTTTATTTCTTCCTGCTATTGTTTTTGGTCTTACAGCTTCTAATGTCATGTTTTTGTTTCTTTCTTAGTTCAGAAAAGCTTTGGTCTGGGCTTGAAAATTTTGTATTTGATTGGCTGATTAATGCAGACAGGTGAGGTTCCTGGAAATGGTTTATCAATCTTTTTTGCTTAAATGTATATTTTTTGTTGGGACATCAATGAATCAAACAATATTTCCATTACCAAATTGCCTTTTAGAAATTTATGATGATAATGTAAGACCTTAATATTTCTCTTGGTTTAAGCGCAGTGGTGGAAACATGGAGTACTGTTATAGGCAAGGTCCGCCGTACCGGTACCGGTTGGCGTACCGGTGGCGCCCCGTACCGGCCCCATACCGGTCCCGTACTGGTACGGCAGTCATACCGGCTAGATTTTCGATAAAAACTTCCGGTATCGGATCCCACTTCGATCCGGTACCGGTCCCAGCCCGGACTGGTTCATACCAGACCGTACCGGCCGGTACGGCATACCCTGGTTATAGATACTATTAAAGGAATTTGAATGATTCTTCTTGTCATACTGGGCATTAAATATTTTTTGTTCTTATGCATTAAATATATATCTCTATAATTTTATTATTTTACATTACTTGTATCAGATCGATAGTTATCCTTAAAATCATCCTTACTTTGAATTTTTATAATTCTAAATTATAAAATCTTAAATTTTTTGAAATATTTTTTATTTGCGTGCTTTCTAAAATATAAGGATATGATAATTTTCTTTTTTTTTCCACCTACCATATGACGCTACGTAACTTTATTTCATATTTATTTCTTTAGTTTTCAAATGTTAATATTTAATTATAAACTCTTGAAATTTGTATGAACTTTTTGTTAAGATCTGGGCCAAAATACACTTAATGTATTTTCATGATTTCATCATAAGAATGCAGGAGAGGTATAGATTTTCTTAGTTCTTGACATGTTTTTATATTTTCTCAGAAACAAAATATGCAGAAATATAACTAAAAAATCTGAATGTGATCCCTGCTCTATGAAACAGACACAATTTTAGATTTTTAGCAAAGGTTATTTATTTATTTTTGATCATGATCCTTCTTGACTATTGAATGTTTTCTACAAAACTTGCAAGATCAAAAAGATCCTTGCTTTCTTTGAATAAATCAAACATTTCTTTAGCAAAATGGGGAAAAAAGCACGGGCTCAAAAAAAAAATCACCAAGTTGGGTGATGACACTCAGCAATCTTCTGTTGTTTTCATTGCTCAGGTGTACTTGATGTGAGCAAAGATATGGTTTTTAGATTGTTAGAAGACCAGATAACACAAGAAACAAGGCACCCATTAAAACCATTTATACATGACAAACAAGGTGATGCTCCTTCATTTTCTAAAAGAAAAAAATGGAACAAAACTGTAGTTTCAGCTGAAATCCAAAAACACGGGGGCAGTTTTGGCTCCTCCTAGCTGAAACTGGTCCATTTGACTGAAACAGATTAATTTCAACTGGGACTTAAAATCCTGTAACTACGTAAATTTAATAATGGATTAGCTTGTTAGAGAATTTAACTCAACTTGCTGCTTCATTCTCATAATGATCTACTCTTTTCTTAATATCTAAAACACTTGAAATTTTTAATTAGCAGCCTCCAGAAAAAAAATGATTTGATTTGGCCAAGTTGTGAATTGACTAATGAAGTTTTTCAATTGGGGTCCTTTGTAATGTGCTTTTCAAGACCTATCACATCTGTCATTGAAATTATACATTCTTACTCTCCAAAATTTAGTAACATGACCAAGTCAAAATATGAATGCCAAGTGCTTAAGCTTCCATTTAAATTTTAGGAATGTTTCTATCTTTCTAAAC
This sequence comes from Phoenix roebelenii, assembly GCA_025769935.1. NCBI lineage: Eukaryota > Viridiplantae > Streptophyta > Magnoliopsida > Arecales > Arecaceae > Phoenix > Phoenix roebelenii. The sequence goes on along the minus strand of JAOXJJ010000639.1, from coordinate 730,403 downwards.
AAGGTTCGCCATCTCGGTACCGGACCCTGTAACAGTTACATCTTGCTACAGTGTTGGCCTGACACGGTGGTCGGTTCGGCGTACGAACACTCGGTTCGCGCCACTGCCCCCCCTCTAGGGCTGTCAACGGGCCGAGCTGCTCGGGCTCGGCTCAGGCCCGGCTCGGTAAAAGCCCGGCTCGAGCTCGGCTCATTAGTCAAACGAGCCCAAGCTCGAGCCCAAAATAAGGCCCGTTTAAATCCGAGCCCGAGCCCGAGCTCGAGCCTTAACAACTCACGAGCCCAAACGAGTCCACATTAAGGCTCAGTCCAATTAACAATTTAATTGGGTCCCAATTAAATTTGGACTCAACCCAATTAAATTTTATTTGGCTTAATCAATTTAAATCCCAATCTGATTGAACCCAGTTGGATTTCGATCAGACCCAACCCGGGCTAACCTAAATCCATTTAATTTCTTTAAATCAAATTAGATTGGTTCGGATTCTGACTCAACCCGTTAACCCGAACCAACCCGTTAACCAAACAAACCCGTTAATCAATTTTAAATCCCCTTTCTTCTCGGTTTCTCCAGAACCTTCCCAACCGGTCAACCTCACCTCCACCGCTCCACGGCTCCACCCCCACCCACAACTCTATTCTCCTCGCCGCTAAGCCCGAAGTCGATGCTCCCCTCCTCGCCCTCTCCTGCGACAACGGCTACGATGACGACGACAATGACGACGCCGATCCCAGCTCTCCAAGGACGAGGACGAAGACGACGCTGCCGCCGCCCTCCCTTCCACCTTTGCACCCGCCTCTGGTATCCTTTCTACGCTTCCTCCTCTCCCTTCTCCGCCCCCAATGCCGCCGCCCCCAGCGAGGGAGGCAACAAGCGCCGCCGCCCCAACCCCCGCACCCCATCTGGCCGTTCCCGTGGCGAGGCTCCCCCTACCCCCAGCTTTCACTCCCTCCCCCCGCGGCCGAGCTCGTGGCGCCCGCGGCCGATGCCTGTGCCGGTGGTGCTCGCGGCTGCTCTCTTCTTTCTTCTCTTCTTCTTTTCTTTCTTTCTCTTTCCTTCGTTCCTCTCCTCCAACAAACCGCTAATGGGGACGGGGATGGTGATGGGGCGGGGCCGGCAGGCTCGGGCTGGGATGGGGCAGGCTCGGGCTCGGGCTCGGGCTCGAGCAAACGAGCCTTACGAACTCAAGCCCGAGCCGGGCTGTGCCCAGCGAGCCCGAGCCCGAGCCTAATACAGGGCTCGTTACGAGCCCGAACCCGAGCCTGAATTTTTATTGAACGAGCCGAGCCGAGCCTGCAGAGGCTCGGGCTCGGCTCGTTAACAACCCTACCCCCCTCTCCCCAATAGCATGTAGCAATTCGATGCTAGTATGGTATGCTAGACTGCACATACTGGTACCGACTGATATAGTGTACCATGTTTCTGAATGTTTTTGTGCGAGAACTTATGAAGCCTAGAACTTTCCTATTGAGGTTTACATACCACCTCATTGGGAGTCCAAAACTGGCTCAATGTTAATTAGTGAGACTATACAAATCGAAGCATAAACATATGATAGTCAAGGGTTTAGTATTGGTGCATATCTGCCGAATGCACAATACCGATAAGTCCCTTAGTTGGTGCCATGCCACAATGTTGTACGCACCTTCCTTTTTTGCTGTGCTGACACCAATAGGTGTTCTGTGTCTCGGAATAGTGACGTACTTTACCATTCCATACTGTACGAGCACCAGCACTTTCAACACCTGAGAGATGCCCTCATCCAAAATACCTATCCTGCACTTTTATTATTGTATGCAGAATTAATATTACTAAGAACAGAAGGAGAGGTTGGTTTCATTTGGTTATATATAAGGTTATGCTGCATGAGAGAATCACGTACATTAGGTTCGTTTGAAGGGGTAGTGGTATGCATCATTCCTTCTGAAAAATGTTAAATGCAGTATTTTCACTGAGGAACTTTTTGGTAGGTGATTTATTACTTCACACCTTGCCTCAATGAGTCTAGAAGCCCTCCTTAAGCATTTATCTTAACTAGAATTGGTTGGTTGTCTGATGCTTGTGGTAGTCCCATGCTTGGAGTGTAACTACATCAAACTGGTATATGTCCTGAGTGGCTATCTCTTTGAAAATCGAGCAGTCCCATGGTGCTATCTATCATTGGGTATTTTCCACCTGCAATTAGTATATGTGAATTAGAAGTTATATATGCAGTTGAATACAAGGTCATCTTTTGTAGTTATTTTATTTTTCCTTCTTATGCTTTAACAATATATTTGTTGCTATGAGTCATAAATCCTATCCAGAACTTTGACTACAGTCCTTTTTTCCTTTGCTCTTTTTTTTTATTTGGTGTGTGTGCGTGCATGCTTTTGGGGTGGAGGGGGGGGGGGGGGAGTCATATGCATGTGATGTGTGTCGCACATGCTCAGAATAGATTAGAAGAATCATGGCCTCTTAAAAACCACTTTCTGTTCATGTTTCACAGACCCCCATGCTTGACATTGAATGGAAGAATTAAGACTTCTTAAAGATCACCTTTGATTCATGTTTTACCAAGCCTTTTCTGAGTTTTGTGATACTTTGAGCAATGTTCACAATTGAATCATAGTATGCTCAATAACTACAAGGAATAAGCTGCAGAAGCTGTCGCTGGAGCCGAAAGAGCTTCTTATATTAAATGTCTTTGAGTTGGGAAGTGGGGCTGTGCTTTTGTGCTAAACATGTTGCTTATAGTTATTCTTAACATTAATTTGGTGGTGTATATACAGGATTGTTAGCCAGGTGGATTATCCATCGTTGGTCGACTTGCGAGGTCTTCTCTTAGATCTTGTTGCACAATTATTAGGTGCTTTATCGCGGATCCGGTACATATACTATTGCTTGATCCTTTATTGACATTCTATAAATTAATTTGGTCAGATCTTCCTCTTGTTTTTAAATATGCTGTATCTTTTTGATAATACATTTTGGTGCTCTCTGGGAATATTGGAAATTTTTTGCTTGTTCAAGTTTCTGATTCATATTATTATTTCAATTAATTCTTGGTGACAGATGGTCTATTCTTGCCAATTAAAAGCATATGAATCAGAATATTCTGTGTAAAATATATCATGATTTACAACAGAAATATATGTGCAAAAAGCCTTGAATTACTGGGAATATGTCACACCATCTGTTTTAGGCCTTCTACTCTCATGTATGTTTCCTGAAGTCTACAAAATAATTTGAGGTGCAGATGTTGAACCCCCAAAATATATCAGATGTTGTCTTTAGTTTGTACATGATGAGACAGACAAGCCTGTGTTGAAGCGTGTCCTGTTCTTTTGGGGAATTTGCATCAGAGAACCTGCTCGTGCTGCAAGGGTGATTCTAATAACTAGACACTGATATAGGCGTTGTTTTTGGTTTTTCAAAAGTAAAGAAATAGATACTTTTTGTATTTTTCCCTGATAATTTGATTTCTGCAGGAAATTAGAGGGGTATAGAAACCAAAGTTTTTTATTTGTCATAATTTCTCACTTTTCTTCACTTTTATCTCTTTTTTCTCCAAAAAATTGGATTGAGGAATTGCCTGATAGATTGCAAATGAGATGTCATGTAGAAATTGCTGCAAATTGTGATTGATTTTTTTTGGCTGATATTTGTTTGCATTTAGTTCTGAGCAAAAACAAAGGCATAACATTTTTTTAACTGGAGTGGTACTGCCGATACCAAAAATAAAAATGAAAAAAGGAGTTGGCAGAAGTCGTAACATGTCATTGTAACAGATTGCTGCTAATTTAACACAGATTATTGGGAACTTCACAAGTAAAAATTATCTGATATTAATGATATTAGAAATGTAAAGACAGAAGATGTTGAACTTCTAACTATTGCTAGAAAAAACACAAGATGGCTATTGAAAATTAGAGGATTTACGGCTTAACAGCTGTTCTTTTTTTCCATTGATAAAATGTACTTTGTAAGGAATACTCCAGATTTCTTACTCCTGCTTAGACTGTGACATGTAATCCTGATTTCTGGCTCCTGCTTAGGCTCTGACGTGTCACAACCTGTTGCTTGTCGCTATGTCCATGCAAAATTGGACCATATGCCCTTTCACAAACGTGATCACAAGATCTTTTTATATCAAAATGGTACTGGACCAATAAATTGTGGATATGGCTAGAAGTTTTCATCGACATAACAAATTAATTTGCATGCTTATGCATTGACACACGCAACATGGTATGTTTTTTGCCTCCTACTTTGCCTAGGGATCTTTTGAGCCAAGGACAAGGTTAAGATTTGAAAATTGACAACTGTTAAACAGTTGAAGTGAATTTTAAAGATCTTTGAAAATCTTATGACTGATGCCTCGAGTGCTGATGATCTTAAGTTTGTCTGCCCAATCAACTTGGAAGAATTGCAGCTGTAAAAGATTTAGCTGTTGATGTCTGACTATTGATATAGTATTGACGATCATGATTGGATGTAAGTTATCCACTGGTCTATTCTCTCTTGATCTGGAGGGTAGAAAGCTTTCTTTTATCAGTTGTGGATCAGATTTCTCAGGATCAGTTGATGTCAAGAGTTGAAGCTAGCAACACGATGATGATCTTTTAGCACTTGGTGATAGGATTGGGCTCCGCCACCATGACTTGCAGTTCGAATGGTGGATATGATGTTGGTGTTTATGAGCATGATCTTGAATGTGAACCCACTCAGTGGATGTGACCTGAATGATTCAGAGTCCATAAGGTCCAACATGTGGAAGTATTCTACTATACATATGATCAATATAAACCATGGTCTCAAATCTCGGTGGGACATCCCAAAGGACACTGAGATGGGATACCATCCTAAGTGTCGGGTCAGGATTGTCCCGCCATTATCCCAGCATCGCAATTAGTACGTCTTGGGATATCCTCAGTCCCCAGTGTCGGGACGGGGCAGGATGGCGGCGCGTCCCAATATATGGGCAAATTGGGACAACCCCGTCCTATGGGATTTCAAGCCTTGATATAAGTATTTTATATATGATAAAATTTACTTGATTGTATATTAAATAGTTTGGAAAGCCAATTATTTCTTACTGAAAAACTAAGACTTCAAAATTACATTAATTTTTATAGAACATGTGATGGTAAGCAGTATGAGCAGTCTGCTTGAGAGCAGCATGTAATAAAGCTGATCTGAGCTTTACCTTATTGTTCCAAACCTGTTAATTTAAGCATGACCCACAATGTCAGTTGTCACTCAACGGAAACTAGCTGCTTGTCAAATATTAATGTGCTAAATATACAACTCAACTAAATATTTGTCCTCAAAAAAATCAGTTCCATAGACATAACTTGCCCTCCACTTGATCAATTTTCTGGCTGTTGAGAATTTTGTTGATGATGCTTAAGTTGAATGTTTTGAATACTTGAAGCATCGAAAACAAAAAATGTATGAACTCAAACAATTTTAACTCTTATAAGTGCTCATATGCATATGCACTCCGTTCATGTCTGCCATCCAAAACAATCAAGTTCATCAAAGAGTTAGGACTTCATTAAACTAATATTTTTTGCGAAGCCTTTTTTCATATATCTAGCAAAACGAGAATCTCCTTCATTGCTCAACTGAGCCTGATTTAGGTATCTAGCAAAACGAGAATCTCCTTCATTGCTCAACTGAGTCTGATCTGGTGACGTAAACTTGCCATCAGCAGATAAAACTGAAGCACACATCAAATTGAGGGGATGTAAAAATGGGTAATGGTTCTTGACTCAACCAGATGCAAACTTCCATTTGGCCCAACCCTAGCCTGGTCTGACTTAAGCCCTCTTTTTGACCTAGGTCTGGTTTCCAATTATAGAAATACAGAGGTTGGCTTGACCTGGCTTGTCCCACCTGGTCCTAAACCTTGGTCGGACCTAATACCTTTTTTAGGTAAAGAAGAAAAGACCATTTTAATTTTGGTGATTGACTGATTTTGGAAACTTTATATTGTCATCTGCAAACTAACCAATAATATACCTGGATTAAGCAAGTAGTTGGTAATTCTAATATAATCACAATTTAAATAGATATTATTTGGTATAAAATCATTCTCTTTTTGTGATATATAACGTATATATGGCTGCATTGGGATTGGGATGGTTAGGGTTGACTTGGACTCAGCCCGAAATTACTTCGGATCTAAATCCCTAATCTGGCCCAAGCCATTGAGTCTAAAAAGCTAACTTCACCTATTTGCATTCATAACCAATTGGAAGAGTCCATTTCCTAGTTAAGCAATTGAGCTTTCTAGTCCTTATCATTTTTTTTTAAAATTTTAAAAAGGCCTTGTTGAGTCACTGTTCGGTCTTTTCCTTCTATTGTCAGTATCTTGTTGTGCTATCTCCTTGTAATCCTTGTTGGTTTTGACTATCAGTTTAGCTAAGATTTGAAAGGAGATTTTAGTTTCCGACCATGATTTCAATTTTTTTTTTCTTTTTTATTTTGTTTATTTGTTTGAAATGTGTGCTTCTTGTCGATCATATCTTTTAATTTCAATTATGTGAAGCTTTGATCTCTAAAATGTCCAGCATTGTTTTGAACAAGGTTTGCAATCTTGGAACTAGACCCTATACTGGTATTATATAGGTATAGCTTTGGTGTGCCATGTATAGGAGTTGGTTTGGTGTACTGTCACTTGACACCTCCTCTCATACTATGTATCTGTTTGGTACTAGTGCGTTCATTATGCTTGTTATGAAGGAGTACGCACCGGTATTGCGAATCTTGGTTTTGAACATCAACCACCATTGTACCTCAATTATTTAATTATGGATGCAAGAGAATAGATCCATCTTTTGCAATTTGAGCTTCCCTATGTTGCTTTAATTTTTACTTTGATATGCTATTCTTCTTGATCGTTCATGTTTCTGGATTTCATTTTATTTGGGAAGGGATAATAATGTGCGTCAATGGATGGTTGGATTTTCTCACTTCGATTTTTGTAATTCACAATTTAATTGGAAGATTCAATCTGTTCTTCCTCATTCATGCATCTATTGGTTTGATGCAAAAATACTTTGTTTGACAGCAGTTTTGTTCTACAATGCCTTCCTTAAATTCTAACGGTAATGTTCTTGTCAACTTTAACATAAAGAAGTTTTTGTGGTTCTTGTCAATAAGATATTTGCTTGTAGCTCTATACCTTGAGTCTACAGTATCGTCTAATATGTGTAAATTGTTCGGATAAGAATTTATGTCAAGTAACATATTTTCCTGAACATTGGCATGATTATAATCAAGTCATCTCATGCTGAAGATCCACAAACATATGCATTGTAAACCCATTAAATCCAGATTAATTCAATCATTACAACAAGCAAAGTTCTTTAGAATTTTGAAGTTAATGAGCAATATACTCTTAATTGTGACTATTGTGAAATTAGAATACTGGGCAACTCAATGAAGTTACGGAAGAGGAGAATGACATTGTGCAGAATATTACATGACCATTCTGAGATTATGCCATTGTGCAGAATAACATGAACTATACTGATATTAAACTCACAAGCAACGTTAATAAGTTAGGAGAAAATGTGGTGACCAATATAAAAATAATGTGCGACATGGAACTGCAGTAAAAACATATTTTGAGTGCATAAAGCATCGGCATATACATCTACAGCAAATTAGTTCTTTGTTTCAGTTAGTGACAATAACATAACCAGCAAGTCATGTACAGTTATAATTACAATAGGTGAGAAATGATTGACATGCCACTTACCAAAATGCACATACTATGAAATTCCACATCACATAAAGTTTCCAAAATATCTGCAAAGGCAAGAAATGACATCGAATTGGCAGTTGATCTATATGTTTTGCAATGTACAGTATGAGCTGCAGCAGTTGATGGCTCTCTGTATCTATTTTATTTCAATATAATGGCTTGCATTATGTTCGTTACAGGTTTAGTTCTGTGACTGAACGGTTTTTCATGGAGCTCAATACTCGACGCATTGATACTAATGTTGCTAGAAGCGAGACACTCAGCATAATCAATGGAATGCGCTACCTTAAGTTGGGGGTATGCATTAACTGTCAATATGATATGATCAACTGATTGGATTTTTTCAGAACTATAACTGCAAAGCCACATTCTTCCTGAACATATGTATGATATATATTTAATCGATTATGGTTGTAAAGATAATTTTTTTGGTGCTTGTATTTGCTATATCATCAACTCTTTCATTGTCGACCTATTCTTTGCAATTGGTTGCCTAAATGAAGTGAATGCCCTTTTGATTTTGTCTGGACTTGAAATTGGCATGGCATTGTTAAGCTTGCATTGACGCTGGATGTGGACCTCTGCAGGAGCCAACATCATAGGATTCATAAAGTCAACCCATGCTGATGAAACAAGGCTGTTAGACATCTTTATGGTTTCCTAGTAGTCTATATCCTATTATGGTTGTTCATGGTTATCACAGGCTTCTATTGGTGATTAGTTGAGAAAGGGTACCATTGAAGGGATGCTAATGCAAAAAGAAGTTATATTATTAGCCTTAGAAGCTTTATAATATTCAAAGATCTTATCATGGTGCATGACAATTTACACATTTGCTACGCTCAAGAGGGCAAGATACAGGCATATTCTTAATAATAATATTGATGACAGGAAAAGGAGGGTCTGAACTCTGAACTGTAATTGATAATGGACATACTGTGGCAGTCCACTTTCAAATGGTGTGGCCATTAGCGTACAACCAGTATGTCAGTCAAATTACGAGCCAAGAAAAATAAGAAAGATGAAATAAGTTAAATTGGTATGCAAATGAACAGATTAAAGGTGTGGAAAATCATGGGAAAAACTAATTAGTTCGGTTGAACTGTTTCTCTGTTGAGAATCTTTATCCACCTTTTTAAGCAAAATGACCTGATTTGACCCAATAATGCCAAGGAAAACACAAATCTGACAGTTCTAGAGTATGCTTTATCGAGACTCCTATTTATTCTTTCCTAGCAACTTTAAAAATCTATGAACAATTTACTTAAAGGTTCCTTTTCTTTCAATTACTAGGCATAATAAATCAGTTGCAGGGCAACGTTATGTTGTATATAGTTATTGTGTACTCAAAGTATGGTTTTGTTTTTCGATGGGGTGCTTGATGCATCTCCTGAACTCTGCCAGGTTAAAACAGAGGGTGGATTGAATGCATCAGCTTCGTTTGTGGCAAAAGCAAATCCTCTTAATCGTGTTCCCCATAAAAGAAAGAGTGAACTGCATCATGCATTATGCAATATGCTTTCAAGCATACTGGCACCACTTGCGGAGGGTGGAAAAAACCATTGGCCTCCATTGGGTGTGGATCCTGCATTGACTTTGTGGTATGAAGCTGTTGCTCGAATTAGAGGTCACCTTATGCATTGGATGGAGAAACAGAGCAAACACATAGCTGTGAGTAGCGTGAACATGATTTATTTGACCATAGTTGCACTCTTTATCCATTATGTGAGGTTTTTAATGCTTTATTCTTGTTGGATTCTATAATTTTATCTTCAAACTTTAGAGGTCTGGTTTCTAGATTTTTTAGTATGATTTCCTTCAAGTGAAGCAGCTCTGCTGAGATACGTATGGGGAAGTTGTCTTCTACCATAATTTAAGTCCATCTCTCTATTTTTTTTGGAAAAAAAGAGCTGAAAAGGGTAATTTGTCTACACTTCTACTTTTCTAATATTTTTGAGGTTTAGATGTATCTAATGAATGATTTTTTTTTCATTGACAAGTCCTGTTCAGCATTTTGGTGCCATATTTGTACTTTGTGCTTAAACCCAGATCCTGATAAAGCTTTTCTTGGCAACCCAGAATTTTGAGTACTTTGTAGTGTACTCTTGTTTACCTTTGTGGTCATGTATATCTGACTGCAGCAGTTATGGAGTTCTGAGTGGCATGTCCGTTGGGGGCATTTTTACAAGTGTCTAAAACATTGTTAAAAAAGGAGCCCAAGATCTATGCTACAATGATCGTTGGTGTGTAACGTGTCTTGCCTAAATCTATGACAAAGGAAGTGAATGAGAATCCTGCAGAGAATACTACAAACCTAGAACCTTGAAAAAAAATCAGGAATTCTGCATGAATTAACATGGTGAATAAAGAGAATATGGAATGGCCATAAGGGAAGTCAAGGATTCCTGAAGTCCACATAAATGACAGCAAAAAAAGTCTAAATTAACAATGTGATAAGGATCGACTATGGAGAAACTAGCAATTATTTGACCAGCGTTTCATAAGTTAAACATTATATTGTTGAATTTTTACGTCTTCTGCATGTATATATATATGCATATATACACACATATATATACATATATATATGTATAACTATGTCGATTGAAAAAAGGAATATAGAGATTATTAATTTTTGTTGATGGCAATAATTTATATTTTTTTCTTGATGTCTGCATAGATGGTTTAGTTTCTAATATCTAAGATGTTGCTCCACGATGCTTACTATAAATTAATGATTCAAATCTTGTTGTTGAGACAAAAATAAATGAGGTGATATCCAAACAATATTCAAACCAAGAAATATTGAACCGGCCTGTACCAGTCGGTTCAGCCTGTATCGAACCGGTTAAGCTTTCTTAAGTTTTGATGAATAAGTTCGTGTCGGATTGGGATCTGGGGAAGGGAAGGTTTCCCCTCCCCCGAACCCCCTCCCCTTCCAAAGGTTAGGGAACCCAAACCTCGTAACCTTAGGTTCGAGAACTTTCGAGATATCAGGGGATGGGATGGTTTTCCCTCCCCCGAACCCCCTCCCCTTCCTTTGGCTATGGAACGTTTCCCCCCAAAGCCCCCCGGGGGGGATCAGGTTTTAGGTTAAGAACCGGATTCGAAAGGCAGGGTCAGGGGGTTCCACCCCCCGAACACCCGGTGTTCTCAAACGGCGAAGCCTTACAGCTTTCGGTATTAGAACCGATCAGTACTAGTTGCGTACCGGACGGTTCCATCCAGTATGGCTAAGAACTGGTGGGAACCGGTCGGTTTGCACTTCGCACCGGTTCCATTTTTTTTTGCCACAGCACGCGCACTATGGCCATTTTGGCAACAACGCGTGCGTGCTGTCGCCCTGTGCTTGTGGCCAAAATGGCCACTGGGCGTGAACGTCCAAGTGTTTCAGAAGAGAGCGTTCTATAAAATTGATTCAGTAGAGGCATGAGGGAAAAAAATGATTCAGGTCTTTAAGAGTGTTCTTCTCTTTTCAAAAAATTCAGAAATACGTATTAATTCAGGCTATCAGAAGGAAGACCAAAGGCTAATTAAGGTGTGCTTTCTTTTCCCTATCTTCTTTCTTTAATATTTTTTTAGGGGCTTAGAAAAAATAGCTCAAGAATTGTAAAATAAGAGATCATGCTAAATTTTTCGATTTGAGTTTGGTTTTTCTATATGTTGTAGCTCTATGGACGATGTGTGTGGTGATAAATATTTTTAATTTTTGGATTATATATAATTTATATAAATTATAAATATAAAATAGATTATTTTTTTAGAAAAATTAAAAATAAAAAAATTGTAAAATCAGAAACATATTTAGGGGCATGTAAGCTACTCTTTAAAAATTTGGTGTTCGCTCATTTAAGTTTTGATGCGATCATGCAGACAATAGTCTAGACCTAAATTTGAAAAAAAATGAGAAATAAGTAACAATTCATGCATGTCCGAGGGTCTAAAAAAATATATATAGCATCTATTATTAGGTTCTACATCGGTTTGATGTAAAATTATTTTTTTCAAATATTATTATTTAAAAATTAATTTTAAATCTAAAATATAATTAAAAATATATAAAAAATAGCAGTACATATTATATATTTCAGAAGTAATTTCTAAGGTAGAAATCATATTTTTTGAATTTACAATAAATAAATATTTTTTAAACTAGAAATTATTAAAAATATAAAAATGACTAAAAAAATTAAAAAAATTATCGTCCTCGTAGAAATGGAGCCATAAAAAAAACCAACCTCCAGAGCGTGATATTGGCTGAAAGCATGGGCGAATGCTTGAGGGTAGGTACCAATTTCAGTGCAAATGGTGCCACAAGAGCTTCAAGGGAGGAGAGGTAATCAGGTTGAAGTAGTACTTAGCTGGTAATTTCGATGAGGTAGTTACGTTCCTCAAATGCCCACTGGAGGTTCGGTTGCTGATGAGGAAGAACCTTGCTGAAATCAAAAAAGCGAAGAAGGGGGCTGCTAGAAAGAAGACGAGGGTGGAATGCTGAGCGACAACCACCTTCCTATCACTCCAGAAATTTAGAGGAGGCCGAGGGTCTAGATTAACAGGAGGTAGAGATCCAGCCTGCCATGCAGGCGAGCCTGGATGATCAGTGGCAGCAGGAGCAGCAGAAGGAGGTGGTCAGGCATAGGGCTCGATTTGGGCCCTCGTCTTACGAGTTAGGCTGTGGTTCTGCGAGCAGTAAGCAAGATCCAGAGTTCATGAGGACATCTTCAGTCAGAAAGGGCGCCGGCAAAGGCGGTGGCCGAGTTGCATCTGTCCTGGGTGCTTTTGGTATTCAAAAAAAATCATCTAGAGAGATTCCACAAGAAGCGGCATGATTTAGATCTACATGCCTTTTTCAGCAGATAATCGAAGCAGCAGAGGGTTGACTCAATGCTGAAGGATATGTGGCGAGCTATTAGATTCTGGTTCCACTTCAGCCATATTTCAGCAAATGTGGCAGACAATATATATTACAGGTTTGCCATTTTTGTCATATAGGTTGCTGGTCCCGGTGTAGATCTTTCAGGCTCGAAGGACATCTATGGTGAGCTTCTTAACTGCAATAAGGAGCTAGAGAAATGGATTGCATCTTACAAGAGCAAGTGACCCACATATGGACTGACTGTGATGTGTGATGATTGGATTGGTCCTACCAGACGGAGCATTAATTTTCTGACATACTATAATACGAAGATTTTCTTTCACAAGTCGGTTGATGCTTCGGATTTGGTGCACGACACTGCTTATATCCTCAAACTGATGGAGAACGTGCTTGATCAGATAGGAGAGGAGAATATCGTGCAGGTCGTTACTGATAATGGGCCACAATATAAGGCCGTTGGGGAGATCTTGATGGAGTGGCGGCCCTATAGTTTTTGGACCCCATGTGCTGCACATTGTATCAACCTCATGTTGATGGACATTGCGAAGATCCATAGGGTGTAGCATATAATGGAGATAATTTGACGCATCATCAGGTATATTTGTAACCATATCTGGGTCCTTTCACTGATGAGGAGATTTGCAGGGGGAGATTCTGAGATCGAAAATCACATGGTTTGCTACCAACTATGTTGCACTTCATAGCTTTCTAGAGAAAAAAGTAGTCCTACGTCAGATGTTAGTGTCGAGTGGCAGGAAAGTAGATATTTCCAAGTCGACACTGAAGGAAGCAAGATCGAAGTCTTGGTGATGAGGCAGATATTCTGGCAGCAGGCCACTGCGATAGTGAAGGCTATTAAACCATTATATGAAGTGCCGCGGATTGTGGATAGCGAGAGGTACTCCTAGATGGACTTTCTGTATCACATGATGGAGAGACTAAGGCTCAGATCATGGAGGCAGTTCCAACCCAGGCTCAGGAGTACATCATCATTGAGCGACGCTGGGACTATCAAATTAGTAGGAACTTGCATCTAGTAGATAAGCAAGAACATTGAAAATTATACTGCTGCAGCCTACAGTACTTGTATACTTTTACTAAGACGGTCTCGTTTATGTGCAGCATACTACCAGAACTTCTGGTTTGAATACAACGAACTTGAAATTGGTATGTATGACGAACTTCTGGCGGCTCTGCATAATGTCATTTACAAGATGGAGTCTGATCCAAAAGTCGCGACTTTATGTTTAGAAGAGGTAATTTAACTTTAGTGGCATGTGTAAGTATACCGACATCTTCTATTATTGACATAGTACAACACGCTTTTTTTCATAGATCAAATTATTTAGAGAGGGCAGCAACAGGTTTGGACAGCGGGCAACTATTGTGAGTAAGATAATTATGAATCCAGGTATGTTACGCATAAGGATGACATTCACTGGCGTTAGATGGTTATTAATATGGTAATAATATCTATTTTTTAAATATTTTTGCAGTTGAATTATGGATTCATTTTGGGCTGTGCAAAAAATCTTAAGTGGATAGCTATCCGGATCCTTTCTCAGACAATCTCCTCGAGTGGCTATGAGCGCAACTGGTCCATCTTTGCCCTTATCCACAGCAAGCAGGGAACCGTTTGATATAAGAGCGCCTCAACGACCTTGTATATGTGCACTACAATCTGCGGTTGAGACTAAAGTGCATTCAGGAGAAAGTGGAGCTCAAGTATGCAGATCCGATCTATATGGCTTTCGTTGATGATGACGATGATCCTATGATTGGTTGGTTTGTGGGCCAGCAGTAGAAGTCGAAGCTTGACAAGCCAGGATCGCCTCCACGATCGGCCAGCTTCATAGCCAGCGAAGCTAGGGTCGATCCAGAGCAATAGGCTGAGCGCAATATTTCACGCACTCCCATAGCTGATTAGCTGCAGCCATAGGGAAGCCAGTCGCCACATGACTCGTACGAGACACTCTCAGAGAGATGATCGAAAGATGCTCAAACGAGGATACTGGTATCCGATCGACTCGGTCAGAAAGACGACATAGCCAGGCAGAGAGGGGCATAAAGGGTAAGAAGGTAGCTGTCCAGCAAATCAAAAAAGAAAAATAAAGGACCTCAATGGAGAGTATCGAAGACGAGACTTGGAGTAGCAATGATGAAAGTTTTGAGTCTTGGTGGTCATGGATTTGCTAGCCATGAAGTGGAGGACAGTATGGTACTGTTTATGAGACAGTCGAAGGTTGGTATTCGATACACTGGTGAGTCCCAGTTACGCATGCTATACAGGATAGAGACCACGGTCCACGATTTGATAGAGCTTGCGATGATATTATTGCATATAGGAGACGGGCTTCTCGATGTCGTTCAGAAGGACAACATGCAGCTGCAGATGATCTCGCATGTGGAGTAGGATCCATAAACGATAAGGTTCTGAGTCGTATATTGGATCTTATTATTCACGGCTTCAGGCAACCTATGATCCATGCGGATACGGATATAGATATGGTGCGTCGAAGTCATCTTTCGGTGGCTACTACCCTACGCAGCTTGGAGCATCGCACGGGTCGGATTTTGCTGCCGCCATATTCGAATGACCCCTCCATAGCCAGAAGATACCTCTCAAAGCCAGAACTTCAGTGAGAGATCCGAGAGTGCTTACCACTCGGCGCGTGTTTCTTATGGAATGAGCATACGAGACTACAACGCTGCTGGGTTAGAGGTGTGGGTTGATGTGCCTCCTGATTATGTTGATCTGCTTGGTTAGAGCCGGTATCGAACCGGTTTGGCTAGTTCGGCCGGTTTTCGGCTACGACGGCCTTTTTTCTGGAGTTCTTTCTTTTGAATTTTTTTCTAGGAAATGAATTCAAAATTGATTTTTTTGTTGTTTTTTGATGCTTTTTCATGTTTTTTTATGTTTTTATGTTTAGATTTAAGGTTTATGCTTGATGATGCATTTTAATTAGCCTTTAAAGTGATATAAGTCATAAAATGAAGAACATAAAATATCATCAAATTAAGATATAATCAATTACATACATTTAAAGCACTCTCGGATATCTAAAATCGGATCGAGTGGCGTTGCTTCTCGTAGATATCCGGATCATCAACATAATAAGGAGGCAGATCAACCAACCCCTTTAACTAAACGGTGTTGTAGTCTTGTATGCTCAATCTCTGAGGAATGCGTGCCAGGTTATAAGAACTCTTGGATCTCTCACTGAAGCTCTGGCTCTGATAGGAGTTCTTTTGCTAATCATATGGCTGTGGAGGGGCCCATCCGAATATGCTGGCAACAAAATTCAGCTGTGAGACCCTTCGGGCTGCGTAGGGTAGTAGGATGACTCCGACGCATCATATCTATAGACTGCCCTAGGCCGCGGATGATAGGATCCAGTATACGACTTGAAACTTGATACATCTACGAATTCTACTCCACATGCGAGGTCATCTGCAGCTGCATCCTATCCTTCGGAACGATCTCAAGGAGCCCATTTTCTATATGCAATTGTATCCTCGCGGGTTCTATCCGATGGCCGACCGTGGTTCCTATCCTGTGTAGCATGTATAAACTGTGACTCATCGGTGTATCGAAGACTAACCTCTGGCTGTGTCTCATAAGTAGTACCATACTGTCTTCCACTCCTTCCATGGCTAGCAGATCCATCACCATCAAAACCTTCATCGCTGCTGGTCCAGGTCTCCTTCTCGACGCTCTCCATTGGGGCTCTTTATTTATTTATTTATTTGTTGGGCATGTGCCTTTTTACTTTTTGTGCCCCTCTCTGCCTGGCTACCACGCTCTCGTGACCGAGTCGATTAGGTACCGAAGCGTCCTTGTCTGAGCATCTCTCGATCATCTTTCTGAGAGGGTGTCGTACCAGTCATGTGGTTACTGGCTTCCCTCTATCTGCGGCTGATCAGCTATGGGAGTGTGTGAAATATTGCGCTTAGCTCATTGCTGTGGATCGACCATAGCCTCGTTGGCTATGAAGCCGGCTGGTCGTCGAGGTGATCCTAGCTCGTCAAGCTCGGGCTCCTGTTGCTGGCCTACAAGCCTTCCGGGCATAGGACCATCGTCATCATTTGTAAAAGTCCTATAGAAGATTGGATATGTATATTTGAGGTCTACTTCGTCCTGAATGCATTTTAGCCTCAACCGCAGATTGTAGTGCACATAAACAAGGTCGTTGAGGCGTTTTTGTGTCGAACGGTTCTTTTGTTCGCTGTGGATGAGGGCGAAGGTGGATCAATTGCGCTCATAGCCACTCGAGAAGACCGTCTGGGAGAGGATCCGGATAGCTATCCGCTGCGGAACCGCCAAAATGAAACCACCATTCAACTGCAAAAATATTGAAAAAAATTACATATATGATAGTGCCATACTAGTAAGAATGTAATGCCAGGTGAATGTCTTCCTGTTGTGTAATGTACCTAGATTCATAGATGTCTTGCTTACGATAGCTGCTCGTTGTTCAAAGCTGTTGCTGCCCTCTCTAAATAATTTGATCTATGAAAAAGAAGCATGTTGTACTATGTTAAGAATAGAAGATGTCGCTATACTCACACATGTTACTAAATCATGTTACCTCTTCTAGACATAACGCCGCGATTTCTAGATCAACCTCTATTTTGTAAATCACATTACGCAAAGCCTCTAGAAGTTCGTCATCCATACCGATTCCAGCTTCGCTGTACTGGAACCGGAGGTTCAGGTAGTATGCTGCACATAGACAAGACCATCTTAGTAAAATTATACAAGTACATCCATCAATATAATTATTAATATTCTTGCTTATCTGCTACATGCAATTTCTACCCATTTGGGCTCCCCACCGCTGCTGAATAATGTCGATGTACTTGTGGGCATGGGCTGGGTCTGCCTCAATGATCTGAGCCTTTTTTCTGTCCATCATGGGATACAGAAAATCCATTTGGCGGTATCTCTGGCTATTTACGGCTTGCAGTATTTCATATAATGGTTTGATAGCTTTGACTATCGTAATGGTCCGCTGCCAGAATGATTTTCTTGTAACCAAGTCTTCCATCTTGCTTTTTTCAGTGCCGGCCTGGGCATACCTACTTTGCTGGCACTCAGGACTGACAAACATCTGACATAGGGCTCCTGTCTTCTTGATAAGGCTATTAAGTGCAATATAGTTCGTAGCAAACCGTATGACTTCTGATCTTAGAATCTTTCCCTACAAACTTTCTCATCAGTGAAAGAACCCAAGTATGGCTATAAATATAACTGGTGATGCGTTGGGCTATCTCCACCGTATGCTGGATCCTATGGATCTTTCCAATGTCCGTCAAGATGAGGTCGATACAATGTGCAGCACATGGGGATCAAAAAATATGTGGTCGCCGCTCCATCAAGACTTCCCCGGCCAACTTATATTGTGATTCATTATCAGTGACGACCTGCACGACATGCTCCTCTCCTACTAGATCAATTGCCTCCTCTGTAAGTTTGAGGATGTATGCGGTGTCGTGCACCTAATTCGAAGCATCAACCGACTTGTGGAAGATCTTTGCATCACAGTATGTTAGAAAGTTGATGATGCTCCGCCTTGTTGGATCAGTCCAACCATCACACATCACAGTAAGTCCATAGGTGGGCCACTTGCTCTTGTAGGAAGCAATCTATTTCTTTCGCTCATTATTGTCAAGAAGCTCACCGTAGATGTCCTTTGGGTCTGAAGGATCTACACTAGGACTGACAGACTGTATGGCGAAAATGGCAGACCTATAGTACGTATTGTTTGTCACATTCGCTGGGATGTGGTTGTAAGTAGAACCAGGATCCAATAGCTCGCCACATATCCTTCTTCTCCTTCCACATTGAGTCTACCCTCTGCTGCTTCAAATCTCTGCTGGGGAAGGTATGCGGATCTACATTATGGATTGACGCTCCTGGTGGAATTTTTATAGATGACTTCTTTCGGATACCAAAACCATCCAGTATAGATGCAATCTGGCCACGTTCTCTGCTGACGCCCTTCCTGACGAGGTTGTCCTAATGAACTCTGGATTTTCTCTGGTGCTCGCAGAACCGGCGTCCGACTTGTAGAAAGAGGGCCTAAATCGAGCCCTATGCCTCGCCACCTCCTGTTGCGACTGATTATTCAGGCTCGCCTGCATGACAGTCTGGATCTATTCCTCCTCATTTAGACCCTCGACTTTCTCTGACTCTTCGAAATGATAAGAAGGTGGCTCTGCCGCTTGGCGTTCCACCTCCACCTTCTTCTTGGCAGCCCTCTCTTTGGCTTCTTTGATGTAAGCGAGGTTTTTCCTTATCAGCAGGCGGATTTCATGTGGGCAATTGGGGCACGTAGCTACCTCATCGGAATAACTGGCTAAGTGCTGTTTCAATCTGGTTACCTCTTCTCCCTTGAAGCACTTCTGGCAATATTTGCACTGAAACTGCTGCCTTTTTTCGAGCATGTTCCATGCGCCCAGCTAATATTATGCTCTTGAGGGTTGGTTTTTCTTGATGGCTCCATTCCTACAAGGACAGTAAATTTTTTTATTTTCTAATTTATTTTTAATTTTATAATTATTGTATATTCAAAAAAAAGTTTTATGTTTCCAAAATGACTTCTGAATTATTAGGAAGTATGTCTATTTTTTCAATTTTTTCAATTTTTAATTTTTTTTATATTAAAAAATTAATTTTTAATATTTTATAATTTTTAATTTAAATATAAAAATATATATTTCGAAAAAAAATTAATGTCACCAATTCACCATGCATATCGTCTATATATCTGCAACATATAAAAAAATCAGGCCCAGATTTCAAGATTGGGCATGATCTCCTTTTTTTAGAATTTTTAACCTATTTTTTCTAAGCAACTTAACAAAATGTTAAAGAAAAAAGATAGAGGAAATAAACTATACCTTAATTAACTTTTGCTAGATTATTTTGGAAAAAGAGCACCTCTCTCTTACCTCCTTAATTTTTCTACACGCCGCCTTTGGATCACCCCTCAATTCGCCACCGTGGTTCTTCTGCTATCTGCTTCAATTCATGGCTGGTTCAGGCAGATCCTTTGGTTTTTATAACCGAAGCACGCGTTTAACTTCCATCGGAGATAAGACAGCGCACGCGCGCGCGTGTGGTTTTTTAAGCTGTTGGCCTTTTTAAAAGGCCGCACGCGCGCGCTATTGGCCTTTTTAAAAGGCCGCACGCACAGCAGCGCGCGATTAAAAAAAAAAATGATACCAGTGCGACCGGTTTGCACCAGTACAAGGGCATACCGGTGCGAACCGGACCGGTCGCACCGGTACATAGGTCATACCGCTCGGTTGCGGCCCCAAAGGAGTTGGAACTATTTTTTACGGCCAAACCGGACCGGTCAGGGACCGATCTGGTAAGGGCTGAACCGACCGGTACGGGCTGGTTCAGTATACTATGTATGGAATTCAAATTTTATTTTAAGATGTGTATGTTGCATTGCATAACTAATGCCAAAGGGATTATTTTTCTTGTTTCCGATCTGTACCAAGAAAATGAAAGATTAAGCTCTGCTTGATATTGCTTCTTTTTCTTTAGAAACTTCCAAAATGAAAGTAATTTGGCAGTCATATCATCATGTAGTTTATCCTGCATGTAAGAATTGTTCTGTTATCTTGTGTAATTAGGTAGCGTAGGATAATAGTAAAAAAACCTGTCCAAGCTACCTATATTAGGAAAAGAAACCTGTAAGATAGCTCCCTTGAATCTTTTTCCTTGGAAATACTTTTAAATTTTGTCTTAAAAAATTCTCTAGGGCTCTGCTTCTGTTCTGTTTTTACCTTGTGTGTTGCTTGCAGAAGGCTTTTTTTTAATTATAATTATGGGATTTTTGTATTATGTATTAATTCACCATCCAAATTATTTTGATGTTCTTTTGATGTTCTTTACTTTCTTTTTCCCAGGTTGGCTTCCCATTGGCGACCCTTCTACTTTGTCTTGGAGATCCACAAACTTTCAACACTAATTTTGGCCCACATATGGAGCTTTTGTATAAGCTTCTTAAAGTAAGTGCTGCTTTTATACAGTTTGTTTTAAGTTGTGTGCAACTTCGCCATGTACCATTTCAAGTATTTATGCACCAATTGTTATTATAGTTTTTTATGTTGTTCAAAAGCAGGGAGATACTGATCTTCTTAATCTCTGTCCTTCCTATGAAGAGCTAATTTAAGAGTAACCATATCTGTGCAGGACAAAAACCATCGCTCAATGGCTCTGGACTGTCTTCACCGGGTTGTGAAATTTTATTTAAATGTTTATGCAGATTACCAACCTAAAAATCGCGTGTGGGATTATTTAGATAGTGTAACTTCACAATTGCTGACTGTTTTGAAGAAAGGCTTGCTAACTCAAGATGTTCAGCATGATAAGCTTGTTGAATTCAGTGTTACTTTAGCTGAAAGCAATCTGGACTTTGCCATGAATCACATGATACTAGAATTATTAAAATCTGATAGTTTGAGTGAAGCAAAGGTTATTGGTCTGAGAGCATTGCTTGCCATTGTTATGTCTCCTGAAAATCAGCAATTCGGTTTAGAAGTTTTCCATGGTAATACGTCCTGGTTTTATATAAGTTTCTCTCTTGCATTTTGATGCCCGTTTTTGTTTTTCAAAATTATCTAAAGATCAGTTTTTGTTTGTTAATGTCAGTTCGTGGTATTGGACACTATATTCCGAAAGTAAAATCTGCAATCGAGGCAATCTTAAGGCTTTGCAATAAAGTCTATAGCCAAGCTCTTCTTACATCCTCTAAGACTACAATAGGTATGCTTCTTTTCTCATTCTTAGTGCTAGAGTTCTTATATCTTGTAATATGTGAAAATAACAAAAATGACGCTGCTGCATGAGATATGCAACAAAAAATGGCACTGCTGCATGAGATAGTCAACATTATAGTCATCAGCATGAGAGAGTTTGCTTACACCATGGTGATTCTGGTAGAATATATCAAATGTTCTGTAAAAATTCCAAAAATTGTAGGAATTTTGATTTTCATTTTTGGTTTACTTGTGAAAGAGAAGTTTTGGAGAACATCTTTGTTGTTATAATGATCTCCATTGAAGAATAAACTAGGCATCTGAAGTCAATTGTGTAAAGAAGGCTTTGAGGATCTTGCTTGATTTCTGAAAGAAAGCTAGAAGAGCATGGATGAAGACCTGGGCGGAGATATTGATAACAGATATGAGGAAATTCAGTGTGACAGAGGCTACAACCTTAGGGAGAAGCAAGATTTGTTAACATGAATCCACATTTATGAGAAGGTTTAGTGGTCATGCTTGTTATAAGTGAGGTATACATAAATCATTCTCACACTGCCTTTTCTCCCTTTATATTAGTGGAGAGAATATTTTATGAGCCTCCAATGATGACATCAATAGTGAATGGGTCGTGCATTAAAACTACTATAATTTTGTTTCTATTTTTTATTTTGCACAAGTATAAGAAAAGTAAACAGTTATAGTATAAAAAGAAGAGAGGCAGAAGGTCATGGCTAATTATAAGCAGAAAAAAGAGGCTACAATATAGGTAGACATAGAAAACAAAAGACCCATGGCAAACTTTTATGGGAGAGGAGCATAGTTTGCCAACGATAAAGCTCGCAATGACTTTCTTTGGATTTAAGATGTTTGCTTGGTTACATTCTGTGGATCCCTTCCAATGGCTGTCTAAATCATTTGTTTCTTTTCATGTTTTATATGTTTTCAATGCTTTATCACTTAACCTAGGAGCAACTTATGCAATTAATTATAAGAGAAATAATGACTCAAATGGCCCTTTTTTGAACCTTCTGAATGCCTCCTAGAAATTATTCTATACCTTCTAAACACCTTCTGAATCTACTAGACAATCCTTAAAGAAATAGTACAAGACAATCAATGAACTTTGACCTATGCCCCTATGCCCCCCATGTAAACCTAACCACATCAGAGCATCTTTTTCCTTTTCTTCAAGTTTTAGTCAGTTTTGAGAATCTTCGCCTTGTCATCATGGATTTTCTCAATTTGTATGTTCATCTGAAATCAGATTATATCCTTAGAGATTCCTAAATAGGCTATGATTTAAATCTAAGCCCTTTTCTTTTTACATTAGTTATGAATGAGCTTATTAGGCATATTCAGCGTGATATTTCTTGGTACTTGCTATTTACGGATGATGTGGTCTTAAAGGATAAAACTAAAGCTAGGGTTAATTATAAATTGGAATTATGGAGGAGTGTATTAAAATGCAAAGGTTTCTGGTTAAGTAGGACTAAGATGGAATACATGGAATGTAGTTTTAGTAAAATTAGAACAATAAAGGTGTAGTGAAAATTAAGAACCATAAAATTTTTAAGAGTGATCATTTTTGGTATTTAGGATCAATTATTCATAAAAAAAGAGGAGATTGAAGAGGATGTTATCTGTAGGATTAAGGTAAGTTGGTTAAAATGGAGAAGTGCAACTAAATATTATGTAATTGTAGGATACTTGTCAAGTTGAAAAATTTTATAGGATAGTCATATGTTCTGGCATGCTTTATAGTACAAAATGTTGGACAGCTAGAAAACAACATATGCATAAGATGAGTATGGCTGAAATGAGAATATTGAGATATGTGTGGTGATACAAGAAAACATAGAATAAGAAATGAAGTCATTTGGGAAAAGGTAGAAGTAGCACTAATTGAGGACGAATTGAGAGAAGGACAACTTAGATGGTTTGTGTTTCTACAATGTAGACCCGTGGGATGCACCACTATGAAGAAGTGATTTGATACATATAGAAGAAAAAAGAGGTAGAGGTAGACTGAAAATCACATGGGATGAATAGTAAGGACTTGATATCACTCCGTCTTTCAAAAAGTGTGGCCCGTAACAGAGTGGAATGTAGGAAAAGGATTCATGTAGCCGATCCTAACTAGTTTGGGATTAAGGTTTAGTTGAGTTGAGTTGAGTTGAGATTTTTTAAATAGACTAAGGTTTAAAAAATTACTAAAATAAGAAATTACAATTTTGGTTGTTATTCATCAGCTGAATAGATTGAATTGCATCATGTCGTCTGAATGGAAAAGTTGAAGATTATCTCATGAACAAGTCAAGGAGATGTTTATCCTAATCATATTGAAGATGATCGATGACTAATGCTAAACCAGGATCAAAAGTTTAACCTGTTGGGGGAATGAGCTTGTAAATTAAACAATTATGACAGCACCATGAATGTTTGGAAGAAAAGGATCCATGAAAAGCATACTGAAGATGGACAGATCATTTAACTCTTTAAACCAGTCCCTTCAGGATCCATTTGGTGAAGGAACTAGAAGAATATCTACCATGACTAATTTCAGAGTTGGAATGCTTTTGTTATTTGAAACTCTGCTTTCTTTGGTCTTGTTCATCGCCAAGCTTCTTCTTGCTGGTAATAATGTTTAGGTTACTAAAATCTTTGTAATTTCCTGGCATTTTTTTTCAACACCTATCTTTAGAAAAAATAAAATCAAAATTAATATCAAGGGGAGGTTTAAAATGGAATTTGTGATTAAATGTCTATGCCGCCTCAGATTTTGATCTCCTTTATCTTAATTTTTGATCTGTCTGTCTGAAACAGCTGCATCTAGATTACTAAGACTGCTTAGTGTAATGTCATTCCTTTTGTTTTTTTATGATATTTATTATATATCAGGAGTTATGACATTGGTTGTCTAAGTCTACTCATTTATTTTATGTATGTATATTCATTGACATAAAATCCAATATAAACTTTTCCAGATACTGTAACAAAGGAAAAGTCTCAAGGGTCTCTCTTCAGGTCAGTGCTGAAGTGCATACCATATTTGATAGAAGAAGTGGGCCGTAGTGATAAAATAACTGAAATCATTCCTCAGCATAGCATAAGCATTGATCCTGGTGTTCGCGAAGAAGCAGTGCAGGTGATGAACCGGATTGTGCGTTATCTTCCCCACCGTCGTTATGCTGTGATGAAAGGGATGGCTAACTTCATACTTAAACTTCCTGATGAGTTTCCTCTTCTCATTCAAACATCATTGGGTCGCCTCGTTGAACTTATGCGATTGTGGAGGGCTTGTCTTTCTGAAGAAACGTTACCAAATGATGCTCAATATGTAAAACGACCAAGTCTGGGAAATGATTCACTCCACAGATCTCCTTTCCTCCAGTCAGCAGATCCATCTGAATTCCGTATATCAGAAATGGATGCACTGGGTCTTGTTTTCCTCAGTTCTGTGGATGTTCAGATAAGACATACTGCTTTAGAGTTACTGCGCTGTGTTCGTGCTTTGAGAAATGATATCAGAGACCTCTCCGTAAGTGAACAGGCTGATCTTAAGTTAAGATATGAATCAGAACCAATATTTATCATTGATGTCTTGGAAGAAAATGGGGTGAGCTTCTTTCTATGGTTTTATGTTCTTTATCTTTTTTGCTTTGGCATTTGTTTTCTGCTTTTAAGATCAACTTTTCCTTGCTAAATTGTTATGGGAACATGTGACAAATTTAAGATATCCCTGCTAGGGAGTGAGGTAGGTCTTATTCTGATGGTTTGGGAAAGAGGGGTAAGACAGAAGTTGTGAGTGAGATATGAAAGAGCTTGAGATGACATTAGATGTTGCTCTTAACATGAATAATTGGCAAATTAGGATTCATAAAGTAAATCAAAATAAATTGGCAAGCTTCGTAGTTATGTTATTGTTATTCTTTTTGAAACCTCCTAACATTTAAGATTTGATTTATCTCACAGGATGATATTCTTCAGAGCTGCTACTGGGATTTTGGTCGTCCTTATGATTTAAGACGGGAGTTGGATTCTGTTCCTCCTGATATAACTCTTCAGTCCATCCTTGAAAGCCCGGATAAGAACAGATGGGCTCGTTGTCTTAGTGAACTAGTAAAATATGCTGCAGAGCTTTGCCCAAATTCTGTGCAGGAAGCAAGGCAAGGAAGTCATGCATCGTCTTAAATGTCTTCTTTGTTGCATTAGCTTTCTGCCTGCTTTTTATGGCTTTTGGTATAAAAAATATATTATCACCTGAAAGTTACATTTGTTGAATTGAAGTTGCAATTGTGAACCACATACTATAGCCAAGAAAAAAGGGGATTCTATAGTGCATCCTACCTGCCCCTTACGTGTCTGTTTTTTATCAGCTAAAGTATATGGTTTGACATCAGGTCAGTACGCTGCTCTTAATATAATTATTTTGGTCCACGTGATACAAGTTTAGATGGCTTTGGGTCATGTTAATATTTTTTGAACCCACAATTGCCAAATTATGCTACCATACAAGGCTGATTCTAGAGAAGGGCATGTTGGATGGCCATGAATTATTTACCTGTCACCTAATTATATATTGTAATAAAAGGAGTGCTTGGTCAGTGTAGGTGCAAAGCTTTCTGTTTCTTGTCTGAAGTCCACTCATCTCTTCTCTTCCTTTCTATTCTTCTTTCTTCCTCTTCACTTCTCTTATATATTTTTCTGTTATCATCTTGATAACATTCAAGGCTTTATTCATTGCTGCTGCCATGATCCAGAGAATAGCTTTTTAAGGTTGTTTCATTACTTGAAGATAAGGACACTTGTTCTGGATGCATGTGTCATGTGTGTGCTCAGATCTAAACCTAAATAGTGAAGCTTGTTTCATAACTGTAATTTGAATGACTGGTCAGAAGAGATGCATAAAAATTATTTGGAATGAATCTGAATGGTTATAATGATGGTCATGAAGTTTCTTATATGAGTTCCAACATGTTCATTATTCTGAAATTAGAATTTCTGAAACCTAAGTTCATGGTATGTACCAAAGTTGGGTCTTGACTTCAATCAGAACTTCATGCTCCTGATCTTTCCCTAAATCAACCCTAGCATGCTACTAGATTACCTGTAAGATTTGCAAAAGAAGATGAGAGTATTATCTGCTTTTGGGTAAGAAAACAAGGGAGATCCTGCTTTTATAAATTTCTTTATTAAGATTTATGAACTGCCATTTTTTCCAAATTGTATAAAGAAAAGCAACCAAACGACATTTTGGTATTACCTGGCAAAGGAACAGTCCTTTGAATGCTGGTCTGAGAATCTGGTTATTAAATTTATGAAATAAACAAATAAATAGGTAGGCAAACCAACATAGTGATGCCTTTTCCTTTTTGTATTATTTTCATATTGATGTGTGAATGTTAGATGCTACTTTCTTTTTCCTTTTTTTTCGGGGGGGGGGGGGGGGGGGGGGG
>JAOXJJ010000639.1:689280-703437 GCA_025769935.1 Phoenix roebelenii | reverse complement strand
GCGGGCGGGAGGGTAAGTATTGCTCCGTTTAAAATTATATTATTTTTAAAAAAACATGTCTTTATGTTCTCTCCAGTATTTTTCACGTTATTAAAGATACATATGTATGATCTTTGGTGCAGACATATTCTGACTTCTTAAATATGAATAATGACAGGTTTGTTTTCTTTATCTATCAAATTTCAGAAACATTCATCAAAATAATTAATTAACAAACACTAGGATTTGCAAACATATGGACTCACAAAGTCTAAATACCTTATTTAGATACTTGGAGGTGCATTTTTTGTTAAAAATATTCTTGCTATTATCATGTTATTTGATCAAATGAGGTTAATTTTACATGAAAAGTAGGTGAGCCTATGTTAGCAAGTTGTGAATTTCTGGTGGCTTGAGATTCAAGTGTAACTTGCCATTTGGCAGGATAGAGGTGGGACATAGACTTGCCCAAATTACACCTATGGAATTGGGTGGGAAGGCTCATCAGTCACAAGATGCAGAAAACAAACTGGACCAGTGGCTAATGTATGCGATGTTTGCATGCTCTTGTCCACCTGATTATAGAGATGATGGTGGCTTTAAAACAGCTAAAGAGCTCTTTCATCTCATTTTCCCATCCCTGAGACATGGATCTGAGGCGCATGCTGTAAGTTCGGAGGAATGAGTACTCTACATTTCAGCTATTATCTTTCATAACATTTTTGGATAATTGCAGTTCAATGTACTTCAGCTCTGTTGACACATTGTAAATCCTAACGTATTTCATGTTTCAATGTCGTAACACTCAGTTTGTACTCAAGATCTATCAAACAACCAGAAATTAATGTTTGCAATGATTGAGGGTAGTGCTCATAATACTTGGAGAAATCACACTAATTATAAGTTTTAAATTAATTACTTCTTTTAAAAAAATAATATTGATAGAATATTTTAGGATTTTGGTTTGAATGATATAGAAGTAGATATGACAATATTTTAAAACATTAAGAATGTTGACAGTTGAAACATTTCATAGTGGTAATTTTGTTTGTTATTGTAATTTGTTATGAATTGCTAAATAATAAGCTCGCATTTGTTTGCCAGCCAAAGTTGTTTTCGTGGAAACTTAACTTTGAGATAAATATTTAAGTAGTGAATGTTATAGATAAAATATTAGTAAAAAGTATAGTGTCTATCTAGTTATAACCAATATTACATTATTAATGCCATTCCTGACTATGTGAATTAGGTGGCTCTTAAAGATGCTTCTCATAATTGGCTTGTTATGTTAGAAGAGAGAGAGAGAGAGAGAGAGAGAGAGAGAGAGAGTCTAAAATTGATTTTCATTTCTTTTTCTGCTAAATATAATTTCTTAAGGAATATGTCCTATATCATAAAGAAAGTGAGTAAATTGCCATATTTTTATCCCTAATTTGAATTATTTTTTTAGCTCTATCATGTGGATGCTCACAAAACCATAAAATGGATCTAACAAATTGATTGAGTTGAGGGAGGTGACATGTGACGGAAGTCAAGAAAAGAGTACATTCGAGGTACAATTAAGCGAGCAATATAATGTTGCCACATAGGCAAAGACAGGACCTCCCCTTCCCATAAAAAAAAAAGAGAAGAAGAAAAAAAGCCGTGGTGGTCACCCGAGAGAAAAACCTGCCAGCATTAAATCATGCACACTTTTGATGCCATATATAATACTCACAAGAGATAGGGTTTTTCACATCTTTTTTGCCTTCATGTTTGCTTCAAGATATATGCAGCTATTTTTTTTTTTGAAAATTGCAGAATGATGCTCAAGTAAATGCCTCCCTGCAATGTTTTGAACCGACTGCTCTTCTCCTTCATAGCCCCCCCTTGATTCTCTCCCATTGCCAGGCCCATCTCACTGCTAGGGACCTTATCCTCCTATTCTCTCCTCTTGCCAATTAAGCTGCTGCTCTTGCCACATGGTCGTGGTCTGGTGCCTTAACCTCTTCTTCAACCTCCCTGTCTTCACCAACCCTTCTCTCTATCCTTCATGTTGCTAGTTTCATCTTGCTGTCAGCGATTGCCCCTCTAGTCCCTCTTCCTCTTGCTTGCACCTGTTGGTGACTGCTTCGGCAATCGCCACCCCTTCTTCCTTGATTGCTGTAAGATATGGTCCAAAAAAGGTGTCACCCCTCCTTTGTTGCTAGGCTGCTTCCTTCTCCTGCTTCTGTAGTCACCAATCATGCTTCTTTGTGAATTACATTAAATGCCATGTCAGAAATATTTCCCTCATCTGCCTCCTCTGGTGCTGCACCATCTGCTTTAACTCAAATAGTCACTTGTAGAGCATGGATTTTTATTTATTCCAGAAGACTCCTCCGTCCATCCATCAGACCTCCACTTTTCTCTAGGAGTGTTGCATGCTCGTATTTCGGCTGCTGGCTATAGGGTTGTCCTTAGACAAGATCAAAGGGGAAGGGTTGCAGCAAGTTCCTCCACTCATGCTTGTCAGACTATCTCAAGATGCAAGCAAGGTGACTACAGTGAGGGGCAGGGACTATTGGGTTGATGGGTGGTATGATAGGGCAGGGACTATTGGGTTGTTGGGTGGTATGATAGAACTAAGGAGGATGCTGGTGAGGAGATTTTGGAGGAAGAACGAGAAGATGAGGGGGGCGATTTGAAGGAGAGAAGAAAGGGTTGTAGAGTTACATGGTGGGAAATAGAAAGGTTTTCTTTCACATTGAACATGCAATCCTTTCCATCTAGATTTGAATCTAATGGAAGAAGAACTGATAAATGTTTGGTCATGCCCTCTGAAGCAGCCAAGCTTAACTCTGTATGTATTCATGTATGTATGTATCATATAAATACTCTTTTCACCATATCTACTGTAATTTTACCTATTTTTCGCATCCCAAAAGTCAACATAGTATTAAAAGCTAGAAGATCAAGCAATTTTAAAAGACATTGATAATGTCAGAATATGACAGGCATGCAAAGTCATGACAACTGAATACCAACCAAATAACTAGCACAAAATGAAAACAAGGACCAACACTAGATGAGCATAGGTTCATAGTCGTAATATCAAAATATTATAGTCGTGATCATAGATTCATAGGCCGTGACACATGATGCAATAAAATAATATTTCATTAACCGACCCAAAATAGGACCAAAACATAAATCCATGGAAAATTAGAATCTCCATCAATACTTCAAACCAAGGTCCGCCGTACCGGTACCGGTCGGCGTACCGGTGGCGGCCCGGACCGGTACGGAACCGGTCCCGTACCGGTACGGGACCGGTTTCGTACTGGTCCGAACCGGTTCCGTACCGGTTTTTCAATAATAAACTACCGGTACCGGATTTCATGCTGATCCGGTACCGGTCTCAGGCCGGACCGATACGGCAGACCATGCTTCAAACACATTTCCATGGCACCTTCCTTCCTATTTTTGGCATTGGGTTTCTCACCACTAGCACATCCAAGATCTTCACTCTCAAAATCATCTTTATTTTTTTTGGTGAAATCAAAGTCATCGTTATTGGCATACTCTTCATCATTAGTCTCACTTTCATTAGCAAATTCATCTTTTCCTTGTTTTTGGAAGGTGAAACTCTTCATTTTTCACTTTAATATATGTGTGGATGCACCCTATTCTCCTTTCTGGTTGTTGTGATCCTTGAGTGCAAAACAGTGAGAGGGACGGGGAGAGGGAGGAAAGGGGAGAGGAAGAGAGAGAGAGAGAATGAGAGAGGGAGGGAGAGAGAAAGGGAGGAAAGGGAAGGCTGTGGGCTGAACCCTAACTCTAACCTTAGTGGAAAGAGAGAGAGCGAGAGAGGAAGGGGGAGGGCCGACGGCTAAACCCTAACCCTCTAACCCTACGGAGTGGGGGGGGAGAGAGAGAGAGGAACTTATAGGTGGCGGCCGAGAGGGAGTGCGCAACAGGGGGGTTATAACTAAACTAAAGCGAACCCTTGAACCACACCAACTTGTTGTTGGATTGGTTCGATACAGGCCAAACTGCGTGGTTAGGGTCGGTCCATTAATTACTACCTGTGAAGCTTCCATACCTTCATTGACATATGCGACTATGCTCACGAGTCATATGATAGATCATTATCCAGTACATATTCTTTCTAAGTTAAGCCTTTGAACCAAAGTTCACTCATCTAAACGAATACTTTTAGAGAACATGTATTTGGTGCGATCCATTAGGTGATCACACGTGTATGCTAGTTGATGAAGCTTTAGAAGCTAAACAAGTGCTAAAAGATCATGTAACCAAGAAGGACAACAAGTGCATCTACTAATACTAGAAGTGAAAGAAGAAGAGTTTCACTTTCCTCATCCAGACAACTGGTTCCAATTAATGAAGAGAGATGGTTTGCTTTTAAAAATGTGACTGAGGATGAAGTGTATGTTGATGAAGATGATTCTGAGAGTGAAGATGTATGATTGCTGGCAGTAAGGAGCCCCTTACCACATATTGGATATAGGACGAAATGGAAGTCTGTTTGGAATATCAATGAGAATTGTAGCTTTGCATAGACTTCTGTTTTTCTTTCATTTTGTGTTGGTTGATGGAATATCATGTGGTGTATGCTGGGGCCTATGATCCTATAATTGTCAAGTGTTCATTTTCTCAGATATATTGATGTGTTATACTATTGTTTACTAAACTCTTCTTGACTTTGTTCATTGATGGATTTTTGGATTGCGAAAATGGTTATGACAAAAGAAATGCTTGTGCTGTATATGTAAGTCTGTGTCTTCTTATGTATGTTACTGAAGGTATGCATAATTTGATGTTTGGTGGGCTCCTCCTTAGGTGGCTGCCTAGGTTATAGCGGCAGTCCACCACCTGGCCTTGCCGAGGCCTTGATGGTTGATACTCAAATTCCCTTTTAGAGGCATACCAGGGAAATCTGCTATGCATCCCTATCCCAATGGCCTTGTAGAACATTTTTTTCCCTCTATAAGCGAATCTAGTGTATAAAACCATATGAAAAATTTAGCCATCTTTTGCTATGATTGCTAAATTGGGAAAGATATCTTGCTCCTATTTTGAAGTCTTTTTGTTATCATTCAAAATCTTGATTCATTATGATATCTGATAACCTCTAGCACCAATGTAGCTATCCACTATCTAATTTATGCTGAAATCTGACAAAATCATATACTTTCTCAATTTTTTAAAAAAAATTAAAGAGGAGAGTGAAGGCAAATAGAACTCAACTTTCTATATCTAGATCTAATAACTTCCAATGCCAAAACATGTACCTTTTCTTCAATCATTTTGTTCCAAAAGCAGGGTGTGTTTGTTTATACTGATGGGTTCATGTCCAAATCGAGATGAAATGGTCTATATTATTTCAGTTCTCCATATTGTATTGTATCCTCAAAATTGGTGTTTGGGTGATATCTAGCTATTACTCTGTTGAATCTATACCTAGTGAGTAGGTACAAGTGACATAATTTTGCATTGGTGTGTCGTTGATGGTCACATAGATAATCTGCTTTCTGATCTGATCTTATGTGAGCTTCTAGTTTACTCCAACATGTGTAAAGAAATCATGGTATGTTAAACCAGCCCGTACCGGCCAGTTTAGGGCGTACCGAACTGGTCCGGTCTCTAATCGGTCCGGTTCGGCGTTAAATATTGGTACTGGCCGTATCGTTCCGTTCCGGGCCTGTACCGGTTCCGTACCGCTAGGCCAAATTTTTTTGGCTTTCGGATGCGTGAACAGTGGTACCGACCGGTACGCCTACCGGTGCCGGTACGCCTACCGGTACCGGTTCGGCGATCCGTGAAAGAAATTGAGCTAGTATAACAATTTTTAAATTAAGGAGGCTTTGCTTGCAAGTTTATCTTTTGCATCTTTGCAATTTTTGTGCAAAATTGAGATGATCTTTAACCGAACTTTCACCTTTTTTATTTTCTAGCAAGCAGCTGCCACTGCTCTTGGTCACTCACACCTGGAAGTATGTGAAACCATGTTTGGTGAGCTTGCATCTTTTGTTGAAGAGGTTTCTTCGGAGACGGAAGGAAAAACAAAATGGAAGGTATAACTGACTAAACCACCTTTTGTTATCATGTACAAACATGTCAAAATGGTTATTATCTTTCTTGGTAGTTTGTTTAAGTAAATGTATCATTTCCATGCACTTGGTCAAACAATTTAGGTTACTATTTGATCGATTTGAGTTTATGTTTGTTGGTTATTGGTGCCCTTTGGTAATGGCATATACATATATTGGAAATCATGCTACATTAAGCTTTTGTTGTGCCTTTCGATAATGACATAAGGAGGCTTTAACTCACTAATGGATGGACATTCTTTCTTAAAGTTTATGTTGAATTTGGATTTTAATTCTTCAATACCTACAGTGAGGTATTTGTTAGTGTATTAACAAGCAAGTGGTTAACTGGTCATCCCTAATGAACATTATGTTTTGGAATGTCTGGCTCTTCAATTATGCTATCACAGGGAACGAGCTTTTATTTGTTGTTAGAATGGGCATTATGGTTTTTTTTTTTTGGTCAATTCAGTGGCATTTAAAAGTGATATTAACTCTCCAAGTTAAAAATATGTATTTTAGATTATAGACATACGAGAAATACCATTATTGCAATATTATTCGCTCCATAGAAACAAAGACATTGATAGTCTCTTCATTGTTTCATGCATGTAGCATTATTAATTTCTTAGAACATATCTGAAGATTTTATATTTTCTTATTTTGAATATGCATATATGTACAATCTGAGCAAGTCAATGGGATGACTCGTTTGAGTGAAAAGTAAAGGGCCAAACCTACTTTAAGTCAAATCAAAATATTACTAACCAGGCTAAGTATAATTAAGCATTTGGTATGTATGTCATGGTTGAGATGACCTTGTAATGTATATATGCATGCAGAATCAGAAGGCTCGCCGTGAAGAACTTCGTACTCACATTGCAAACATATACCGCACAATTGCTGAGAAGATTTGGCCTGGGATGCTTACCCGCAAGCCTGTTTTCCGCTTGCATTTTCAGAGATTCATTGAAGAAACATACCGTCATATCAACACATCAACTTCTGATAGCTTTCAGGACATACAACCACTTCGCTATGCATTAGCTTCTGTTCTAAGATATCTAGCTCCAGAATTTGTGGAGTCAAAGTCTGAGAGGTTTGATGTCAGAACTCGAAAGAAGCTTTTTGATCTCCTTCTTACCTGGTGTGATGATACAGGCAGCACATGGGGCCAGGAAAGCATCGGTGACTACCGCAGAGAAGTTGAGCGCTACAAATCAGGTCAACATAATCGGTCAAGGGAGTCAATAGATAAATTCTCATTTGATAAGGAGGTTGTTGAGCAAGTGGAGGCAACCCAGTGGGCCTCCATGAATGCTATTGCTTCTCTTTTATATGGGCCTTGTTTTGATGATAATGCAAGAAAGATGGCTGGCCGAGTAATATCTTGGATCAACAATTTGTTCATGGAACAAGCACCCAGAGCACCATTTGGTTATTCACCGGTGGATCCACGAACACCATCATATTCAAAGTATACTGGAGAGGGAGTACGTCTGGCTGGTGCTAGGGATAAACAGAAAGGTGGTCACCTCCGAGTTCTCTTAGCAAAAACTGCCTTGAAAAATCTTCTGCAAACAAATTTGGACCTGTTTCCTGCTTGCATTGACCAGGTGAGTTTAATTTTCCTTTTCTTTCTTCATTGCATATTTTGATACCACTCAGAAATTCCATATCGGCTCTAACTGCACAATCTTGGGTAGAACATAGATTATAAGGTTGGCCAATGAAAGTTCCTGTGATGCATTGTAAATGTCTTGCTGAAGAGTAATACACTATTGGGAGAACTATAACTGTTTTGTTCCATTAAAAAACTGGGGCTACATAGTAAATACTGTGTCCTGGGATATGTAAGCCCTTTAACAAGCAATATCAAAAACTACTTGAGTGTCACTTTTATGGTTCTGCCATTATAAAGAGTCTTGTCACTTACTAGAAACTGTTTTGTCCTATTAAAAAACTGGGGCTACATAGTAACCTTGTTGAGGAATACGTAAGCCCTTTAACAAGTAATATAAAAAAAACCTACCTAAACATCAGTTTTATGGTTCTGCCATGATAAAGCATCTAGGAACGTATCACCATTAAGACGCTTTAAGTGGTCATTAAACTCAATCATTGGCTGACTCTGAAACTGTCAGGTCGATTAGAACAGATTTCATGATCTAGCCTGACTGTGGGTGAACAGACTTGTTCAAGAATTAAGCAAAAGTCAGAAAACTTTCCAATTTTCAAGAAGTTCATGCATTTAATTAAGCATATTGTGTTCTCAACAGCCTGACTGTTTAGTGAAAACTGCTCAGTTCTAGAACAACCGGTCAGCTGTACTAATTTAAAATATATGAAATGTTCTGCTAAGTCTAATTTTTGCAGTAGTAGCTGCCAATTTTTTCTACAAGGTTCTTTTTCTTCCATTTTCATGAAATAAAAATCTCCAATGGTAAGCTTTTCCATCAGCTGATTTAGCAACAATAACATAGACTGGTGGATCACTGTTTAAAAGAGAGAGAAGTGGGGTAGGGGTCTTCCATCTGAGAATGAAACACATGGAAAAGAGAAGGATGTATCTGAAGTTTAATCATTACATAGATACCAGTAGCTAGTCAACCAGCATATATAAAATGAAAGAAACTTGCTTCAGAACCATGTTTATTGTATGTATGCACTTCCAATTCTGTTGATCCTTGTTATCTTTGAAGTCAAACTTGAGCATACTGGTAAATAGGAACTAGTACTCTGCATACATTATGCATTTCAAAAATGCTGAGGGTATTTGATGGATATTTTGATTTCAGAATGATTTTTTACTGGGAGATTTTAGTTATTTATATATTATGCTGATAAAACACTATCGTATTTGGTTAGCGCATGTCTATTTTTGTGCATCTCCCTCTCTCTCTACACTATTAGAATTTGGAAGAGGAGTCTCGAGAGCGGTTTTCTTTAAAAGGGCAGTGTAAGGAATCGAGTCACACTGTATATCTGTATCATACTACAGATATGTTGACATTTTAGTCTTTGCTGAACATCTAGCTTTTTCACTAACTGCACAATGACCTGTGATGTGTGGGCCAAACTGCAATTTTATCAAGCTGAAGTCATAAATGTAAAAATAGTAAGCCTGTTTCCATCTTTTTTTTTGGTCATAAGCATGCCTTTTTCACTACTATCTCCTCGCAAAGGCTAAATTGATGTAAGATGTAACTTTGGTGATCACCAACAAAGAGTTGCACTACATATTGCTTATTGCTTAAGTAATTATTTAATGCTAAAAAATTTTTCCCTCTAAACTTCTGTATGCAAATATGACCCCATTCATTACACTAATAATCATATTCTTTCATTCTAGTGCTACTCTCCAGATTCTTCCATAGCAGATGGTTACTTTAGTGTGCTGGCTGAAGTCTACATGCACCAAGAAATTCCAAAGTGTGAGATCCAGAGACTACTAAGTTTGATCCTCTACAAGGTCGTTGACCAATCTAGACAAATCCGTGACACTGCCCTCCAAATGTTGGAGACCCTCTCTGTTCGTGAATGGGCTGAGGATGACACTGAGGGCACAGGCCGTTACCGAGCTTCTGTGGTTGGCAACCTCCCAGATTCTTACCAACAGTTCCAGTACAAGCTCTCTGCCAAACTTGCCAAAGACCATCCTGAGCTGAGCGAGCTCCTTTGTGAGGAAATTATGCAACGCCAGCTTGATGCAGTGGACATAATTGCACAGCATCAAGTTCTAACATGCATGGCTCCTTGGATTGAAAATCTTAATTTTTTGAAGCTATGGGAATCTGGTTGGAGTGAGAGATTGTTGAAAAGCCTTTATTATGTGACATGGAGACATGGAGATCAATTTCCTGATGAGATTGAGAAGCTCTGGAGCACTGTTGCTAGCAATACCCGCAATATTATTCCAGTTCTTGACTTTTTGATTACCAAAGGGATTGAAGATTGTGATTCTAATACATCAACAGAGATAAGTGGAGCATTTGCGACATATTTTTCAGTTGCTAAACGTGTCAGTTTATATCTTGCACGCATTTGCCCCCAACAGACCATTGATCACTTGGTTTGCGAGTTGTCTCAGAGGATGCTGGAGGAGAGTGAGGAGCCAATTAGGCCAGGTAAAGGGGATGCCTCTGCAAATTTTATCCTGGAATTTTCTCAAGGGCCTACAGCTGCCCAAATTGCAACCGTTATAGATAACCAACCTCACATGTCACCATTGCTTGTTCGTGGGTCCATTGATGGTCCACTTAGAAACACTAGTGGGAGCCTAAGCTGGCGGACTTCTGGGATAACAGGCCGCAGCATCTCAGGCCCTTTGAGTCCAATGCCTTCTGAGGTCAGCACAGTTACTACTACCGCAGGCCGTTCAGGGCAGCTCCTTCCATCGTTGATGAACATGTCAGGGCCATTGATGGGTGTCCGAAGTTCAACTGGAAACTTGAGGAGTCGCCATGTGTCTCGGGATAGTGGAGATTGCTTAATTGATACACCTAACTCTGGTGAGGATATTTTGCACCCTGGGAGCAGTGGCCTTCATGGGATTAATGCCAGTGAGCTCCAATCAGCTTTGCAGGGACACCATCAACATTTGCTTTCCCGTGCAGACATAGCATTGATTCTACTTGCTGAAATTGCTTATGAGAATGATGAGGACTTCCGTGAGAACTTGCCATTGCTCTTCCATGTTATATGTGTTTCTATGGATAGCTCAGAAGATATTGTGCTCGAGCACTGCCAGCATCTGCTTGTTAATCTCCTCTATTCGCTTGCTGGTCGGCATCTAGAATTATATGAGGTTGAGAGCATCGAGGGGGAGAATAAGCAGCAGGTGGTGAGCTTAATAAAATACATTCAGTCTAAGCGTGGCAGTTTAATGTGGGAGAACGAGGATCCTACTCTTGTCAGAACAGAACTCCCTAGTACTGCACTCCTGTCGGCACTTGTACTGAGCATGGTTGATGCCATTTTTTTCCAAGGGGACCTTCGTGAAACATGGGGTGCTGAGGCACTCAAGTGGGCTATGGAATGCACATCTAGGCACCTTGCATGCCGTTCCCACCAGATATACCGAGCTCTACGACCTAGTGTAAAAAGCGATGGTTGTGTTTTGCTCCTCCGGTGTCTTCACAGATGTCTTGGAAATCCTGTTCCAGCAGTTTTAGGCTTTGCAATGGAGATTCTCTTGACGCTGCAAGTGATGGTAGAGAACATGGAGCCGGAGAAGGTGATACTCTACCCACAGCTTTTCTGGGGATGCGTTGCCATGATGCATACAGACTTTGTGCACATCTATTGTCAGGTGCTGGAACTCTTTGCCCGAGTGATTGATCGGCTGTCATTCCGTGAACGGACAACTGAGAATGTGTTACTATCTAGCATGCCCCGTGATGAGTTTGATTCCAACAGTTGTGATGCAACAGAACTTCACAGGCAAGAATCGCGGACTGGCGGAGAACCATTGCCAGCAGAGAGCGGAAAGGTGCCAACCTTCGAAGGTGTGCAACCGCTTGTGCTGAAAGGGCTCACGTCCACTGTTAGCCATGGGTCTGCTATTGAGGTATTATCTCGAATTACAGTTCCCACTTGCGACTCTATATTTGGGAATCCAGAGACACGGCTTTTGATGCACATCACAGGCTTGCTGCCATGGCTAGGATTACAGCTTGCTAGGGAACCAGTCTTCACTGGCTTAGCTTCACCTCTACAACAGCAGTACCAGAAGGCATGCTATGTTGCATCTAATATTTCATTCTGGTGCCATGCTAAATTGCTAGAAGATCTTGCAGAAGTATTTCTAGCTTACTCACGTGGTGAAATCACATCTACTGAAGATCTCTTTAGCCGTGCATCACCACAAATTTGTGCCGAGTGGTTTCCGAAACACTCATCTTTAGCATTTGGGCACTTGCTGAGGCTTCTTGAGAGGGGCCCACTTGATTACCAGCGAGTGATACTCTTGATGCTTAAAGCACTACTCCAGCAAACTCCTGTGGATGCGGCTCAGAGTCCGCATGTATATGCAATTGTATCGCAGCTTGTGGAAAGCACATTGTGTTGGGAGGCATTGAGTGTGCTGGAAGCGCTCTTGCAGAGCTGTAGCAGTGTTTCAAGTGGGTACATGGATGAAGTGGGGTCAACTGAGAATGGGTTGGGTGCAGGAGAAAAGGTTTTGCAAGGCATACTTGCACCTCAGAGCTCTTTCAGGGCTCGGAGTGGACAGTTGCAGTATGGAGCTGGATCAGGGCTGGGGGCTGGATCAGGAATGCAGGGTGGTGGAGGTACAACAGAAGGTGGGTTATCACCAAGAGAGGTGGCACTGCGGAACACTCGCTTACTTCTTGGGCGTGTGCTTGACACGTGTGCCCTTGGTAGGAAGAGGGACTACAAACGTCTTGTGCCGTTTGTTGCCAGCATTGGGACATGATGTGCATGCGATGTGTAACTATACAGGCAAACATCGTGGCTGTGGGTTGTAACTGTATGGAGTTATGTGGCAGCTAAGGTTGGAGTCTTGCTGATTGCCGGTGTTAAGATCAGAGCAACATCCCTGCATGGCGCACTGGCAACGAAGCCTGAGATTTAGCTTGCAATGCACCATGGGCACTATGATGACCCAATTGACTCTGCAGAATTTGTCCTTTCCACGTATATCAGTGCATTCGTTGAAGGATCACCGTAGGGTAATCATCTTGTAAGCCGGCAAGATTTTTGTACCTGTATTTATATCCCCCTTTTCTTTTTTGTTTTCCCCCCTTTTTCTTGTTTTTTTTTCCTCTCTTTTCTTCACATGTACTCCCTGCCACGGGTTATCTGTTATCTGTAATAGGGGAAGTTTGGTCGTACTAGTGTCTACAATGAAATTTTCTGGAGTGCTGTTTCCTTGTAGTTGCTTAGGTGCCGCCAGAATGCTACAGTATCACAGCATGAACTTATGGGCCCACTTCTGTAATTGATCTTGCCTAAGCTGCAGTTTTGTAATTGAGGCAAGCATCTTTCAGAATTCTGTTCCCGGTGTACCTATAATTATTCTTCTTTGGTTTTTTTAAGTGGTTAGACCTGGTAGCAAACAAAAAATGAATACTTTTCTCCTTGCTATTCATATTATCCATGTTGAAACCATCATGTTTATGCTGTTGTTCTGCACCTGATTTCAAAGCGTGAGCTTTGCGGTAAGGTTATTTTGTTATGGTCAGAGGTTATAGGTTCCAAACATGGAGATGACAGGGAATAAGGTTTCATACATTTGATCTTCATGATCTGGTGCGAAAGTCCTAGTTTATCTAATATTAAACATTTTTCTAGAAATATATTAACCCCAAAACGAAGTGGGTAGAAGTGCAGAAAAATTTCAACAACATTAATTAGTTATTTCATACTTTTAAAGATAATTGTTTGGATATGTTATTTTTATTAGTTAAATGATTTTTCAAAAGTTTATGTCAAAATGATGAGTTGCTTCTAATTTTTCGGATCATTGCCCCTTGCAAGATTGTTCCTAAAAGTTGAAACCGTTCATGAGGTTAGCCCTCATTAAAGCTAAGTTTAATGGGCCTCTTTGAGTTGATTTCAAGAGGTTCAATTTTGTTAATAAAGTATTTAGGTTTGATTGGTGTTGGGTTTGGCAATGTTTTCTTTAAAATTTGACTTAAGCTATCCCAAGCCATCCCACTACTAGACCTCTAATCCCTCAAGCAAGTATTGCCCTTGCATGTCCTCTAAATTACAGGGGAAGAAATCAAAAGCAAAAGAGATCAGAGATTCGTCGTTCGATTTTTACAATTTCTAATCACTTCAACCCTGGATTCGTCATTCCATTACTAACTAAGACTTAGGTGAAAGGAGAAGGGAAGGAGTGCTGTTCCCTTACCAATTCGTGGTAGAATGATGGTACATTGCCTGATGATAAGGATTCGAGGTGTGGGAGAGAAGTAAACCAAGAAATCGTAGAGGGGAAGGAGGTTGTATTACGCAATTTTGCATCCATGTAGTCGACCCCTCCATATGGTAAGAGTAATGCCCACGTTGTTTCCAGTGTGATGCGTTTGTGTGTGGGGTTTTTATATTTATTTTATTGTTATTGATCTGTGAAGATGCT
>JAOXJJ010000639.1:667827-689180 GCA_025769935.1 Phoenix roebelenii | reverse complement strand
CCTTTAAGCAGCACTGATAGATACCTGCATGATAAGTTTACCATCTTGAATATAATATTTATATATTAAAATAATTG
Organism: Phoenix roebelenii; assembly: GCA_025769935.1. Taxonomy (NCBI): domain Eukaryota; kingdom Viridiplantae; phylum Streptophyta; class Magnoliopsida; order Arecales; family Arecaceae; genus Phoenix; species Phoenix roebelenii. The sequence goes on along the minus strand of JAOXJJ010000639.1, from coordinate 689,103 downwards.
CTCTTTTTTATTTTTATGTTGAACATATTAAAGACATCATTTATATCTTGAAAAATGGCTCTGTTTTTTATGTCGAATATGCTTCATTATTTTTTATGTTGACAACATGGTTTATATCTTGTAGCTCCATTTTTTATGTTGAACATGTTGAAGACGTTGCTTATATCTCGAAAAAATGGTTATGTTTTTCTTATGATGAATATGTTTCATTGTTTTTTATGTTGAAAACATGGTTGATAACACTGTTTATATGTTTAAAAAACTGCTCTGATTTTTATGTTTATGCATAGCAGTTGATCCTGACCATTTCACAGTGGTTTTACACCATAATGGTCAATTTGTCCAAGTGCCAAATAAATGATATGTTCATGGCAAAGTTGACTGTTATGACTAATGTAGACATAATGTCTATGCTCGAAATTGATGACATTGTAGAGAAATTAGGATATAGCTGGTTTATGAATTGTTATTGGAGAGATCCAACAAAGAGTTTAGATGGTGGGTTAAGACCTCCGAGGTGTGATCAAGATGTGATAGAATTGGGTGAAGCATATCCTTGCAAATTATCCTTGCAAATAAGGAGATTGAAGAGTACATAGAGCAGGTGTCTAGAGATAAGGCTATGAAGAATGCGTATGAGATTGCAATTGGTGTTGACATGGAGGCTGAAGATGAGGATGATGAGACTGAAGATGGTGGGTACAAAAGGATTCAGGCAGCGAAGATAGTGACTCTGAATTTGATGATAGTGACTATGGCTTCACATATGATGATTTGGAATTTGAAGGAAATGTGGACCGAAGGGTTGAGATCATAAGGTGAAACAATAGGAGAAAGCCAAAGAACCTTGCCTATTTGAATTTCAAAGCAATATAGTTGATGATGATAATGACTCTGTCCATAAGGATTTAGATGACCCATATAGCATTTGGTAGTTCATTTGATGATGATGGAATTGGTACACAGAGGTGCCCTGAGCGTAGAGAGACCGATATGAGCGATCCCAAGTTTATGGTTGGTGAAGTTCAGCAGTACAAATCAGATCAAGGCTGCCATTAATATTTGTTCCCTGAAAAACTTATATAGAAGTACAAAAAAGGCTGTTTATGGTCAAATTTTGTAAGCAAGACTCCCCAAAACCCCGCATACCAAGCAAAAAAGTTATGTTGATGAGCACAATTGCAGTAAATTCCACATCAACAAAAGAATGAGTTCAAAGATTCTTGCACATAAATACTTATATAGGATTAGGTCAGAACCCAAGTGATCTGTGAATTTATTTGAAGATGTTGTTAAGGAGGACTATAACATCTTAGTGCCTAGAAGCAAGCTTTGGAGGGTTGAAGCCTGGCATTAGAGATGCTGGAGGGGGATTATAAGAAGCAGTATGTGAGGTTGGTGATTATGCAGCCGAGCTGAGAAGAACAAATTATAGGACCACCACTATTACTAAGCTATATATGTTGTTCTTTCAACATATGTGGAGGACTTCGAGGAAAAGATGGGCAAATGGAAGGAGCTGTTTGAGGATGCTTGTAAGTGGCTTTAAGATCAGTCACCTTTCCATTGATTAAGATTACATTTTAGCACACATGCCAAGGGTGACATGTTACTAAATAATCTCTGTGAAGCTTTCAATAAATTTGTTTTGGATGTGAGGGAGAAGACCATTTTAACATTGCTGGAGCTTATTAGGAGAAAAATAATGAATAGGATCATAAACAAGACGAACAAGATGATGAGGTACAAAGGAGATATTTGCCCCTAAATTCAAAAAGAGTTGGAGAAGTATAAGGAGCAGCCTACCAGGTGTTGGCTTAGCTCTTCAGGGGGTCCAAAAGTGGGGATAAGCTGTCCAGATAACTTGGATAGTTTTGTAGTTGATTTGAGAGAGCACACTTGCACCTGTAGGAAGTAGGACTTAAATGGGATCTCATGTACATATGCTATGGAAGCAATTTCGGATAACATAAAGGACACCTATCTAAAGATATATGAACAAATTGTTGACCCAATTAATGGGCCTAAGCTATGGCCAAAGATTGATATGGGGGAATACTACCTTTTGATTTTCCTAAGAAGACACTTGGCGGATCCAAAATAGCAAGGAGGAATGAGCTAGATGAGCCACAAAAGCCAACCAAACTAAAACGAGCTTCAAGCTATATTGTGGACAATGTGGTGAAGGGAATAACAAAACCATATGCAGAAGAGATAGTGGTAGAAACTTAAAATCACCATCAGCTAATCATCCAAGTGGCTCAAGAGGAAATAATGGTATAAAAGTAATTCATATTTTAACACTTTATTTTTTTTTTATATGAATGCTTTTCTGAAGTATGATGTTTATATTGATAGATAACTTATTTCTTGAATTGAAGCGTAAATGGACTAGTTGAAGCAGTTTACATCCACCGCCAACTAATCAAGCAAGTGGATCGATAAGAGGAAATGCACCCATAACAAACTACTAATAAAGATGATCAAATAGAGTTTCTTTTTGTATATTTTTTAAATGAATGCATTTTATAAGTTTGATTTATATATTGAATATTTTGAAATGAAAGTTACAAAGAAGAATATCTATGGAGGGAGTTCATCATATGTTGGAGGGACCTCATCAACATTTACTATCAGATGGATGCCTAATGTGAGCTTACGCATGCCACCGCTATATTCCTTTCTTTTACATATCTTGCATATTTGTAAATTTAATCCGATTTACGTATTGAACTTTTTGAAATGAAAGTTACAAAGAAGACTACCTATGGAGAGAGTTCATCATATGTTGGAGGGACCTCATCAACATTTATTGTTAGATGGATGCCTAATGTGAGCTTACCCATGCCACTGTTATATTCCTTCCTTTTATATATCTTATTTTTTATTTCTTGCATATTTCTAAATTTAATTATTGCCATTTTCCATTCAGGGCACTAGCCAATATCAAATATCACAGTCAAATAGACTTGCACCATCTACCATACTAGATATAGTGGCATCATATCCAACACTAGGTTAACCCACATCAACTCTAGCTCAACCCACAACAACCCCAAGCACATAGCAAAGCCAGACAAAGTCGGTGGCACCACATCCAGTACCAACTGAACCCACTGCATTGCAACCAAATGCTCATAGAGAAAAGTCAGTGACAAATTCCAAAAGCTTCTAGTCTGCTAGAATAAACTAATGCAGCAATGTAGGAGAATATATAAAGCTGAGGGCCTTGAGGGTGTTTGTTTTAAGATTTTGGGATATACTATTTTATGGTGTGGGAAGTATTCCTTGTCAATGGTAAAGTAGTTATTTTGGGTATTTTTTTGTTGATAATGGCAAATGTTATTTGTTGATGGTTTTTTTTGTGTAAAGGTTGGTATTGAACTGTCAAGGTTGATCTTGAACTGTCAAATGAAACAAATATGTGTACTATAATCTTCTCACAGAAATGAATGAGAATTATAATTTTTAGTAGCAGTTCTGCTCCAGTTATTGATTATATATTCATCTTACTTTCATCTTAATAATGCCTGTGTTCAGCTCATTATCATATTATACCATATGCTTGATGAGACATAGAAAGAAAAAGATTGAACAAGACATTTTACTGCTCAAAAGCATTAAATTAGCAATTCCTTACATGTCATTGTTGCAACTAGAATATATATTAGCTAAAGTGATTTACACAAAAAGGTAACCCTCTCCGTCATCAACATTGCAAGCCCCAACAAGGAAACAACATAATTTGAGGCATCTATTCTTTTTCCTTTCAGCTGCATTTTCTCTCTCTATTTTTCTAACCTTAAGCAGTAGCCCTAAAACAACGTACCTTGCAAGATCATTAAGTGGGGGTCATATCAAACGAAGTATCCATATACACTAGATTGCTAGAACCAAAAAATACAGAGAAGAAAATAAAGGGAGTCAAATATTTTGTGCATCAAACAGACAAGGAAGAAAAACAGATAGACCTCTTCCCTAGAAAGAAGAAAGAAGAAACAATCTCCTTCCTCGATTGGCCTTGCTTGATCTAGGAAGTTTTCAAAGAAGTACTTTCTCCACAAAAACAAATGGGGATGACTACATTAGGGGCTTTCATTTTTGCAAACTAGGTCAATCTTCTCTCTCTCATTCAATCTTTTATTTCTCTCTTTGCGCTTGTTCTGTTCTCTCTTGATCTCTTATTTTCTTATTTTTATTTTTGCTAGAATGGAAGTATGATACATGACGTGTATGGATACAATCAAAAAAATTAGAAAGCAAAATATCACGGAAGGCACTGTTCTCTCTTGTTTCTTTGCAAACCAGAGCTTCTTTCTCCCTTATTTTGGTGGGATCTTCCCCCAAAGCCACTAACATGGCAATTTTTTTCACCAATTATCTCTCTACCATATCTTGATCTATGGATGTCTTTTTGCTTCGTCATAAAATGCATGCCTTCTATGCAGCTTTAATGGTAATGGCTCAATTGAATTATTTTTATAATGTCATGGGTGACATTGCGACTTCAGAGTGTTGCGGACTCAAATGAGTTTCAAGCCAGGTCTTAGGGACGAATTTGTCTCTTTTCGAAATCTTCAAGCAAATTTATGTTCGGTCCAGTGTCCGTGTCAGACCGAACGGAGCGTCAATACGTCGTCCCTCCGCCCGTTCCGGTCCGATCTTTGAACTCTGGAGCCGATTCCACCCACCGCACCGGACAGAAGCTGTGAAAGAGATCTGCGACTGCGAGGGATTCTCACGCTCTTGTTAAATCCCTGCCGAAATTAGGGCTTCTTTTCCCCTTTCGCCCGAGCTCTGTCCTCTGCCCCTCTAAGATCTCGTCCGTTATTTCATTCTGCGATTCGGTTATTTCGTTCTTTCGATTCGTGTATTTTATCCCATTGTTTTTATAAATTTATCGCTTATTTCGAGATTCATCGCCGGGCTGCGTGGGAGCTGGAATCCTAGGTGACCTTGGGCCGGGGTTACGGCAAGCATTGGAGATTTTGGTGGATATCGGGCGGGGCTCGGGGTTTGGGCATGGCTTCAGCACAGGTCCTGCCAAATTCTGCCGCTTCTTCACGCAAAGGCCATCTGGAAGCTGGGAAGAAACGGGTACGATATCAATCCATTTCGCGATGTGGTTTGATTTCTCTGTTTTGTTTGTGGAATTTTCTGAGATCTCTTTTCATAAATTCTCCAAAATACTCATCCTGGTTGCAAATCTTGAACCTTCTGATGATTGACAAGAAATAAATTTACTTCTTGAATTGAGGAACAGGGAGAATTTGGGGGGTTAAATTAGTCATTTTCGAATAACTCTTATGCTCTATCTTGATTTCTGATTCTCGAGTTTGGAGTGAGTACTTTTGGTGAACTGGTGGAAACAGCTTGAAGTGAATATTTCTTGTCTTAGAATAGCCTATGGGAATCAACCTCCAGATTAACCACTTTTTCTTTTTGTCAAAATTTTTCACGGTTCTCTTCAACTGTATGTCACACGGTTCATCATTTGCAAATAATACTGAAACTCTACGTGCCACTATCATGTCCCTTCAGAATTACAAAGTTCTTTGTTTGATTTTGGTATATACCACCTTGACAGGAAAGGGATCTTGAAAAAGCTCAAATTTTAAATAGAGTTTATCTTTTTTGGAAAATATTGGTAAAAGTTCACCAGCGCACTATTTAATATTTATGAATCTGTGTCATAATATCATGGAACTCTGCTCGCTAAACACAATGATGGTGATGGAAAAAAGCTAATTTATATATCATAGAACATACGAGGATTTGAAATAGAATTGTAATTTTTCATTTCTCTCCTGTTTCCCAGTTCCCCTCTTGAAACTTGTAGCCACAATCAGTAATCTGGTAGCCCTTTAAATAACCACTAAAATGTTTAGGAGACATTTTGCTATCGCATGCATACAACATGCATAACATTTTCTATGAGTTGAATTGCTATTGTATGTTTTATTATTTGTTCTTGACATCATAGATGTTGAATATTATTGTAAAGCATGCATCTTTGCTTGTATGGACATTAGGTGTATTAGTCTGATCTTAATCTTTCATAAGGAAGAACTCTGATATCTGGGATGATTGTTTTTCCTGGATCAGCTAGAGGAGTTTCGTAGGCAAAAGGCTGCTAAGAAGGCTGCATCTACTGGTCAGTTGCAGGCAGCTGATGTTGATCAATATGGTAAACACTCTCCAAATAGTGAGCATGTGATAGATGGAGCTGCATCTGGTAGAGATGATATTGTTGTTACCAATCCTTCTGGATCAGTTACAGCTCATGAAAGTGAGACAGTTAATTCTTCCCAAATCACTGGTGTTGGTTCCTCAAATGGGACATCTGCAACCTCTTCTACCTGGCTTAGTGGCGATCATACACTAAATGGTGGATCAGAACAAGAACCTGGGAGTGATGAGGTTTCTAAATTATACGGAAGCTCAGGCTTCTCTCTGCTGGCTAATGGTTATTATGACCACTTCAGAGAGAACAATGATCTTACTTATACCAAATCTGAACCAACTGATGTTATTACAGCAGATCAGCTTAGTAGTTCAGATTCAGTTTATACAAAGCCAAATGTTGACGGGAACGTAAACCATTCAATTTTTCATTATTCAGATAAAGCTCAATCAGGTGGAAACAGAAATTCTTCAGGAATTTATATGCATGATCCTGATGCATCCGGTGCTTATCATACGAGCACTCATCCTGTGACGTCAGAAAGTATTTCTGCACTGAACAGGTTGGGGTTTCCCAGCATTTCAGCCGATATGTCTGGAGTACATAAAGGTATATGTAATTTTTATATTTTCCATCAAGTTGCTTAATGATGATTTTCCTTTCTTGAATTAACTTCTGATGTGGGGTTGCTGCTTTGTGCAACCGCCAAATAAACAGACTCAACTCTTGCAGTGGAGCGACCTTTTCATGGTGGCAGTATGCATCATGATAGTGCTTTGGGTATTAATAAAGGAGGGAAGATTTCTCATGCCATTAGTCATCACCTCAGTGTTGTTGGCAGTGCACCTTGGCATGCATCAGAACCATCATCTGCAGATCCTAGTTCAGCTTTTAGAAGCTCCTCTAACCAAAATCCATTTCCTTCATCTGGTTATGGAACTACTGCTGGTCAATCTCGCCCATCTTTTCTTGATTCCCTTGGTGTGCCTAGAGTAACTTCTCTGTCTCATATGCCATATGGTGAGCTTGAGAAAGCCAATCCACCTGCTTCTTTTAATAGTCCAAAATTCGACAGTGTGGAGACTCTCTTATCATCTTCTCACCAGCTGCTGTCTGCAGAGAACAGCACTGTTGAGCAATCCTATAACCCAAGAACTTCAGGTGTTAATATTGAGAAGAAGCCATCCCTAACTTCTGTTTCTATGAATGATGTGCAACTTTTGAATCAGGGGGCGGTGGATCATGATATGCAGAGGGACGACAATATCCCAACTGTGAAGAAAGATGAAGATTTTGCAGCATTGGAGCAGGTGATTATTTTTATATCTTTTAATTTTCTCGTCTGTATGCCTTTATATTGCGTTTTTGTTGCTATTTACAGGCTAGTACATGAACTCAGAATGAAGGAAAAAGGAGTCAGCTAACTGGTTTAGTTTCCCTTGCAGAAAAAGTGAATTATGTATTTTCCACTTGAATTCTTGTTCATTTGTTAAACACTGCATATTTACAAATAAAAGACATTAGAACAGCTGTTAAACATGATTATTAACAACAGTACACGACTAGACCTTTTTGACCTGCAAAACTGTAGATGTAAATGATGGATGTCAAAGGTTTGAACTTACTCAAAGTAGAAATCCAATTAATTGAAAATGAGAAAACTTTGCCTGAAACCTACTTATCTGACTTCTAAAACAACATTCTTACTTTAAATTTTCACTTATGTGTACTTAATTATTGTGAACTATCACCACCATGTGATTGTTATAATCTTTACTTATTGTGAATTGTTAGGATCTTTTTCATTTCTGTCCATAGTGCTCGTCTTTTGCAGTACATTGAAGATTTGACACAAGAAAAGTTTTCTCTGCAAAGAGCTCTTGACACATCACGAGCACTAGCAGAGTCTTTGGCTGCTGAGAATTCATCTCTGACTGAGAGCTATAACCAGCAGGTGCGTTATCTGATTATGAGTTGGTCTGAAGCTGTATCCATGTATTTAAAAAGCTGAAGATTTGATTGCGTCACATTTTTTGCTAGCAGTTCTGACTTTCCTTCTCGATCTCATTTAGTACTTGTTACATGTTGCCTGAGGTGTAGTTAGTACTGTTTGACTCTTAAATGACATGCCACTTTCTTCCAGGTTGATGTGGAATATACAATATTTGCTACATGGTATGCTCGTTGATGGACATAATGAAAGCTCATATACTCCCCCAGTGACTATAAATCTGGCAGCCTGGTTCTATTGAGTGACAATATAAGAAGCCAATAACTGCCTAAATATATTAACATCATTAGAACATCAATTATATATGGAATGAGAACAAGGTCTTACTTTTCTGGTTGGATTAGTTATGTGTAGCTTCATGGTGGGGATTTTAAGTTCGTCTTATCTGGAATAACTACTGTTATCATTCATGCAAAGGAATATCCACAGTGATAGACTAGTCTTTGTACTGCACAAGGCTATGCCGAACTACCCTCCTGTCATGATATTTATGTAGGAAGATAAATGAAAAAAAATATTGGTTTATTGGATATTGGAATCTCTATGATTTCTTAAAAAATAAAAGAGTTCTCACTCTGTTCATCCTAAGATTACACTTTTATTTCTGTTGCAGTCCATCTTTAGGTATGTAGAAATTAATAAATCAACCCTGCTGTATTTATTCCTCTATAGTTACTGTATTATTTCATATTTTACATCTAAGCTTTGATTTTTGATTTCAGGGAAAGGTTATCAGCCAGCTAAAATCTGACATGGAAAGGCTGCAGGAAGAAATTAAGGCTCAATTGGTTAGTCCTCTGTGCCCTCCCCTTGTTGGCATTGCATGTTACTATAATAGATGTGAAATATATACTATATATATGTACATATGGGAGAGAGGGTGGAGGGTCGGTTCATGGAGTGGGTATGTGTGCATGCGTATATATGTATTTATCATATATTTTGCATGCCTGTGCATGTTTATATGTTCGTACGTATATATGGTATCTTTTGCATTTCAGTGTTTAAGAACTTGAGACAATACATTTCTGGAGTTTGTATTTTTCTACAATAGGGTTGGCACTTGGCAAGGTGGTTGGTTCGCGTTGGTCGTGTTTGCAAGCTCAATTCATATTTGACCTGTCTTCAAATTGTGACTGCTTGATCCATACCTGACCACAGGTCAATCACAGGGACCTGATTTGACCTGACTGACCCTTACTTTGCCTGCAATACAAATCATGCCAATCCAACCGGACACTAACTTATCTAGCTTGACTTTACCCATTTTAACCTGGTATGTCTTCACCTGGCCTGACCCATCTCGGCCGGACCTGTCTTATCCATGTCATGCTAAAATTCCCAACAAAACAGAAAAGGAAAAAGAAGACATGATTTGACTTAATTTTGTTAAAAAGTGATATATGTTACTAATTTTATTTCCACTAAAAACGAAACAGCAAATAGCAAATAAATATGAAGGATCCAAGTTAATCTGACTTGGGCGGATCAGCCTGACCCAAAAAAACTCTACCCTCGAGACCCACATTGGTGTAAAGCTATGTAGGGTTTGGTTGGAGCAGGCCAGTTTTTGCCACCCCTACCCTGTGCTATGTTAACAGAAATTGTCTGCACTTTGCAGTTAATTCCAACTCATGCATCTGAGTTGGGTCTTTTCTAATTAGTTGAACCTCATGTTCATAGATTTCCAGTGTCTTTTTTTGTGGTTATCTGTCATGTCAATAAAGGAGCACCCAAATAGATTATGCCATGACACAGATGCTCAGTTTTGCATTACATGCATTTGTTTTTCTTTTTCCTGCTAGGTGAGCAGCAGATATATGCATGTTTTTTTTCCTATTTAAAAATGAAGAATTTCATTATGTGACAGAATGATTTATAGTGGTGGTTAATTATTTTTCAAATTTTAATTCCCTTGTCTTATGTGAACCCATTCTTCATATAAAAAAAGGACGCTGTGCTTCTTCTTCATATTCTCACTTTATATAAGGTGTATGTACGATTTTCTTGTTTTTCTATCATTCATTATCCTATTCAAGCAATTGTTATTCGCTCATTATCTTATTATATATGACAGCTGGCACTGGAGTCTGTCAAAATGGAATATGCAAATGCACAGCTAGAATGCAATGCTGTTGATGAGAGAGCAAAAATACTTGCATCTGAAGTCATTAGCTTAGAAGAGAAGGTAGTCATTTTTTCCTTTTTCCTTTTCTATATTTAGGCTAGTTCTTTGTCAATGACTTTCTACATGGAGCTTATTTAATTGATTTGAGACTTCTTAAAAGGAGACTATCTTGCGTAAACCTTGTGGAGACCACACTTAATCAATAATTGGAAGGACTTGCAGGATGTTACTGAAAGTTTTTTCATTCACCATAATGAATAATAAATTTTTGTTTTTCAATGTTGACATCTATCTTTCATGCCTTTCTTTTCTTTTCATTTCTTTCTTCTATTTATCTTGTGCTAATCATAGTAGCATGGTCGGCAGAACCGTTCCGAACCGTCCGGTTCTGGGTGTTCCGAGTTGTACTGGCGGCGGACCGAGACGGTTCCGACAACGAAAACAAGAACCAACGATGGAGGGAGAGAAGAAGGAAAAGAGGAATAGAGAGAGAGAGTGGGTGAGGGAGGGAGAGGGAGAGGAAGGAAGAGATAGGAAGGTGGACGCCGGCCAGTGGTGGCCAGGGAGCAGCTGTGTGGAGGAGGCGGAGGCTGGAGAGTTGCCGTGCGGAGGTGGAGGAGGGGCTCCACTTCCAGTCTCCTGTTTCGATCGAAACAAGAGCTCGGAGGGGGCCCCATTGTCGACATTCATTTAAAAATCACAAATAAAAGGGCCCCCCCTCCGGGCCCCTATTTCAAATGAAACTGGGGACCGGAGGCGGAGCAGTTCGAAACAGGAGACCGGAGGTAGAGCCCCTCTGCCTCTGCACGGCGGCTCCCTGGCCTCCGTCTCCTCCGCGCGGTTGTTTTACGGCCTTCGCCTCCTCCATGCGGGGCCCCTTCTCTCCCATTCTCCTCTCCTCCGCCTCTTCTACTATGTCGATATAGGCCTAGCCATGGTCTGCCGTACCGGCCGGTACGGACCGGTACCGGATCAGCGTGAAATCCGGTACCGGTAGTTTATTATTGAAAAACCGGTACGGGACCGGTTCGGAACGGTATGCCACCGGTACGGATCTGTACGCCACCGATTTCGTACCGGTCCGGTACGCCACCGGTACGCCGACCGGTACCGGTACGGCGGACCTTGGGCCTAGCCCAATATGGCATAGGGTCGTACCGGGGCCCGATACTGGCACTGCAGTCCTTGCATAGTAGTTTGCTGATGTGGTTGTAAAAGATTTTAAGCATGAATGAGCCATAAGTTTGTAAGACGATCTATAGACCCAATCTCATATAAATGGAAAAGCTTCTCGGTTATGTATGTGAATCCAACTTATATATTTTCTCGTTTCTTTTATGGGTTTGCGACTACAATACTGATCATGAAATGTTATGGTGAGTGAATGGCCAGCAACTGTTGTTTCCTTTCCCTTTATAGGCTCTCATAAGTTACTTCTACCTTCTAGTTTATTAGGAAATATACTCATAATAAATAGTCTTTAGAACCTAGTATCCATGTACCAAAATACAATTTAAACTTTTGTGCCCGTTTGGCATCACTTTGTTTTTTGATTTCTATTTTTGGAAATAATATCATAGAAATCCAGATAGAAGAACGAGGTTGGAGCTATTGTTCTTATTTTCTATTTTTTTAATTTTTTATTATTATTTCTAAAAAGATGAAAGTAAGAAAACCTTATTTTCTATATTTTAAAAATAAGAAACTCATAATTTTTTTTTCACCACCAACACCACTGCAGTTGTCTCTTCTACCACCACCTCCGCCACCACAATCACCACCGCTATCGCTGCTTTCATCACACCGTTGCCATTGTTGCTACCTACGACATATTGCCGATACCCCTTTCCACCATTACTATCGATGCCTCATCACTGCTACCATCATCACCACCTCCACCACCTTGCTAGCACTCTTGCCGCGCCGCCGCCGCCGCCGCCACCGCCGCCACCATTGCCACCTCCACTGCATACTACCACCACCATCTCCACCACACCACTGTCGCCATTACGGTAGCATCCACCATATCATCAGTGCTCCTGCCACTACCATTATTGTTGTCACCTCTGCCATACTGGTGTCCTACCACCACCACCAATGCCACTAGTTCCTCTACTGCCTCAGTCATTACTAGCATCACCTTGGCCACTATTACCATGTTTATATTTTTAAAAATAATTGTTTATTCCAAACATGTTTATATTTCTAAATTTAAAAATTTAAATAGAATTTCTAATTTTCTGTTTCTGAAAATAGAAAAAATGAAAGTGATGCTTAGAAAATTTGTATCCATGGCTTTCTTTAAAGTGGTGATGGGCCAAGCTTTGAAGGTGGCGGACCTTTCAAGCTAATTGACAAGCCTTAAGCTCTTTTGTGTTGATGATAGTTGGTTAGCATTCTTTTGATCCCATTTTGTTAGTTTGGTCAAAAGGATTTGTTCTAAATGCCATTTGGTCAGTATACTTTTAACCAAGGAATGCTGAACCGGCCTGTACCGGCCGGTTCAGCCCGTACCGGCACGTACTGGTCGGTATCGGCCCGAACCGGCCAACTGTACCGGGCCATAGCAGTTCCAAATTTTTTTAGAGCTTTTGGATGCGTGAACCAAGCCAAACTAGTAGTACCGGCGCCCACCGGTACGTCGGTACGGCGGATCTTGTTTTAACATAATTTTCTATTCATATTACCTGTAATTTGAACTGTGATTTCTAAGATACTACTGTTTGGCATGTCCAATGTACGTACGTGTCTGTGAAGGAAAAAATGTCAAAATGTCAAAATGTCAAGTGTTGTCCTATGCTTGGAGCTACCATGTGAGAGTTGCATGGAAGTTTGGTAATTATTGCAATGTTGGAGCCAAAAGGAGGTTGAAGTCCTATCTTTAGGAGTTCCCATTATAATAGTAGAGATATAAGAAGCTTAACATTGAACTTCTAAACATCTATTTCAATCAAATGTATACGATCCTCCACATTGCATGAAATTTTCACTTGGGAGTTTAGGTTGTGTGGTGAAGTGACATCTCCATCAATGACAGGCTTTAGCAAATGCGAGAAAATGAATTCTTCAAGAATGAGTTAAAGAGAGAAAATTTCAGGATAGTCTCACAAAAGCTCTAGATCAAGTTGACGCATGTGCATGTTGAGGAATATATTCCTTTTTTATTGCAATGCTGGAGCCAAACAAGGGTTGAAGTCCTATCTTTAGGAGTTCCCATTATAATAGTAGAGATATAAGAAGCTTAACATTGAACTTCTAAACATCAATTTCAATCAAATGTATACAATCCTCCACATTGCATGAAATTTTCACTTGGGAGTTTAGGTTGTGTGGTGAAGTGACATCTCCATCCATGACAGGCTTTAGCAAATACGAGAAAATGAATTCTTCAAGAATGAGTTAATGAAAGAAAATTTCAGGATAGTCTCACAAAAGCTCTGGATCAATTGACGCATGTGCATGTTGAAGAATATATTCCTTTTTTATTTTAAAGTAGGATGTGGCAAGGCATGTAAATCATCAATCCTGGTTTAATGTGAGTTTTGTATCATGAGAGGTGATTGCTAGTTTATAGGTGCTGCTTGAATATAGATGATTGTAACATATACACAGATATCTTTTGGTTTTTCTTTTCTTAAGGTGAGATGGCATCAAATAACTTTCCATTATTATTTGTAATACTGTAGGTTTTTGTATTAGTAGTAACTGGCTATGGTAGAGCTTTAACTAAGGTCATTGCTAACATAACATTTTTTTACTTAGAAGTTTTAATAAATGCGAGTGCTCTCCCTTTCTTGGTGACGATACCAATTTTTAAATGTGATGGCTCATTCAATGTAGTTGATGGTTATTATGCCATATCAATTCCATATCTTAGTTTTTAGTTTAGCCAGTCAGAAAACCTTCCATCAACTCATCAGCCACTTGCATTTCAAACTCTGCCTTGTTATAGATTTGCGATCTTCTTATCTTTTGAAAATTCCTGTTCTTACGTACTTATTATTCAGGTTTACTAGAATTTCATTATCTGTTGAAAGAAATTCTAGCAATGTCAAAACTTAACCCTATCTTTAGAATCATAAGCTAAATCTAAACCCTTTTTGTCCACTGTAATCTGGAACTTAAACTCAGGGTTCTTAATTAGCCAATCCAAGCCTATTTTTTGGATCGTTCCAAGTAGGCGAGAGAATAGGCTGGTGAATGAGAATTCACCAACATGCTCTCTCCTTTTGATATTTGCTGGTGAATCATGGTCTGGTATGGATCAATCTGATGGAAGAGATGTTTTCGGCATCAACAATCTAATGAAGGATTGCATGCTTTGGTTGATGATCTCATTCATTTTCTTATACATTTATATATACATTTTATAGGCACTCAGATTGAGATCAAATGAGCTGAAGCTGGAAAAACAATTGGAGAATTCGAATTCTGAAATCACTTCATACAAGTAAGTTTGACATTGTTTCCGGATTGTCTCTATGTTAAATTTGTTAGTGCTGGATGCTGAATTGGAAAGGAACTGGATATGTTGCTTTGATGTGCAGTGAGTTGTTTTAAGATGGAGATGGAAACGTAAGTGTTTATAATTACATCTTATGCTGCTGTTTTCCGTAGTCCAATAAAACAAGAGTAATCTCTGCAGTAGTTAAAATTAAGCGTTAGGTTTTTACCTATATCAAGTCAATTAATGTTTAAAAATTTAAGCCCTTCTATATATTATCTCTTCAAAATTTGAAACGTTTCCTAGCTTAACTTATCATAACCATTCTCTTGAATAAACAAACTTGTTGAGTCAGGTTGATGAGAGTTTGATAGTTACCATGAACAATGAAAAAAAATTGAAGTTCCTGAACTTGTAGAGCATATAACCATCAGTTTATGCTGGCTAGACTTTTATGGACCCTAGGAATGTATCACAGTAGGATCCAGAAAGTTGATCCCAAACAGTTGGGATAAAGTTTATCAGTTGTGGTTTGCAGTTCCATGGCTAAAATCATTAACCACTTTTTCTTCTTTCTGAATCATGCAGACGTAAGGTGTCCATTTTAGAGAGAGAGCGCCAGGATTTTCAGTCTACAATTAATGCTTTGCAAGAAGGTATAATTTTCTTAGCCTGTAACTTGGTATTTTCAAATTGAGATTTCTGACAGAGTTCATTGTAGAAATAAAATTTTTTTAATCTAATTGGTTGTTTGCTTGTCACCCTCTACTTAAGGAGAAAAATGCTATAAACACATAATTTTTGCTAATAAATTTCCCTTCCATGCATTGTAAATTCCTTATCCTGTTTACAGAATTTTTTTCTTTGTTTTGTTTAATTTAGTGCTTTATATGTGGAAATATGTTCTTCTGTGTGTTGCATGTTGTGCATGCAATCTCATAGACGAGCACATTACTTGTCATGAATAAACTCGCCTTTG
This sequence comes from Phoenix roebelenii, assembly GCA_025769935.1. Taxonomy (NCBI): domain Eukaryota; kingdom Viridiplantae; phylum Streptophyta; class Magnoliopsida; order Arecales; family Arecaceae; genus Phoenix; species Phoenix roebelenii. The sequence continues at coordinate 673,357 of JAOXJJ010000639.1, read as the reverse complement.
GTTTTTTATTATATTTGTATTGCACAGAGAAGAAACTTTTGCAGTCTAAGCTACGGAAAGCAACTTCAGATGGAAAAGTCAAAGATTCAACAAAAACTTCCCATCCTGGAAGAGATGCATCTACTTCTACGGAGGATTTAGGTTTGAAACTGACACATGCTAAGCTTGGTCATGAATCTCACATGCAAATCTCTGTTATTACTGAATCATGCACTTATAAGTAGGGACCGAAATTCTTATAGTAACATCTGGAAGTTAGCTTTGCACTGTATATCATACTTGTTTAGCAGTACCAGACATCTCATGATAAACATCTTTGATTCCATAAATAGCTGATGATTAGTGATTTCGCGAGAACAGATCTAAATATTAAGAATTTAGTTTGGTTCATTTTTCTATTAACCAAATGATCAACAAATTCCAGGATCTTTGTTTAGTTTATTATGTTTGTACCATTGAATTATTAAAAGATGAAGGTTATTAGATAGTTGTTTGTCCTCTTGTCTTGAGCTTGTTTTGATCATTTAAGGATCTCAATCATCTGTAAGATGATGGAATTTTACTCTTTTAGAAAATTCTGTTTGGTTGAAGAAATTAATTATTTTAGATATATGTGCTGTTGCATAGGTTCATGGATGGCTATTTAAGTTTAATAGATTTCGTCCTTTGTATTCAAAGTTTCAAACTGCTCTATAAGTTGTAAAAACCCATAAGTGGCAGTCCAGGCAAACAAGGGTGACTGGTTCTTGTGGTCAGTTAAAAAGGCTGAACAGCCCTGGTTTCCTCTCTCTCTCTCTCTCTCTCTTCTCTATCTCAGTAGCTGAAAACATTGTTCTAATTTCTACATTTTCTTCTGTCTGTAGGCATGTCAAAGTGTTGTTCCTGCATTAGAATTTTCTGCAAAGCAAAGTAGTGGTTTTCAGTTGACGCCTTAAAGCCTATTCTTTCTGTTTTCCTAAAGACCTAGAGTCCTTGGATTTTTCAAGGACGATTAACTTCAAAGGGTTCTAAATTAGTTATATGTAGAATTAAGGAGGATTTCACTCACCCCCCTGTGCCCTCTGCTTCGTTTTTTCTTTCTACCATCACTGGATCCATGACTAAGGAGGTCATCATCTTTTGTTCACAGCCCATTGTGACTGGATCTATGGCAGAAGATCGTCTTCCTTGCAGGATCTGTTTAGGAGGAAATTCGTTTCTGTCGAATTTGAAGAGGAGGATGCCTGCCTTTGCCTAGTATGGGATAAGGGCAATAGATCTGTGGAAGTCGATGCCCGTCGTTGCCAGATTTTAGAGGGCTGGTAGTCTTTGCTTCGACCCTCTTCTTCTTGTTGATTTTTTCTTTATTTTGTGGTTCCAGAACTCCCTGCTCCAATGCAACCTAAATTCTAGTGTCAAGACTTGTGAGAATTGATAGTGGGAGAAGGAGAATTAAATGAGATAGTGACCTGGTTTGGCCCGTGGTCGGCTTGCAGTTAGACTGGTAACCTGAGACCTAGCCACAACAATGGGTCAGGCCGGGTCGGCGGGTTCAGAACACTGATTTCTTGTCCTTATTTGGGGAAAGAAGGAAAAAAGGGATGTTAGCCAACCTTTGTTGATATGGAAGTCAAATTGCTTGGAATTATAAAATATGGCTGTTCGTTACTTCTCTTGAGCATTTCAAACCTCCGTTATTCCTCCTTTTTACTCGATGCTTTCAATGTAGAAAATTAAGATTAGAAAAAGTGTAAGTTGTTTGAAGTTGTGGTGGGGAAACCACCTTTTCATAAAGCAAAGTGTAAACTGTAAAACTACTCACATTTTGCTTTATGAGAGAATGCAGAAAGAAATATAGAAGAAATAACTGTGCAGCCGCAAGAATGGCCACACAACAACACAATGCTGCTGAAATCACCATTAACATAGATCCATGATTAGTCATGAATTGTTCATGATTAATCTGTAGAGTTCATATTTAGCAAACAGTTTATAAATAACTCCATTATTCAGTTCAAGTCTGAATGACCATTTGTATTAGAATATTCTGTGTGTGGTTTAGAAACTTTTCAATAATTTAGAGATTGTTGCGACTATAAAACCAAGAATGCTTATCATGTGAAAACTATGCATCTATACTAAAAGACATAAAATTAACAAAGAACGGTTTATTATTGATTTCGATCTATGTTTTCCAGTTCATGAGATGGAATCACCTTTTTTAAGTATTCCAGTAACCACATCCATTCTAGACACTACTACAACACGGACTGCTAACAAGCTTCCTGGTTGGTGCCCACTTTTTCAGTCCTAAATTGACTCAAATTGGATAAATCATTATGGGCTCCTTACTATCATTTATACCTCTTCTATTGCTAAATAAATTCCATCATGAACTATGAAATTTCACTTCCAGGTGTTGAACATGTGAATTTGGTTGATGGGGAGAGGAGTGTTCCAGAGACAATGCTCAACAGTAGCCTAGATGCCCTTCAAGATATCAGACCATTCATGTCTCTTCCTGAAGATGGAAGATTAAATCTTCCAGATGGATCTGGCAATATTCCAGTAGATCAGCTTAGAATGATTGACAATATCAGTTCGTTGATATCTGAGGTATGCATTTAAGTATATCTTGATATATTTTCCAAATGTGCAATTGTTCCCAAAATAATGTTCAAACCCCTTTTTTCCATTCACTGCTAAAATCCTTTATTTTGTCAAATTTACTGCACATTGGGTACTTGCAGCTAGCGCTGGAGAAAGAAGAGCTGGTGCGGGCTCTGAAAATAGAATCATCTAATTGTTCCAAGCTGAAGGTAATATACTTATGGTGACAATTGTTGCTGGTAATTTAAATACATTGCACTGTTATATTTCTTTCAAACTAATTAACTGAGATCAGATAAATATGTCTAATGTTTAAATTTCATTCTGTTATTCTATAATCTCATATGGTCTGACAGTACTAATTAATCTAGAAATTTTTATTAGGATCATTTCGTCAGTATTTGTCAATCTGAAGGTCCTTAGCATGAGTCTGAAACTGCAACTAATATTTTTTAACGTCGATGGTTGAAGGACTTGAGCAAAGATCTATCACAAAAGCTGGAGGGACAGACCCAGAGGTTAGAGCTCATGACTGCTCAACGAATGGCCAACGAGAATGTTTTGACAAAGCCTGTAGATTCCCACATTATGCATGATACAATAGAGTATGCCGATGAAGGGGATGAGGTATGATAGTCATTAGACGATGTCATGGTTAACATGCGTATTATTTAAATGCAGGTGTTGATATTTTTGTCACTTGCTTCTTAAGAATTGTCCTGTTTTTAGAAGACTCAACATCTACAGGAAAGCTAGTCCAGTTGCTATTAGCTGGTTTACACAACCAGCTGCCAATTGTTTTACGACTTGTAAATTGGCAATGCTTTATCTGCAAAACACCGTGCTTTTCCATCACTTGGTGGTGTTATCCTATAAGTCTACCGATCAGTTGTGTGCTGCTAAACATTAGTCTGTTGTTTTTTCTCCTCCAGGTAGTTGAGAGGGCGTTGGCTTGGATAATGAAACTCTTCCCTGGAGGCCCAGCAAAGCGCCGCACTAACAAGCTTCTGTAACAGGGAAAAGAAGGAACTCTGTTACATATGGTGACACCGTCTTTCTTTTTTGTTTACTTTTTCTTAATATTAGTGATAGAATGGAGGTCTTTGAATCTGTATATTGCGTTGTTAAATTTAGTCATTCTTTTTTTTGATTAAAAAAAATGGAATACTTTGGTGTTTCTTCCATTAATCATGGATGGAAGTACACCCAGTGATTGGGAAGTACACACACCATCATTCTTTTTGCTGAAAACTGTTTTGGGTTACCTTTGGGAGTGACAAGTGTAAGAAGGAACTGTTGTATTCATTATGCTGTATTTTCTTTCAATTTCTAAGTTGCTGTATCTGGAGACAGATCTTGGTGTCTGGCGGACTGACCCTTCCTATGTGCTATACAACATTGATGATGAGGATTTTACCATGCGGCAATTCCACATCTTGCAATTGCTGCGAAGCTCGTCATCGAACAACCAGTGCTTATGAAATACCACTATTTATGTGTGATCTCAGGACTTGGGCTGTTAAAAAGTATTGTCTTCCTCGCGAGGGTGTATTAAATTCAATTCTACTGATTCTTAAGCAACGAGAGTTTAAAACTTGCTTGAGTGGTTTTTGCGTCAGGTTTAAGCATGCTACATTAAGTGATGGACGTGCAGGATTACCTTGTTATCATAGAGATTTCCTTGAACTACAGGAGGCTAACAAAGATCGAACTTTTGATATTATAACAGAATGACACTGTGGATGATCTATCAGCTGCCTGTGCTCATGGTCGAGTTGCAAATAATATTTGTAATTTCTTTATCTTGTACTAGGTTCTCAACATGTCAACATCTACAGAAAATTGAGAGTCGTGTTACTGGTTTATTTTGGATTAGAATCAAACAGATTTACCAAGATGTGAAGTATTTTATGTAAATTTAAAATCAAAATTAATTGAGACCATCATCTAATGTAGGTTGAAATCATTTAAAAAGGAGATGAGGTCAACTTTTTGATCTGACAACAGCTGGTGGTGATAATACACTGGACGTCAGAACGCTTCCATTAGAAGCAGGATACTGTTAAAGGGAAGCTCACTATTAGAATGATCTGATGGCAGAAATTTACCATCGGATTCATAAGACTCACAGAAAATGGAAAATATATGAGCAGATGATAACTGAGGGTGGAAGTATGTACGTATGGAAAATACATGCATACATATATAGACACAACTCTATTCGTCTCTCAGTACATATGAGAAGCCTCAAAACTTGCCAAATCTCCAATAGCATTCCAGATGTCCAATAGCAGAGGGTGAGCATCTGGGAAACGGTAACCCATCCTCAACCATCCCATAACAGTGCTTGAGTTTCCCTCCAAAATAATATGACTGGCCCGAAGAGTCCTTGTTGCATATCTAATCCCTTCCTATGCTCCATGCAATTCAGCCAAAGGAATGATGGTGTCATAGAGAGGCAATCTCTAGCAACCAGGAGCACCAACTCTCTCTCAAGTTTGTGAGTTTAACTTGGCTAGAAGGCATAAGTTTAATTCAGATTAGTGTCTCTCAAGTTTGTGAGTTTAACTTGGCTAGAAGGCATAAGTTTAATTCAGATTAGTGTCGGCTCTCAAGAAATATGACAGTTATAACTAGAGAGTAATAAAATTAGCCCATCCTAATCTCATATATATACATAATACATATATATGTGTGTGTACACACACACACACACATATATTTATGTATTTATTTATGTGGATATATATATATATATATACACATATATATATGTACATGACCACACACACACACACATATGTATATACATATATATACATATATACATACACACACACACATATGTATATCTATACACACACACACACACATATATATGTATGTATACACACACACACACACACACACATATATGTATACATATATATCTATACATATA